>CAUYUJ010014553.1:0-130000 GCA_963575745.1 Prorocentrum cordatum
GTGTATGTGTATGTGTATGTGTATGTGTATGTGTATGTGTATGTGTATGTGTATGTGTATGTGTATGTGTATGTGTATGTGTATGTGTATGTGTATGTGTATGTGTATGTGTATGTGTATGTGTATGTGTATGTGTATGTGTATGTGTGTATGTTTGTGTGTGAGAGAGAGGTTTAAGCCGTCTGGTCTCGAGCACGCCCCTGGCTCAGGTGCGGCGTTCCAGCCCCGGCACGATGGAGATCGCGGCGGCGCGGCGACGGCGGCAGCGGGCGGCTGCCTCCGCCCGCGCTGCGCTCCGGGTGCCGCGGGCGCCGCTGGCGCCGCGGGCGCCCCTGGCCCTGCTGCGTCGAGGGTGCTGCCGGGGCTGCTGGCACCGCGTGCGCCGCTGGTGCTGCTGGCACTGCTGGCGCTGCTGGCGCCGCGGGCGCCGCGGGCGCCGCGGGCGCCGCGGGCGCTGCCGACGCTGCCGGCGCCGCGGGCGCCGCGGGCGCCGTAGGCGCTGCTGGCGCCGCGTGCGCTGTTGGCGCTGCGGGCGCCGCGGGCGCCTCGTGCGCTGCGTGCGCCGCGGGCGCCCCAGGCCTCGTTGGCGCCGCGGGTTCTGCCTGGGCTGCAGCGCGCGCCGCCGGCGCCGCTGGCGCTGCCAGGGTTGTCGGCGCCGCGGGCGCCGCGGGCGCCTCGTGCGCTGCGGGCGCCGCGGGCGCCGCTGGCGCCGCAGGCGTCGTGGGCACCGTGGGCGCTGCGGGCGCCGCGGGTGCCGCTTGCGTTGCTGGCGCCGAGTTCGCCGCTGGCGCTTTCTGCGCTGCGGGCGCCGCTGTCGCCGTGGGCACCGCGGGCGCGGCTGGCGCCCTTTCGGCCGCCGCGGACGCCGCTGCGGCGGCGGCCGCTGCCGAGCTTTGGGCGGCGACGGCCGCCTGCCTTCGCCCAGGCGGCGGCAGCCGCGGCCCGCGCGGCGGCCCGGCCGAGCGCGCGGCCGGGCCTGGTGCGTGTGTCTCAGCATCTGGACGGACTCCAGCAGGACGAACGTGACCGTGGACTCCACCAGCAGGATCGCGCGCAGCATGACGGACCCCAGCAGCACCACCATGAACAGCACGATCGACTTCAGCAGCGCGACCGTGAGTAGCGCGACGATTTTTTCGCGTTGTATCGGTCCTGGGTCCATCGCAGATCGATCCGGATCGAAAAATACCGCTGGAATCTGGGGTCTACCAGCAACACCACCCCGACCAATGCGTGCGAGAAGGACTGGCAGGAGCAGTGGCAGCGGGCCCTCGCGCTGCTCGGAGATTTGTTGGGAGTCATGCCGGAGCCCGCCATCGTCATCTGCTCCGGCGCCCCGACCAATGCGTGCGAGAAGGACTGGCAGGGGCAGCGGCAACCTGCCTTTGCGCTGCTCCGTGATACGTTGTGAGCGATGCTGGGGCCCACCTTCAGCCGCTCCGGCGCCCCGGCCAATACGTGCGACAAGTTGCAGGGGTAGTGGCAACTGGTCCAGGCGCTGTTCAACGAGATGGTGGGGGTGAAATTGGAGCCCGCCATAATCTGCTGCAGCGCCCCGATCAGTGCGCGCGAGAAAGTTTGGCATGGACGCAAGCAACCGATTCTGGCGCTACTCCGAGAGACGCTGGGAGTGACGTTGAAGCCCGCCATCCACGTCTACTCCAGCACCCCGAGCAGCGCGCGTGAGCAGGACGGGCCGGGGCAGTGTCAGTCAATCCTGGCGCTGGTCAGCGAGATGCTGGCAGTGAAGCTGGAGCCCGCCATCGTCATCTGCACGGAGCCCCGATCAGCACATGAGAGAAAAACTGGCAGGAGCAGCGGCGGCCGATCCTGGCCGTACTCCGGGAGATGTGGCGAGTGAAGCCAGAGCTCGCCATCATGTTTGCCTGCTGCGTCACCCCTTAGCACACTTGCGGGACCACTTGCGGGACGAAAGCACGCATCGAGTTGCTGTCTGTTTGTGAAGCTGGGGCCCACCATCATCCGCTACAGTACCCTGATCAGCGCGTGCGGGAAGGACGGGCGCGGGCAGTAACAGCCGGCCGCGGTGCCGCTCAACCACCCGCTGGGGGTGAAGCTGGGGTCCGTCATCGTCAACTGCTACAGCGCCCCGATCAGCATACCGACTCCCGAAAAAATCCGACGGATGTTTGAAGTTTCCCAATCGGTTTCCGGAGGAATCTCTTTGATTTCCGGAAAGATCCAATGGATTACCGTTGGATTCGTATGGGTGTGCCAGGGATTCCTAGAGATGTCATGTGTAATCCTATGAATATCCGCAGGAATTTGATGGATTTCCGAAGGCATCCTGCAGATTATCGAAGGAATCGTATGGGGTCCCGAAGGAATCCCATGGATTTCTGAAAGGGTTGTAATTGGTTAGGGAATCCAATCGATTTCCTTTGGGTTCCCATGGGTATCTGACTGAATCGCATGGGTTTCCATAGGGCTCCGATGGATTTCCCAAAGAATCCGATGGACAACCGTAGGGTCCCAATACATTTTTCAGGATGCCAATGGGTTTCTTTGGGAATCAAATGGATTCCCAAAGGAATCTTAAGGCCCCTCCGATGGAATCCAATCGATCTCCGTAGGATTCCAATGGATATCCGAAGGCATCTCATAGATGTCCATGGCACTTATATGGATTCTCTGAAGAATCTTACGTCTTACCAAGTATTCCAATAGACGTCTTCAGGATTCCGATGGATATCCTAAGGCACCCCATGGATTCCCATAGGAGTCCGACGTATTTCCAAAAGGAACCCGATGGATTTCCAAACGAATCTTATGGATTGCCGGAGGAACCCGATATATTTCCATAGCAATCCAATGGATGTCCGGGGAATCCTATGAATTTCCAAAGGCATCGTACTGATTGCCAAAATGATCCACCATTCAATTTCGTCTTTAGGATTCCGGTGGATATCCCATATCTTAAGCAAACCTATAGAGCTCCACCGGAGGAATCTTATGGATACCCACTGGATTTCTATAGTTTTTCTTAGGATTCCGATGGGTATCCTGAGGATTCCTATGTATCCCCGAAGGATTCTTGATACTTTTCATAGGGATCCCATGGGTTTCCTAAGGAATCCCATGGACATCCGAAGGAGTCTTGTGGATTTCCTTATCGTTCCAACGGTTTTCGGAAAGGAATTCTTATTGAGTTTTCAAAGGATTCGTATTGACGTTCAGGATCATCTTGGTCATCATCATCGTCACCATCTTGATCATTATCCGGAGATCCGTGTGAAAACGTTTGTTATCCATCCTGGACCCCGACCTTCATTTATCCCCAGGGGATCAGTAGCAGGAGGGCAGGGCTGCTCCAGTACATTGCACAGTTTTCGCCGTCCTCAGTTTGTCGTGGGCTCGGCCGCGTCGTGGGGGGGTCTTCGCCATCGTCTCTCTGGGCTCCCCTGCTGCCTCTGCCCCTGCTTGCTCTCTCTCCTTCTTCACCCCCTCCTTCCGGGTCGTTCCCACCGAGGGGGGGTGCCCCGCTTCTGCGTGCACGCCTGGCGATCTTTGCCGTCGTGGTGCGCCTCTTTTGCGCTTTTGTCGTCATCCTCCTCGTTTTCTCCTCTACGGGACGTCCTTGGTCGATTTGGTTGCGTCTTTGACGTCGGTGCTTGCAGTGCGCCTCGCGTGTTTACCGTGCTGCTCGGACGGCACCCTACCGATCTATCCGTAAGGGCTTCGCCCCTTGCCGCTGGCCCCCTTTCCTATAATGGGATATCTCAGAGTCGCGTCGGTGCGTCTCGGCGCTGCCTTGGCGCATCTGCGAACATCATGCGGGGGCGGGTAGGAATCATCAGCGCATATTGAGACGTCGACGTTATCGATGACGCCGACAGCGAATCACCGCCGCCCCTGCCTTTTTGGAAGCGCCTGCGTGGACGAAAGTTGGATTTGAGCTTGGCCAAGCTATCGGGCCACGCGTTCCCCGAGTGGGCTTCGAAAGCCTTCGGGAAACACGGAGTCGGGCGAGCTATCGGACCAGGTGGTTTCCGAGCTTTCGGGACTTCCTGGAGGATGTCTTGGAGGGCTCTTGGGCCGTCGTGGAGGCCTCTTGCGGGCCTTTTGGGCAGTCCAAGGCCATCTTGAGTCCATCAGGGGCCGTCTTGGGTGCATCTTGGGGCCATCTTCGCTGAGGCATCTTGGAGGCCATTTTGGCCGTCTTGGAGGCCATACTCGGCGTCTTCGGGGCCACCTTGGGCCGTCTTGGGCTCTTCTTGGGGCCCCCTTGGGGGCCTCTTGTGTTGTCATGGGGCCATTTTGGATGCCTCTTGGGCGCTCTTGGGACGATGGTGACGGCCTCTTGGGCCGTGTTGGGCCGTCGGAGAGCTGATAAGAAGAAAGTGTTAACATCCGTCCAAAGCCTAAGGAGTATCACGGATTTTTGCCCTTTCGGGCCTTCCTGGAGGACGTATTGGAGGCCTGTTGGGGGCCTCTTGGCCAGACTTAGGCCATGTTGGAGCCATCTGGGGCCGTCTTGGAGGCTTCTTGGACGAACTTGAAGGCATCTTGGACCCTCTCGGGCCGTCTTGGAAGCCATCTTGGACCATCTTTGGCGACTTGGAGGCTACCTTGAGCCATCTTGGAGACCATCTTGGGCCAACGTGACCATCTTAGAGGCCATCTTGAGCCGTCTTGGATCATTTTTTGCTGTCGTTGAGGTGGTTTCGGGGACCCTGGCGGGATCGGCCGAAGCCGATGGGGGAGTTCTTTTGGAAAAGAACCACAACCAACCTCGAAAGGATCTAGCACGCCAGACATCCCTGTGGCAAGCCAGCAGGGGGCGGCGGATCGAAGATGCCTACGGCGAATCACCGCCGCCCCCCTGCCTTTTCGGAAGCGCCTGCGTGGACGAAAATTCGGTTTCAGCTTGGCCAAGCTATCGGGTCACGCGTTCCCCGAGTGGGTTTCGAAAGCCTTCGGGGAACACGGAGTCGGGCGAGCTATCGGACCAGGTGGTTTCCGAGCTTTCGGGACTTCCTGGAGGATGTCTTGGAGGGCTCTTGGGCCGTCGTGGAGGCCTCTTGCGGTTCTTTTGGGCAGTCTAAGGCCATCGTGAGGCCATCCAGGGTTGTCTTGGGTGCATCTTGGGGCCATCTTCGCTGTCTTGGAGGCCTTCTTCGCCGTCTTGGAGGCATCTTGGAGGCCATCTTGGCCGTCTTGGATGCCATCTTCGGCGTCTTCGGGGCCATCTTGGGCCGTCTTGGGCTCTTCTTGGGGCCCCCCTTGGGGGCCTCTTGGGTTGTCATGGTGCCATTTTGGAGGCCTCTTGGGCGCTCTTGGGGCGATGTTGGGGACCTCTTGGGTCGTGTTGGGCCGTCGGAGAGTTGAAAAGAAACAAATGCCAACACCTTTCAAACACCTACGGGACATCAATGCATTTGCCCCGTCGGGCCTTCCTGGAGGACGTATTGGAGGCATTTTGGGTCGTCTTGGAGGCCTCTTGCGGGCCTATAGGGCCGTCTTAGGCCATCTTGAGGCCATACTGGGCCGTCTTGGGTGCATATTTGGGCCATCTTAGCAGTCTTGACGGCCATCTTGGGCGTCTTGGAGGCATCTTCGAGGCCATCTTGGCCGCTTTGGAGGCTATTTTGGGCGTCTTGGGGGCCTCTTGGGCCGTCTTGGGGCTTGGAGCCTCCTTGGGCGCCTCTTGGGCTGTCATGGGGCCATCTTGGAGCCCCCTTGGGCGCTTTTGGGGCGATGTTGGGGGCCGCTTGGGCCGTCTTGGGCCGTCGGAGAGCTGAAAAGAGGAAAATGCGACAACTTTGCAGCATCAATGATTTTTACCCTTTCGGGCCTTCCTGGAGGACGTCTTGGAGGGCTCTTGGACCGTCTTGGAGGCCTATTGCAGGCCTTTTGGGCCGTCTTAGGCAGTCTTGGTGAATCTTGGGGCCATCTTAGTCGTCTTGGACGCCATCTTGGCCGTCTTGGAGGCGTCTTGGAGGCCATCTTGGCCGTCTTGGAGGCCACCTTGGGCGTATGCGGGCCTTTTGGGCCGTCTTGGGCTCTTCTTGGAACCCCCTTGGGCGCCTCTTGGGTTGTCATGGGGCCATCTTGGAGGCCTCTTGGGCGCTCTTGGGGCGATGTTGGGGACCTCTGGGGCCGTCTTGGGCCGTCGGAGAGCTGAAAAGAAGAAAATGCTCACATCTTTCAACAATTATGGAAAACCAATGGTTTGACCCTTTCGAACCTTCAGGAGCTCTTGGAGGCCTCTTGGGGGCCTCTTGGCCAGTCTTAGGCCATCTTAGAATCATCTGGGCCGTCTTGGAGGCTTCTTGGACGAACTTGAAGGCATCTTGGACTCTCTCGGGCCGTCTTGGAAGCCATCTTGGACCATCTTGGGCCATCTTGGAGGCCATCTTGGGCCAACGTGGCCATCTTAGAGGCCATCTTGAAGCGTCTTGGATTTTTTTGTGGACGTTGGGGTGGTTTGCAGTAGTTTCCTGACCTTCCGGGTGGCCGGCGGGACGGGCCGAAACCCCAGGGGGAGTTTTCAAATAACCAAAAGCGAAGTGGTTCAGCACGCCAGGCACCCTTGTGGCAAGCCAACAGGGGGCGGCGGATCAAAGACGCCTACGGCGAATCACCGCCGCCCCCTGCCCTTGTGGAAGCGCCAATGTGACTCTGAAGTGAGCTGGGACAAGGGCGAGAGATAGCGAACGTTTGTCCGTGGCCGCTTGGGCTCAAGCGGCCGGCCGCCAACATATGATTGTGCCTCATCGCGAGGCACACTACTTGCCATCGAGGCCGGAATTTTCCTCATCGCGAAGCACATCTTCGCTTGAGACGGCCCGTCGCTCCCTCGACGACCTCACCCGACTGGGACTACCGTTACTGTGGTGCAACAGAGCTGGAGATGGGCTTCTCCTAAGGCGAAGCTGCTTGTTGGGCCTTCCACCCCCCTTCAAACTTGGTAGCGGAGCTGGCCTACAGTGGTCAGCTCTCGCTCTACTCCTCACCATCCACGGCGCTATCTGGTGGACTCTCGACATGGTGGAACAGCTCCAGGAGCCCCTCGAGGAGGCCCAGCGGCGGCGCGCCGCGGGTCCAGCGGCGGAAGGGCCGCGGAAGCAGCTGCGAGACGATCCGCGCTGCGAGCAAGCAGAATACCCCTTGCTGGCAAGAGCTGCGGGGGGACCCGCGCCCTGGCAAGCCGACTTCAGACTTCGAGCAAGTTCAAGGCCAAGGCTGCGAGCAAGCTCAAGGCCAAGCAGGCGAACGAGCGCGGTGGCAGGTCCCCAGAGGCTATAGCCCACCGCCAGAACCGATGGGGGCGCCTGGAGGAAGCTGGCCGAGTGCGGCGACGCGGCTCAGCTTACGGAAGAGGAGCGAGCAGCAGTGCAGCGACAGCTTGCGCTCGATCTCCAGCGCCAGTTGAAGGCCGACAAGGGCGACGGAAGGTCAAGCGCGAGAACTGGTCGAGGACGTGGAGAGGCTGACGACGGAGAGTCAGCAGAGGAGAACGGAGCTTCAGCAGCGCGATCTAGCGGTAGCCGAGATGCGAGGCCAGCTTCAGGGACAAGCCGTAGAGAACGAGGGCTTCGTGGCGAGGTGATGGCCCCGAAGATTCTTCACAAGGTGAAGCCGTTCGACGGTCAGAGGGCGAGCTGGGGGGCGTTCAGCTCCCAGTGCAAAGCCTGCCTGATCGCGCAGGACAGAAGGGATCGACCTCTTCTCGAGAAGTGCGATGACGGAGCGCAGGACGTAGACAGCGTGAACCTGTCTGCCCGAGTGGAGGAGCTCAGCGCGCAGCTGTGCCTCGCCCTGGCCCTGGTCATGCCCGAGGATTCGGTGGGCGAGATGATCGTGAGGAGCAGCAGCTCGGGCGAAGGGGCGGCGTGCTGGGGGCAGCTGCAGAAGGAGTGCAACCCGAGCGAAGCAGGCGACGTGCTGGCGATGTGGGCCAAGCTCACGGACGCGAAGGTCGAGGCGGCGGACGACGTGATAGTGAGTGCCGGCAAGCTCGACGAGGACATGGCGAGGTGCCAGAAGATGCTGGGCGAGCCCGTGTCGGACCTCATCGAGCGAGGAATCCCCGCCAAGGCGCTCAAGGATCACGGCGAGTTGCAGGGGCGCGTGTTTCGGAACAGCAGTCGGCTGAACGCGTGCGAGCTCCTGCGAGCCGAAGTTGCGTCGGCGCTGACGGTGGAGCGAGCGGCGCGCAACGATCCGATTGACATCGGCGGGTTGAAGGGCGGCAAGAAGGCGCGGGAAGGCCGCGGCAAAGGCAGGGGAGGCAAGGGCAAGGAGCGGCCGCTGAACCCAGACGCCGACTTGGAGTGCAACTGCTGTCGCAAGAGAGGCCACCGCGGCGCCAACTGCCGCAGGCGGATTACCGACGAGAAGAAGGCATCCGCCAACCGCGACAACAAGGACAATACGCAGCGCATCAAAGAAAAGGTCAAAGAGAAGAAGAGGGTCGCAGCAGCGGCAGTAAAAGAGCTCGAGAGGTTGCGACGAGCAGGAGTAGCCCCAGCGACGCGGTCGACGGTGCCCGCGCAGCCTTTGCTAGGGGCACGCAGCAGCGCCGAAAGCGCAGTGACTCTGCCACTCTGCAGAGGGCTGCGAGCGAAGATGATTCTGGCCCTGGGAGCCGGGGCCGCAGAGCTCGAAGCCGCATGATCGACTGGAAGTACACCTTGCCCTCCTGCAAGGAGTGTATACGCAGCTCTTGCAAGAGGCCGTTCGAGGGCAAACGGTGGCATTACCGTGAGTGGAACCAGGACTTCTGCGAGACATGCGCAGAATACTGCCTGGACAAACACAGGCACTCGAAGTTCGACTTCTTGTAGCTGCTGCGTGTCTGCCGCGGTAGAACCCGCGCTGCCAGCTGCCGTCGGACCCGCGCTGCCCGAGGTCGGAGGCCTATAGGGGCAGGTGACGGAAGACGATCGGCTGCGGTTAGCCCCGCTTCGGAATGCCATATGCTCGACTCGGGCGCGCAGATCAGCGCAGTGCCGAGGAAGCAGGTGACCAAGCGCAACTACGCGCCGACGGGCAGCGACGTCGTTGGCTTGAAGGGTATCGGAGGCGAGGAGATCGAGAGGCACGGCCATGTGGAGCTTAACCTGTCCCGAGGAGGAGAGGTTACCCGAGTTGGCGCGGAAGTCGCCGACGTTGAGTGGTTCGTTGTGGCCGCAGATGCGGTATTGCAACGAGGCCAGAGCGTTCTCCATGGCCCTGCAGGTCGATGGTTCATCAGCGGCGCCATCTTTGTACCTCTACGACGTCATCATGCGAACTACTACTTAGAGTGCGTATGTATCATGGGCGACAAGACCCAACCAGACGCCGCGCAGGTAGCAGGAGCGAGGAAGGCGCTGCCGCGGAAGGTCCCAGCTGTGCAAGCAGCTGGATCTTTGCCGACGCGAGTGCTGAAGTCACCCTGCCAGCCTAGTGCTGCGGAGAGGGGGCCCAAAGGAGGCTGCTTCAGCTTCGGCGAGAAGCCGCTGGTAACAACGTCAGATCCAGAACGGGCGATCGCAGTTCTGAACGTGATCGGTTGCAAGATCTTGGCGCACGCGACGCTGTATGCTAACAAAGAGTTGGACGACTACAAGGTGTCCTTCTTGATTGTTGTGCTAGAGGTCTGGGGTCACGCGACAGTTGTGCTCCAGACAGACAGGGGCCCGCCGCGATGGCCCTGGCAAGTGCAAGTCGAGATCGCAGGTCTCGCTCTACATTGGTGCGGGGCTCACCGCTTTTTTTCCAGACAGCGTGCTGGCTGCGCCGAGGGTGCCAACAAGCTTGCAGCAGGCTTGCTACGGCCCTGCAAGCTGATGCTGGAGCACGAGCTGGGGCGCGATGCCAAGATGACGGATCCGATCGCGGCTTGGCTGGTCAACTCGGCGGGCTGGGTGGCCACCAGGTTTCAGCAGCGAAGCCAGAGGGGCTCTTTCCACAGGGTGCTGTGCGGCAAGGAGTACAGTGGGGGGATCGCGGAGATGGGCGAGCAGGTCTGGCATCGGATCTCAGCCCGAGTTGCTGCTGGACGCGGCAAGTGGGGGGCCCGCTTTGCGAAAGGGTTCTGGGTTGGAAAGAGCGAGTTGGACGGCGCTCACCTCGTGATCGACTCAGGGCGCGGCCTGCAGGAGGTCTGGGCCGCGCGGGTGATGCCAGAGGAGTTTAGGTGGCAGCCTGAGCTCATCCAGAACATCAGGGCGACGCCGTGGAAACACATCCCTGACAAGAATGCAGGGCCCGTCGGGCGCAGGATGTCCGTCGCGGAGCGTGTGATCGACGCCCGCGGCCCGACCGACGACTGCAGGGAACGCTGCGCTTGATGTGGATCGCATTCGGCAGCCTGCCGTCAGTGGTTCGAGACAATCTGGGCCGACCTCCTGCGCCATATTGGAAAAGGACCCAGTGGCCCCAGAGGCTACAGCGTCGGTGCCAGCCCCGGCCGCGAGGGCTCCCGCGCCTGGAGCAGCGGCTGGGCCAGCAGCGGCATCAAGCAGCAGTGGGCCAGCGGCAGCGCCCGCACCTGCTGCAGAAGACGTGACCACGCCTCCTGTCCCAGGAGAGGCAGGGGCACAGACAGCCATGCAGACGGAACCTGACCAGATCAGGAGCGACTTCCAGGGGGGCGCCCCAGGAGAGCCGAGGGCAGAAGTGGAGACCAAGAAGCCGAGAGTAGCCACCATCGGTGTGCTCTCTGTCTGCGAACTGGCAGTCTGCGAGGAAGGCTACCGCGAGACTTTCGACCCGATGTGGGATCCACGCACGAAGCGGAGTACAAGATGCTCGGATAAGTTTGAGAAGCATTCGTCGGGGTGCCATCTGAGGGGGCGCCGCCGAGGTGAGTGTGCATGCAGGCGCTGCCTGATGAGCCACATCGGCGCTGTCAGGAGTCACTTAGGATAACCTGACGAGGAGCAGAGCGAGCAGATGGTTGAGGCCAGTGCCGAGGTGCACGAGCACGACCAGTGGAGCCCCAATACGGTGCACTACGATTACTACACTGGAAAGCCCCTTGACAAGGATCTGTACCAGAGATGTCGCGACGACGAGCTTCAGGCCATGAAAAACTACGGAGTCTACGTGGAGGTGGCAACGTCGACGGCGACCGACGGCAGGCAGATCGGAGGCTTCCCCATGGCCCATCAGAAGGCAGGCAGAGTTAGGTGGAGGTTCGTGGTGACCGGGATCAACAAGCGCGAGGTGCGTGAGGACAACCACCAAGGCACGCCGCCGCTAATGATTGCGAGGGCGACGCTAAGCCGTGCCGCATCGAGCCCTACTTCGACGGGAGACCACAAGCGGATGATCCAGGTCTGGCACGTCAGGAAGGCTTTCTTCAACGCTGACCTCGATGAGACGATCTACGTTCATCCTGGGCGCGAGCTGTGCCCTCCTGGGAGGTGCTGGTGGCTGCGGAAGGCCATGGGCGGCGCCAGGAAGGCATCGCAGATGTGGGGGGAGCTGGTGCGGACCACCATGGGTGGCGGCAACTGGGAATGCTTGACGGCGACACCTAGTGTGTTCTACATGCCAGCGAGCCCCAACGTCCCTGCCGTTGACGAGGGCAGTGCGGCGACCTGCCACGCATACGACTTGCTGGCCGAAGGCTACGACGAGCAGCTGGACGAGCTGGACGAGTTGCTAAACGGCATCTCGAGGTCACAGCGAGCGCCAGATTGGGTCCTGGAAGACCTGGGCAGGCGAACCACCTCAAGAGGATCATCGGGTACACCGATCAACTGCCAGGCTCAGCGCATCCAGGTTTCTTCTGGACAGCGTATCTCAAGCACGTGGATTTCATGATTCAGTGGGCACATAAGCGCAAGGCAGCTCCTACTCCAGGAACGAAAGCGACAGGTGAAGGCCGACGAAACATCTTAGACCTTCTATCCAAGGGTCGAGCTCGGGAAGTCGCAGGTTCAGCAGGCGCGGCACGCTACCTCTCTTAGGACAGGGCCGACACGATGTACGCCAGCAAGACCGCGATGCAGGGCGTTTCAAACCCCAGTTTTCTGATGCATGCGCGAGTTCAGCGGCTTGGACGTTATTGCGAAGGACAGCCGGTGTAGGTCTGATGCTACCCTTTGCAGGGTACTCCTGAAGGCGTTCGCGTTGACGGAGATGCAGACTGGGCCCCCGCGGGCGAATTGCAGAGGCTATCCACGAGCGGAGGAGCAATGCGGTATGGTGACTACACGTGGGGCTCCTTCTCAGTGACGCAGAGCACTATAGCTCTGAGCTCAGGGGAGTCCGAGATGTATGCAACAGGCAGTGCGGCTGCCAGAGGACTCCAGTGCAAGACCTACCTGATCGAGACCCAGATGCAACCTGAAGGTCTACAGCGACAGCACCGCGGGACGGGGCATGTGCAGCAGAGCGGGCGTGGGCAAGGTCAGGCACTTGGAACTGAGGTACTTGTGGATTCAAACGCGGCTGCGGCTCAAAGCGTTTAAGCTCCTGACGGGGGATGTTAACGAGATGGCAGCCGACGTGCTCGCCAAGTACAGCGAGTCGTCGAAGATAGAGAAGGACTGCGTCACTCTGAACCTCATGTTCAGGAGACAGTTCCAGGGCTTGAGCGCGATGTCAGTTTTCGCGGGAGTCGCGCCTTTTGCGTCAGGCGAGAAGCTGGCGGTGTACGGGGGGCCAGGCCAGGCAGCGGTTTGCCCCGCACCTGTGCCCCACTACGTTGACATCGGGGAGTTCTCGCTCATCCTGAAGACGAGTGCCTTCGTGGTGATCGCTGCGGTGTTCTGTTTAGTCTGCGTGTGCGGTTGCTGCGCGAGAAGCTACCTCGAGAAGGGCCCCGCATCTGGAGACGCCGACGTCTACCTGGCTACGCGCACTGACGCGGAGGTCAAGACCATATGTGTACACGGACTTGGTGCAGAGCCTCGTCCAGCACGATGCGACGGAGGGGCGAGGCACAAGCTTTTGAACGCGTTTGTCGTAGTCGACATGAAGCAGATCTTGAGAGCCAAAGGCCTGCGCGTGAGTGGTCTCGAAGACGACCTGATCGCTGGGCTGATCAAGAAGGGCAGTGTCCTGTCGGATCGCCAGGCCAAGGAGGTCGAGCAGCTGCGAGTGACGGCTACGACGCGCTGACCCCTGACCAGGATCAACCTTCAGGACTTGAGTAGCCCTGGGGCCGCTGAGCAGTGGATCGAGACGTTCAAGGGCGAGTGCCTGGCATCGCCCCGATGGCTCTCAGCTGATCCACCCAGGGAGCTAGACGGAGGGTCGCAGGAAGCATTGCGACAGCCGAGGCTGAGCTAACGACCGGACTGCGGTTAGTCGCGCGCCTGCCAGCGGCGGGTAGCCCCGCGCTCGAGCTGCGGGCCCGCGGGGGGCCCCGCAGAGGGCCCGCAGAAGACCCGCGGAAGGCCCGCGGAAGGGTCCACAAAGCTGGTGCCCTGCTCGCGCTTCTCGGCTGGAGGCCGAGCCGCTTCCCTGCGACCGAGGGGGGGGGGGTGCTAGGAAGTTTGTTGTTTTAGGATGATATATGATGATATCACATTATAATCAGACTGTTTGGGCAAAGGCCCGAAATACTGTAGCCCTTTGTTGCTCCAGAGAAAGAGCAGCCCTCCTTCCCCCTGTCGCCAGTCTACCTGCGGGGAGACCTGCTATGGCTATGCCCCGACCAAAAAGGGAACGACTCAGAGGACAAGTGCGAGCCGACTGTCTCCTAAGGTACACTGAGCTCTACAATTGGCATCGAGAATGTAGTCTTTGTTGGGTTAACTAAGAGTATCCACAGGCTACTTCCGGTGGACTACGCTGACAGCTGCACATTGGTGCATTATGACAACGACGTGAATCCAGGCTTCCACTGCAATGAAGCTGAAGGCACTGCCCTGATTATATTTTATGATATAACTGGATCAACACATTCGAGGATCATCCAGTGCCAGAAGTCCACTAAACCTCAAGCGGGTTTCGACCAAGACATGGCGAAACTTGAACGAGGTGACGCACCGACGCAAGGCAACAACGCAAGAGTTCCCTTAGAAGCCGAACCACCGCAGGGGGATGGGCGGATCTCTACGATGTACGAGGAATCAGAAGCGGACCTTGGTGCGCATATTATGGAGGTGTGGTACACAGAGTTACATGAGGAAAGGGAATTATTGGAGGCAGCTCCATTAAGTGACCTTTTGCATTGCGCCCACACATACGATCACTGACATCTGTGTGCTGGTCGCGGTAGCCGAAGAACAGTCGGGCCCCCTGCTTGCGTTGGGCCATCCGCGCGACTCCGATATCGAGGAGACGTATCATCTCCCGCTATGTTCTACGGGCGAAGACCATAGTTACGGATTGGACTCGGACGAAAACGGTCGATATTTTGAACTGTGCTTTCCTGCAGAATTGTCAAATATAGTTTCATCCGAACAACATAGGATATTAGATTTCGACCGTGTGACCACCATGCGAGTATATGTAACCGCCGCAGCAAAACGTGCTGCAGTCGTCAAGGAGGACGACCTCCTCGCGAAGGCCGACATTCAGGCGAACCCAGTTGAGGTATCAAAGGCCCTATATACTGAACTCAAGTCATGGGTTGACATTTTGTGTTTCAAGACGCAAGGTAGATCCAAAGCGTCAGGCATCATGATTTCGAGGTGCGTATATAAGTGGAAGTTCGTAAAGAACGAACAGGGCGAGATGGGGCGCGCCATCAGACTGCGCCAGGTACTTCGGGTTTTCATGGACCTCGAGGCTTTCGGCGTGGAAACATTATCTGGAACAGCGCGGCGGCCAAGTGAGAGATTGCTCGCAAGCGCGGCAGCGTGCAAGAAGCAATGGATCATTGCTTCCCTTGACGTCAATGTGGCTTTCCCGAAGGAATTAACAGGAACTTGCTGAGGCAGTCGGTGCAAAGGAATGTGTGGCGTGCTTTGCCTTGCCGCCTGGACCAGCATCGGTGCTTCGATCCCTCCCGGGATTCGAGCGCTACGATGAGTCGAAGCACTGCTTGCAGTGCCTCAAGCCAGGCGCCGGCGCCAAGGATGCATCCAGAGCCTTCTCACTGAAGCCCAGAAAGACCGCGAGAGGCCTTGGTCTCAGACCCACGTCCTACGACGAGGAGTCTAGGACAAGCAGTGACCTTCTCGCAGCCAAGCATGTCGATTATATCAATATGGCCTGTGCTGAGGACGCCGTCGACAAGTGCGCCGAGAGCGTCGAGGACACTTCTGGTAAGTGTAAACTCAACAAACACACGTATACCAAGTGTGCTGTGAGATGCGCCAAGGATGGGGGCGATGATGTGACGGTGGATGAAGATGGATACATCAAACAGCTCCGTCCTATGCGACATCCTGATCTCACAGGCGCAGACGCCGACGCCAAATCATCACATGTGGTTGCTGACGAGTTTGTCAGTCTCAGAGGCGCGTTGGCTTACGCATTCATCACACAGGTGTGGTTGAGGGTATATGTGGTCTCTCTGCAAGGGGGCCAAGAACTGACCAACATACAGCTGCGACGACTGAGCACGATTGCCAGGAAGCTGGAGGCCTGCCCTAAGAAAATCGCTTATCGATCGATGACTCCAACGGGCGAAGTTGACCTGCGCAGTGACTCTGGCTATCGACGTTTCAGTGGAGATGCCGATGACGGGGTAAAGGACAACGGTATTCGCGGGCAAACTTGCTTCGGCGTGGAAGCACGCCCACTGGTGCGCCTGTCGTCCATCTGACCTGTGCGCACTGTAAGACTCGCCTCTTGCAAGTCCGTTCAAGCTAGTCAGCAGAATCACTACCCATAAGTTGGAGGACTGCTATCCCACGATCGTTACTCTGCGCGAACTCCACGCAGGACCACTGACACCCACTCAGTTGACAGACGTGCTGAAGATGGGTGGCCTAAGCATTAAGGTCACTTTGATCATTGATGCCGAGTCACTCTTCAAGTCCTTCGACTGAGTGTACATGTCGGGGACGCATCAGTTGGATACGACAGATGACTGAGCGAGGTGTCGTACATAGTATTCAGTGGTGTGACACTCGCAACATGACTGCGGACGGTCACACATATGGGAATATTGATAGAGACATGCTCCTGCAGGTCATGGGAGGAACGCAATCCTTCAGGCATGGTTTAAAACGTCATACTTTGTACCGGGCCGGCCAGACAACATCGTCTGATGCCGCCTGAGCAGCGTTCGCTTATACAGCGATTTGCTCCCAAGGCAACCTGCGCGCAAGGGCATTTGCTTGCGGGTTCACCTTCCTTACGAACCTGCCTTTTGCTGCCTTTTTGTACATGTAGTGTTTAGTGTTTAGTGGTGGCGGACCCGCGCATCGCCCCCCCTTCCCGACTCTAAAGTGAGCTGGGACAGTGGCGAGAGATAGCGAGCGTTTGTCCGTGGCCGCTCGGGTTCAAGCGGCCGGCCGCCAACATATGACTGTGCCTCATCGCGAGTCACGCTACTTGCCATCGGGACCGAACGCATCTTCGCTTGAGATGGCCCGTCGCTCCCCGCGACGACCTCCTCCGACTGGGACGATCGTTGCTATGGTACAACAGAGCTGGAGCTGGGCTTCGCCTGCGGCGAGGCTGCTGGTTGGGCCTTCCAACCCCCTTCAAGCTATGTGGCCGTCAGCTGGGCTAGAGCTTGGCCAGGCTTTCGGGCCAGTTGTTCCCCGACTTGGTATGGGGAACTTTCGGGGGGCGCGCGGGGGAGCAAGAGGGTTGGAATCGCCCATGTGTCCGAGCATCGTGGCAAGATCCCCGCCAAACTATCGGGCCATGTGTTCCCCCAGCCGTTGAGGAAGCCCTTCGGAGATCACTCGGGGGAGGATGGCGGGGAAACTCAGGAAGAGGAGGGTGAGGGGAAGGATGAGAAGGATGAGGAACAGGATGGGGAACAGAAGGAGGAGAGGAGGAAGAGGAGGAGGAAGAGGAGGAAGAGGAGGAGGATGAGGGGGAGGAGGAGGAGGAAGAGGAAGAGGAACAGGAGGAGGAAGAGGAGGAGGAGGATGAGGAGGAGGACTAGGGAAAGGAGGAGGATGAGGAAGAGGAGGAGGGGGAGGAGGAGGAGGAGGAGGAGTAAATATGCTCCTCTCCGCCTCATATTCAATTAGAGCTTGATGACTTGCGTGCTTCGCACTGTCTGCCTGAACTACTGCTGCGTCCTGCAGCTGTATTGATTGCTCAAACAAGCCAGCCTTGGCTTGCAGGAGAGAGAAGGAGCGCGCCAGCCCTCGGCCGTCGCGCGTCGTCGGTCGTAGGCCAGCCGGCCTCCTCCCTACACATTCCTGATGGAGTAATCTTGCTTAACGGATACGTGTCTTATCGATGTCTCATCCCGTCCCCTCTCTCCCTGAGCAGAGTGAACGTGAGACCTTAATTCCTTTGGCATCTTATCCCGACTCTCAGAGGAAAGACTGGTTATCAGCCGAAACGCGCGACTTAGTCGACGCGGGGCCAACTCGCCCGGGAAAAGAACTTCGGGTGGGCCCCGCGACCTAGTCGCTGCGGGAATGAGCTGTGATAAGACAGATGACGATTGCGTCGTTTCCCGAATCGCCGAAAGGCATGTTGTGCAACGTGACGGACAGAGTGCTATTGAATGCGGCCCGACTCAGGGCCGTATCCCTCTTTCTTATATCGCCGCTCGGGTAACTAGTGGCAGAAGCACTGAAGGGGTGGCAGAGATGTCGGCAAGTGTCTCTCCCTCCGGGATTCCGATTGGTAACCGGGAACAAACCCCAGACCCGCACGGGCGAAAAGGCGCAACAGCGAGACCTAGACAAAGTGCGTTCTCGTCTTGGAGTGCCAAATCGACGGAGTCAATCAGCCCGATTCCAAATGCTACACATACAATCGTGCCTGCCACTGGTGAAACCAGTAGGCAAGGTGGTGCCCATGAGAACGCAGGCTTTTACCCCAGCGTCCCAGGCGAATGGGCAGGTGCGAATAGAGACGTCCCCGTCCCAATAGCGTTAAATTGACAACTCGGTCAGGACAGCGATGATCCCATTGATCAAGAACATGGAGTAAACTCAATGGAGGAGGATCTTGATAATATCAACAACGAAATCTCTCTGAGCCGAGAATTGCCCCTCATGATGGAAGAAGACCTCCCCGCCCAAGGCGAGAGGTGGTCTCCAGATGGATCTGATGAAGACACTAGTATCCTGACGCCTCAGGCGGACAGGACTGACGCTCAAGCGAAGCACGAGAGGGAGTCCACAGGCCGAACCCCTGCACCTCACCTCAAGAAGCAGAGAAATGATGATTATGACCTAAATGTCTCACCACTGAAGGAAGGTTTCTTTCGTTCCGCGGTCACCTCGGGCGACTGGTAACCCTCTTTACCAGCTGTCGTTGAGGATGGGGAAATGGTTGGACAACCAGCTTCGTGCACTGAGCTAATAAAGCAGGACGAGAGGGATGATGAGCTCCTAGACGTACCCAAACCCCCAGAAAGCATTTTTGCTCGCCCCAGATCGAATGCGTCTAGTAGGGGAAGACCCAAAATACCTAGATCAGGAGCGAGGTCTACTTCAAGAAGCAACAGTACCATTTCTACTATGGAGGAATGCTGGAACCCGAGCACTGACTGTACGCCTCAGGCGGAAAGCAGATGTCCGGGGAAAGCCTACCGGACAGAAGGTGCATGTAAGCATCTAGTTTGTAAGAGTTGCTTTGAAGTACGCCGCAAGTGTAATGCCCAATGGTTGTGTACCGAGTGTCTTCCCATGGAAGAACACAGCTGCATTTATTTTCTAATGCAGACAATCCAGGATCAGGCTGGGCTGGCCGAGGCTAACACCCAGCGAGACTTCCTCGCGAGTGAAGCACAGTTGGCCGAAAGGGCCCGCCTGGGTCGAGAAGAGATGATTGCGACCATGGAAGAAGTTCGGAGAACATTGGAGGCTGAGAGACTCGCCCTAGCTATGGCCGCTAGGGGGCGAGAGCGAGAAC
Organism: Prorocentrum cordatum; assembly: GCA_963575745.1. Lineage (NCBI taxonomy): Eukaryota > Dinophyceae > Prorocentrales > Prorocentraceae > Prorocentrum > Prorocentrum cordatum. Next base: position 18,916 of record CAUYUJ010014553.1, read on the forward strand.
TGATGGAACGAATGTATCATCAGACCGCGGCCGCTCAGCGGCAGGCGGAGGTGGAAGCCGAAAACAGATATCGCGAGATGCTGGCTTCTGAACGGCAGGCCATTGCGGCGGCTACTGCTCAATCTGTCGATGCCGAAACGGTCGCTGCGGCTGTTGCGGTGGCCAGAGTAGAAGGAGGACGAATCGCTACAGCCAAGGCGGAGCGTGAAACGCCAGGCTGGAAGCGGTCAACACCCAAGCTGTAGCTGCGAAGATAGCCGACCAGAACAATCAATATTTGGAAGGACTTAGATCGCATGAAGGAGCTGGAACTTCCCTTCAGCGTATGCGATCGAGCAATGCTAAATGCCCGCCGGCGAAGCCGACTGGGACGAACGTGCACCAATTGTCGGCGGCTCAGTCGTCTGGCGCCGTGTCCGTTCCATCACAGTCTGACCTGACGAACATAGCAGATGCGGGGGCGTCAACCCTGGTGGTAAGAGAGATGGCGCATTCTCCACCCGAGGAGCGGGGCGAAACATTAGCAGAGAGATCCATATTGGCTCAGTTTTGCTCGGTTTGCTTTCGCCCGAAAACGGGGAATTGCGTCGGCTGTGGCCGATCGGCTTGTGAAGATCATTTCGATGCGAGCGCTAGAAGATGTTCAAAATGTGATTTATGGAGTGAAAGGTCGGCTGCCAGCATGCGAGAAGAAGAGGCCATGGCGAACGCAGCTGAGACAGAGAAAGGAACGATGAGGCTCAAAGCCATCATCACGGATCCAACTCCGTATGCTGAACAGAAGCGAAGTAAAGGGCTCGCTCTGAGCTCATTTGATGTGCCGTTACTGTTTCGGGACACTCCTATAAGGCCGTTGTTGCGCGATAACTTTACTGTCCCAGGTCCTGCCCTAGAGGGTCCGGCTACGCCGTGTATCCCTGAGAGTGGATTTCCAATTAACGTTAAACTGACAGGTTCTAGTGGCGACAACACACTCGCCAATTACCGCCCATCCGCAAGGGATGGCTCTGCGGGGCCGACGGCGACTAAGTCGTCGGGTCGGGCGCTGAAGGGCAGGGCGGAAATGGGGATGACAAGAGTGACGCTCCGAACTCCGAGAACACGTCGATGCGTGACGACGGTCGAGGCAAAAGACCGCATAAGTCGCCTCCAGGAAGCCCAGGGGGTTCAGATCCCTCGGATGGCGGAGGCAGCCGCGGAGGACCTCAAGGCCCTCGCGGGCCGCAGGATCCAGTTGTCATTGATGAAGGTACGCCATCCATTAGATCAATGGAGACAGGTAGGCAATAATCAGAAAATCGACCTAATGGATATCCCCACCGTTGCTAACATAAGGGAGTGGCAAATGCATGCGGTCCGGGCGATCGCCGGATCGTCGCCTGAGAGTCAGGCAGCGCATCGCTGGATCGCGGAAGCAATGGGCCCAGCCGTGGACGATGAGCAGCTAAAAGATGCAGGGCGCTGTCAGCGGCTTGACCTTATGATTGCTACAAATCTGATAGAAAAATCCAACAAGATGCGGATAAATCGTATGCAGACTGGTCATCATATCCATTTCCTCCAACAGATCCAACGGATGGTGTGCAGCGCCCGGAATGAGGGAAGGCTCTTAACTGGACGCGTGATGGTACGAGCCATTTGCCATTGGTGCTCTGTCCGATCAGAGTTGGGCTAATGTCGCATTTCGCGGGGTATCTTCAAGGTAGTTATTGACCCCCGCAAGCCAGATGCTGACCTGCTTCATTTCTATAGACGTGCTAGACAGGCACGTCTAGGCGGAGGTGGGGGTAATGACAACCGAAGGAATGCCGGCGGTAAAGCCGCTCCGGCAGAAGTGGCAGCCAAGCTGGGGAAACCCACTGATGTCATGAAAAGCGGATTGACTAAGGGCGAGACGACGGGCAAGTACGTGCGTAAGGGCGAAACCTGCCCGTATGCTGGGAAAGTTTGCCCCTTTAATCATAAGAAGCCCAAGAATGCCGCGCCGGCTCAGCCGAGTGCGGGAAAGAAAAACAGCGCTGCACCTGCCCAGGATAAGGGTGCCAGAGGGGGATCCAAAGACAGAAGCCGAAAAGGGCAGGGTCGATCCCAGACCCCGACGGGTGGACGCGGAAAAGGAGCGCAACAGAAAAACAGGAGTCAATCCAATCAATCGCGCGGAAGAGAGAGCAATATCCCATGTTACGCGTATTCCCGAGATCCCAAGAATTGTCGAGGGCCGGCAGATGGTTGCAACAAGGCTCACAGAACGCTGAGTGACGCTGAGAAGCTCAAACGTGACAAGTGGGAGCAGTCGAAGCTTGACGCGGGACAATCTTTGGGATGTGAGCGTACGACCAAACAAGCCAATGCCGCCGCTGCCAATGTCTCATCAACAGGAGGTAACACTGGCTCGAGAGCCTCTAACATTAATTCTGACAAACGCAAGAAGGATGGAGACAATAGCAAAGGCAAAGGCAAAGGCAAGGACATGGTCTTCCGCTCCTACAGGGAGACAGGTAAGTGCTCGCGCGGCAAAGAGTGCTGGTTTGCCCAGACCACGGACGGTCATCCGTGACAGTGGCTTCACACTGGCGGCTCAGCCGTCAGTGTTGGAGGAATGATACATGTAATTTTGTTAAGGGTCTTCTTCCTTATCTTCCTTGCTCGGCGGATGTGGCGAAGCCCGCGTCGGTCAAGCAGAAAACGGGGGGGTCAGGAGAGACCCGCTGACCAAGTCAGCTTGGGTGCCATAGCGTGCCCCGCTCCGTTATTTCGGGGCCTCCCTGGGCAGAAACAAGCAAGCCCTAAGTTTTTGAAAGCTGTCGCTGCTACCGGTGGGGGGGGAGACTACCGGAATCCCTTCGGCGACGAAGTTTACCAGGAAAGCAGGAAACAGGTCGAGAGTCTCGTCAATGTCCTTGCGAATTTCCTATATCCTCTTTCTCGGGGCGCGATCAAGAAGTACTGGTGCGTCCCCCCCTAGTAAGAGTTGCATCCGACATCATAAAAGCGATAGATGCAATCTCCGTGTCCGTTTTCACCCCTCTACTGAGGAACCCACTATCACTTGGAGGAAGGCGCGTCGCTACGACTTGAAAGAGTTGCCTTCGAGTAGCACAGACAGACGGAGGTTCCCGGGAGAAGCGCGCAGACATACATCCACTCTGTCGAGGGCATCTACTGTAGAAGCTTTGATCAGAGCGTCGGACCTGCAAGATGAAGTCTGGCACCTCTGGTTGAAGACTGAGGAGGGGGGAGAGGGCCCGCGCGGCGCAGCCGCTGCTGGATGCACAGACAAAGATGCTGCGTATCTCGGCGCGCTGAGCTTCATCATTGACACAGGATGTGGGTATAACCTCACAGCGGAAAAATGCATCAGAAGTGCAGGTGCAATGAGGTTGATTCGAAAGCTTCCGCAATCGATCACTCTGAACACTGCTGGGGGAGAATCCAAGGCCCTCGGTTCAGTTCGCATCGTTCTAACGCTTTAGTCATGCCGGAGACTCCGTGCGTGATTTCGGTAGGAGAGCGGTGCGTGGATCACGGCTTTAGCTTCTTCTGGCCAGCAGGCCAAAGACCCTACTTGTTATTGCCCAATGGCCAAAGAGTGGACCTGGCCGTTGAGGGCAAGATACCGTACTTGACCCTATCAGGCAAAGAGGCACTGGGTCAGTGGATGTGTGCGGTTGCCGCCGGAAAAGGTGAGGCCCCCGAGCGGTGGTGTTGCGTGACGCCAGGCGCCAAGGCATTCCTGGACAATGTGGAATCTGCGGGAGGCCCTCCGCCCCGCGCTGTCCAGACTCGCGTGACCATAGACCTGCATGCACATGAGTTGATTGGAACCCACAGCTACGCTGATGGACGGCCGACTGAGATCGCGGCCGCCTTTCCATCTTCGATAGACTCTGCGGATACCACCACCTACTTCTATTATTCGCTTCAAAAGGCTAGTGAATGCGGTTGGAGTCGGACGCCGACCGGTATCGCTGCCTCTAAAAGTCTCTCAGCTTTGCCCGACCACGGTCAAGCCGTCGGTCAGTGCGACGAACAGCCCGGCAAAGCCGAGGCCTGCGCTGCCGCATACAGATACCCCCGTGGGTATGGAGTTTCCGGATGTCTTCCTTACGAAATATATCGAGGACTGGACTCATATGTGTGCAGCGCGGCCCCAGGACCCGAAGAGGGTGAAGTTGGAGACGCTGACGGTGTCGACTTAGTCGACGTCGACGCACCGCCAGATTTAGACCCAGACGTTGCGGAGGTTGAGGTGTCGGAGACCGTTGCCGAGCGGCTAAAGACGGCCGCAGCCTCCCTGCCGCACCTTCTAACTCATACTCCCAAGAACCCATATTGTTCATTATGCAATGGGGCCAAAATTATTAGAAAGCAACAGCGCAAAGCGCAACACAAAGGGCTTAAGGTTCCCCGCCCATGCGCTAACCCCACTTCGTTCGGACACCTGACGACGGTGGACCATTGGTTTGCGATGGATGAACTATCGCGGGGGCTCCACGACGAGACCGCGTGTGTGACTTTTCGCGACCGAGCTACGGACTTTCTCGGCGCTCAGGGTGTACACGACAAGTCTGCGGTTCACGCGTGTAACTTTGTAGTAAACCTGAGAGCCCCGGAGGATAAGTTATAATATTGTTATACAGATGGTGCAAGAGAGCTTGCGAGGGCATGTTGCGAGCTCAATATTGCCCATGATCCCACCATCCCAGGAAACAAGAAACATAGCGCTGTTGCCGAGCGTGCAAATGGCGTGGTGCAGATGGGGGCCAGAGCCTTACTCATGCAGGCCAGTCTTCCGCCACCGTTTTGGACCTATGCAGTCCGTTACTTCTGCTTATGCTACAATACTCGAACCCCGGCAGAGGGGCAGTCAAGCTGGGAGCGACGCTTTGGATGTACATTCGACGCTCCGCTCCTTCCCTTCGGATCCCTCATGCGCTACGTGCCTCCACCTGAGTCCAGATTTCGGACCGCCAAGACTGGTGCAACGATGATTCCGGGGATATGCTTGGGGTATGTGCACAAAGCGGGGGGGCTGGTTGGACCAGATAGCTATGTTGTCCCTCTGAGGCAATTGGATGGACTGAACATGGAGACAGGGCGTACCCCAGAGGGAAATCGACCCACCATTGAAAAGTCTGACCAGGTGTACAGCAACATCTTAGATGGTACTGCTGATGACCAGTCGCCCCAATTCCTTCTGCGAAAAGCGTACGAGAAAGCGGCGACATAAGTACGATCCGTCACGATCCCCACAGAAACACAGGAGAAGCTGCGGCCGTCCCAGACGGACCTCAACCAGCCACAGGGATAAGACCGGACAACACGTTTAATGTTGACGATCCTGTTATTGTTATGCCACCGCCTTCTCAAGGAGGCGAGGGCGTTCCACGCGTCGACTCAGAGGCCGTTCTAGAAGACGACGGCCCAGGGGGTTTGTGCGTGGGTGACGAGCCTATGGTTGTTGGCGGTAGGGATCCTCAACGCGACTCCCATCCAGCTGACAAGAATCAAAAGCTGGGACTCGCACGACTCGAGTATCGTTTGGACAGACAGTCCAACTTCTCAGCGGCTAAGCCGCGCGAGAAGGTCCCCGGGAAAGGGCAACTTCTTGCTCGAACAACTCAAAACCTGGACACGATGGAATACTTCGAAGACAGACGAATCGTCGCTGGACTCACAAAAGAGGAGTTGACACATAAACTTCCAGTGACAGGTCGTCGAAAGACATGCAGGATTCGAGTTGTTCTTTATTATGATCCCGACTACGTGCCTATAACACGAGTGTGGGTCACAGACCCTGAAAAAGCTGCCTGAATCCACCAATCCGGGGATGCATCCGGGACGATGGTTGAACGTGAATCAAGCGCAGCGCCGGCGGGCCGTGGAACAATACAAGGCAGAAAAGAGAGGATTCTTCGGTATTGAAGATCCCGGCCCTTGCCTCGGACTCCTGCGTGACATTGGCCTGGCTGTGGGCGACCCACCGACTCCGCCTGATCCCGCAGAGGCCCAGCCACTTGCGGCTCTTCTAGAGGTCAGGTTTTCAGCGCCTGAGGTGGCTGAGAGGCTGCGCCGATTGAAGAAAAACAGCCTGTGCTACACCCTTGGCAGCGGACGTGGGGCGGCGTCGCGACACACCCAGGGCGGTCAAGCCGCGCCAGCGACTGATGCATCCTCGGAGGAAGATGATTCGGTATGACATCTTTCGGATGATGAAGATATTTGATGGAAACAGACATGGTATGGAGACACTATTGCACGAGATGGGCTCCCCTCCGGCTCAGCCGGTAGGGATTCTTTGTCCGATGATCAAGATGACGGGTCTGAGGACAATCATGAGGCAAGCCAGACCCCGAGTCCGGCGGCCGCCGCGTCGCGGCGAAGCGTGCCTCGGATGCCGCTACAGCATAACTCAGAGGCAGATCTCAGTCATTGTGAAAATGAAAAATTTGATTTGCAATATTTCTACAATCCTTTTACTGACCTTATTTCAATCGTCGATGAAGCCTTCCAACTTCCTAATGATTGGCGACGCGCCCACGTAGATGCTGCTGTCGCCAGATCCGTCTCGAAAGACGAGGCCAAAGCAAATAAAGATGCCCAAGCTGCCCTGAGAAAAGATGGGATAGGTTGCGGGCCATAGGCACATGGACAGAAGATGGCGTCAGAGAGTGCTCTGATGTGGTTGCCGAACTCAAGGGAAAGACGGCCCATTTTGGCCGGCTGTTTGCGATCCTTGTTGAAAAGAACTCGGAGTTACCGTTGGGACATAAAGGTCGCAGGTATAAAGGTCGGGTAGTTTGCGATGGCTCGAGTGTTCAAGATCAAACTAAGGATGTGGCATTATTCCAGGAACTTCCCAGCAGTCCCACCACGATGCAGGCCAGCAAAGCAGCCGACACCTACGGGCTATTCGAAGGTCACAGCATCGAGCAAGCGGATGCCCGCCAGGCCTACGCTCAGTCGAAACTGGGGGTCACCCCCACGTGGGTTTTCTTGCCTCGAGATGAATGGCCTAAGGCGTGGTCGCACATGCGTGGCCCCGTATGCCCACTGTATCTATACGGGCACCCTGATTCAGGTGGATATTGGGAGCAGAATTGTGAAGGGCATGTTACGGCAAAAGGCTTTGTGAAGTGTAGTCCGTGGCGCAGCTGTTATGTCCACAAGGAATTGCACATTTTCTGATTATCTATGTTGATGACTTTAAGCTGTCGGGACCTGCCGACAAGCTCGCCGAGGGCTGGAAACTATTACAAGAGCCCTCTGGTAACTGTCCCAAGGGAATCGAGATAGATCCTCCAACTGCAGTTGGACAATACTTGGGATGTGAACATACATTGTCAACCCGAACGGTTGAATGGCAGGGTGAGTTACCTGCAATCTTAGACCCGCCTCCTCCCAATGTTAAGAAAAACGCCTCCGTCACAGACGAGAGTAGCGAGGAGGAAACGGGGGGTGACTCGGCGGTTCAACCGTCCGAGCCATATCAGCCGAGAGAACCAAAATTAGAAAAAGTCATAGAATATGACATGACGGAGTTCTTTGAGTCCTGTGTTACCTTGTATGCTCAGCTAACGGACACCGACCCAGCTACTTATCCGGACTCGGGTGCCCCGTTTGGCCCTGAGCTTACTGATCTAGAAGATGGCCAGGGCGGCCCAAGAGGCGAAATTTCCTCCCCCGCTGAGGAGGCAATAGCATCAGCCTTGCAAATCAATGTTGATTCTGGCCCCCTGATTGGAAGATAGAAGTTATTGGCCTTGACGCAGCAGTAGCAAGCCCTGATGACCCCGAGCCACCGACTCAGTCGGGTGTGCTCCAACCCATTGCAGCAAAAGTATTGATGAAGATACTTTATGGTGCGTGAATGGCAAGATGCGACTTGCTTCGAGCAGTATGTCAAACCGCAAGTTGCATCACAAAATAGACAGAACAACAAGACATGGATCTATTCCGCCTCATATGTTATATCAAATGTACCTCCCATTGCCGTATGACTTCGTGGGTAGGCGACAAAAAGGAGGATGTCATGTTAAAGCAATATTATGATGCAGACTTGGCAAGCGACATTCGCACACATCGGAGCACGAATGTTAGCTATCAAGCCATTTGGGGCCCCTACACGAGAGCTGGACAGTCCATGGGATCACAACGCCAAACGTGTGTTTCCCAGAGTACCCTTGAGGCTGAGATTGTCGCAGCCGACCTTGCGTTACGCAAGGAGCTGCTTGCGGCGCTACCGCTTTGGGAAATACTGCTTGACAGACCAGTGCGATGTCTATTTTTGGAAGATAACCAAGCGGTTTGCAAGGTCATCGAGGCGGGTGGGCCAATGAAGCTCATGCATCTCTCGAGAACGCATATAATCGATGCTGCAGCTGTGTCTGAACAATTTTCTCGTGGCCTTGTTGAGCTCCAGTATGAAAGAACTCAAAACGAGGCTGCCGATATTGGAACCAAAAGATTTATTGACCCTTTGGCATGGGTGAAAGTTCTATATATTGTCAACATTGTTGCGCCTAAATTCTGGGCCACTAAGCGGTGCCAAGATTATCTGGGCTCGATGTTTTCAGACGGACTTCCCTTGAAACCCGGGGTGATTCTGAAGCCCCGCTTGGGCCCTAGTTCGGCCTTGCGGAGAGGAGCTGGTTTACCTAGCAAAACGATGAACAAAAATAACAAGCGCCCCAACAAGGGTAAACCTGTCGTGGCCGCTCCCGGCAAAGCCGCGGAGGCATGCGCTCTCAGTGCAACGAAAACTGCGGATGCATCCGGCTCCGCCGAAGACGCAGGTAATACAACTCCCCTTATGACCAGAGAAGGTTACAGCAGAGGCTCCGAGAAAACGAGAGCGATGGATAATATAACCAAGAAAAGTTCTGATCGCGAAATGAAGGCAATGTTTGACATGACGGATAGCGAAAATTAGTCAAATGCCTCCATGGCGCCCGAAAGCGTGGAATATATTCCCGGTAACAATCATTTTCTTCCTCATCCTCCGCCTGCTGCGGCTGCTAGTTCCTTGGGTCAAAAGGACACGTAGGTGCAACAAGGACAGAATTTGAAAAGATGGCATTATGTTCCGAGACTTGTTACACTCATGCCTGCAATCGGTGATTGTCCCGTCGACCCCGGAAGATTAGATGATAAGCGCCGCGCCTACGCTGTCAACATCCAGCAAGGTTTGACGATTGATCGCATTGACAATTGGCGCGACGAGGAGAGTAGATCTCATCACCCATTTGAACATGACTCGAATGGTGATTCCAGCGATGGCGACTATGGCCCGAGTAGATGGACCGGATACACAGAGTTCTGGATCCGAGAAGATGGCGCCCCGGCCACTCAGTGGACCGGGGAAAGGCTTTTGTTAGAATGCTGTTGCGGCCCTCAGAGCAGGATAGGAGACCCAGAGAATTTCGTCGACAACTCATGTAAGGTAATTCGATACACAGAGAAGGAAGACATGAGGACGGATGAGGGACTTAGAATAGCATTGAGCGATATTAATACGTTCAAGGGAAAACGCATCACGTTATGGGGTTCAATGCCTTGCACGGGAGACTCTCCCTGGCAATGTGTCAATGAAGCGCACTATTTCCGTACTGGAAATCACAGAGCGATGCGTAGGCTTCGAGGTATTAGAACTGATTTCAGATACCTGTTTTGGAACTTCCAGGAGATTGCCCGCGCTGTGCACAAAGCGGGGGGTGTTGTTTGCATTGAGTGGCCTACCCAGTTTATTGGAGGGACCCTCAGGTGAAAAGTTTCATGAGATAACTAGAGTTTGTGAAGACGGCGTTGCATGGATGTGCGTACGGGTCAAAGGATAGCAAGGGCAATTTCATGAAAAAACCCTGGACGATAGCCGCTACCTCCTCTGTTGTTGCGGAGGGGCTCGAGCGCAGATGTGATGGCACGCATGAGCATGTGGAGGCTAGTGGGCGTGAGTGCAAGAGCGCTGAAGATTACACGGATGTTTTTGCTAAGCAGGTCCATGCTGTCATTGCTCGTGCTGCAGAGAATTTTTTGTCGTCTCGTCGTCGTCCTATCTCCTCCTCCATTCATGTTTGTGCCGCTGCCGTTTCGTCTCTAGAGCTTGCGCGGGCTGCCCTGCGGCCGGCCCCCCCTGGGATCGAGCGGTTGCCTTGCGGCGACTGCTCGAGCCTTGCCTGCCGCGCCCCTCGCGCATCTGAGAGAGTATCGACCGAACCCATGTGCCGACCGCTGAGGAACTCAGCGGTCAAGCCCCCGGGGGAGGAAGTTGTCTCCATCTGCTCAGATGACGTCGCAGATGATATCGACTCCGGCTCAGTCGGAGAAGAAAATCAAGGGAGAGAGATCCGAGACAATGCCCCTCCCAACGCAATTCGGAAAGCCACCCCACCGGCTCGGCCGAGAGGGGAGGCTGGCCCACCGGCTCAGCCGGGAGGGGCAAAAGACAACGATTTCAGCCCGATCGATGTTGTATCAGAGATGGATGTCGAGATGGAGGCTGGCGTTGAGATCCGTGGCGAAGAAATAGCTGCACGCAAAAGGGCGGCAGAGGCAGCCTTCCGAGGCAGTCGGCACGCAAAGAAAGCGGCCAACTCTAATAATGAGGACACCGACTCCTGCAAGAACAGACCGATCTTCAAATGTTTCCCGGACAAGTTGAGGGAATGGTCCCGACAGGGACCTACTGGAAATGCCGAATTCGTTCCCACGAAAGGATGGGGTTGGCGCTACACGGTGTGGAGGCATGACATACTGTATACGCGGAGCGACGAAGTCGTGGCCGCGTTGAAGGCAGATCTGGAAGCGACGTCACAGACGATATTTCAGCGTTTATATTCCCAAGTTTCACAAGATCCATGGACGGTTCAGTGGACAATGTTCGGCGGAAGGCTACTTGCCGCTTCGATTGCGCCCCTCCTGACCCGGATAAGATCCCTATTGGAACGTTCTTTCAGACGTATCCTGACGAAAAGACGAAGTTGGTCAGTGAGGTGTATGCGAACCCCCCTGGGGGATACCGTGGCATAGTTCGACCGCTCGAACCAGGGGAAATCATAGGTCCTACTGTCGGCTCAGCCGTTCAGTATGAGACCCCCTTTGGAAACTATGTAAGCGTGCCAGTGGTTGATTGCCGGACAGAGGGCTCCCCGCGTGTCTGGGTTGACATTTGGGCGCCATCTTCTCGAAAGCCTCCCCAGGGCTCAGCCACTGGGGATAGCTGGGGAACGATGTTTGCTCTTCCAGTGGTCAAGGGTTTATACCAGGCACCTGTGCACGTTGTCGAGGAGGCCCTTGCCGCCACTGCAAAAGCAGCATACTTCGAGGCCTCTCCCCAACAGGCGGTGCGTTGGCGGAAAAGACAGCGCCCATGGAAAAGACCGCATAATTTCGAAGAGTGGCTTGCCAGGGAGGGCCTTGATCCTGGGGCCGATGAAGACTCGCCGCCGAAAAAGCCAAGAGCTGCAGCGGAGGCAACGGATGACACTGTTACCGTGGCTAATCAGCAAGCAGTCTCCTGCGGCAATCAGCCCCCATTGAGCAACCCTGGGACCGGAAGACAGGTGGCCGGCGAATCATCTTCCGGCCAATCGTCCGGCAATTGGTCAATGGCCCTCCCGGTTTAGCTGGTGGGGGCAATGGTGGTGAACCACCCCGCGGCTCAGCCGGTGGAGGTGGGGCACCGCCAACATCTGGCGGACTCCCTTCGGGAAACGATCCACCCTCTCACCCCCCCTCAGGAGGTGGTGGAGGGGCCGCCCGACTCAGGGCCAGTAGCGGCTGGAGCTGAGTCTGACGATCAGCCATACATTGGGCGTGGTCCCTGGAACGTCCTAGAGTGTCTGCGGACGCAGGGGATCTTCGGGGAAGATCCCAGACCCCCCTCGAACGATTGGCGGGAGAAGGTGGACGAAATTTTGAGTCTCTATATTGGGGTCACGGATCCGAAAATGAAAGACTGGTCGGACAAACTGACCTTCGTTAAGAAGTGTCAGGCCATTTCTAAGATCGCCGAAGTCAGCGGACATTTGTGGATCCCGTTTATAGGGGAGGGCCTCGCTGCCATGTCGTCCACGGGGAAACCCGCGACGGATTTCTTTCGCCCGCTGAGCCAGATGAGGTGCGGATCGAGACTTGCTTGGACTTGCTCTATTCACATTGTTTCGGATTCTACAATTGTGTTCAAAGACAGGTCAGGGCCCGCGAAGCCTAGCCTGTGCCCTGAATATAACCTGCGTGAGAAGGTGTTCGGGAGTATACAGCAAGCCGTGAGTGGAGCACAGATTTCGGACATCCTTAATGCCTCCGCGAATTTTCGGTGGGAACAGAGCGGGTGTTACGAAAAAGGGACCCACTCCCCAATCCGTTTTACGTTCTGGAACTTCAACGACATTGTTGACAACATCCTAGCTAAACGGAGTTGGGAGTGGGCCCAAACGATACGAGAACCCGCTCGCTTTCGCCGGAAGCCTCAGGTTCATGATAAGAGATGCTGTTAAGTTGATTGATGCGCGATGCTCCGTTCACCTGAGGGGGCGATCGATATCATGCATATTGGTGGGGGCCACACGTGCTGGCAGAACGATGGAGCTGGCGTTGACCCCATGTGGGACGACGTTGCCACACTAGTTCGAGCCAGAATGAAACGTCGGATAGAGCACTACAAAGCAATAGGACTGTTTCCTAGACTAATGATTCTCGACGGGGTGAGCCTCTACCGACAGCTTAAGCACCGCCCAGGAGACGTCTTCCATTTCGGTGCCAGCCACCCCGATTACAAACTGTATAGCGGAGGGCGTATTGAAGGCGCAAATGCTGGCCAATTGTGTGCGGATTACATGATCAAAACGGCTAAGCTAGCCATATCATTTTTCTGTCAGCCTTCCGGCGGCTCAGCCGTTCGGGATGGTCATATATCGTGCGCGACGAGAGATGGCGGATATGCCGAACAGGAGGCGGAAGTTAAATACCTTATTATGTACTGGCAGGACTGGTCTCCTGCTGAGGGCAATATCCCCACGTCGGTATTCGGCGCGCTCCCATTCAGGGAACCTTCGACCAACGTCGATTTTTACAGCCGTTTCAAACGGAACTGGAGGTGGTGCAATACATTCATATTACTCAACGGATTTCAAGAGTTTCCTTGAAAGAGGGGCCGCGTACAGTGACTTTTTCCCATGGGCGGATGATGCCTACTTTCTGCCTCGCGGAGAAACTTTCTGCCCTGGAATGCCGCCGAAGGGAAAGAGCCAGAGATCGGTGAATGAGGGCGCGCAAAATGATGAGCCTATGCGTACAGCACTCAACGAGTTCAATAAAGCAGCGCCAACGGCTGCGCCGAGCGGCTTAGCCGTTGCGGTGAGTGGCGCAACGCCGGGCGGCATAGCTGTCCCCGTTCCCGCCGCGTCGTCGGCTGGTGCTGCTGCCCCAGCCGGAAATGCCAGGCCTGGCGGCTCAGCCGCTACAGGCTCCGGCTCCAGCGCGCGAACGGCTCAGTCGCCTCGCGCTCCCCCTCTGGCGCCACCGTCTAATGTCAAAGAAATAGAGACGCCTGGTGAAGCAGCAGAAAAACACATCCGCGAAAAGTGCCCCGAGGGAAAGTTGACCACACTCAGTCAACGTTACAAGTTTCCAAGGCGGCCAAAAGAAGGTAGCCCAGGATATGAAGAACTCCTCTGGCCGCATTGTCATCCGTATCAGCAGACAAAGAAGCTGTCTTTCCAGAAATCATCGGAGGCAGATGTTACCTATTATGATTCTCTTTGTCCACTCACGGTTGCTAGCCGGAACCTCCATCGGGGCATGATGCCCATGAACGCCTATCCGGGCGAAGAAGGCCGCCTTGCTGAAGTCGCTCAAGGGAAGGAACCAGCTAGAAGCAAGGAAACGAAAATGGTCCTAAAAGCAACTAACAGTGAAGCGTGGCTGGCGTTCCAATTGCTACAGAAGACGACGAAAGTTCCGGCTGCGACTCCACGTTGCATTATCCCGAACTGGGCGCGTTTCTTTAGAATCAAGGCCGACGGGTCGATTCCAGGCCCGACAGCCACCGTGGCTGACCGACTGAATTGGGCCAAATTGAGGACGACTGCCCACAAGGTGGGCAGGGCCCACTGTGTTGAGCTTGCACTGCCATTCTTCGTGACAGCTGAAAAGATTGCGGAAGTCTCAGACTCATCCGCAGGATGGACCAAACAGTCGCGCGGCACGTCTGTGACTGCACTTCACTCGATACTGAAAGGCCATCAGTTGCTCCCATCAGACCCCAAGTGCGGAGGGAATGTGAAAACGCATGCGGTTGGGGTATATTCCTTCCCGTGTAGCGACAACCCCAACACTCACGCGACATACTCCGTCGCGGAGGAGACCTTTGGAGATGGTATTTGGGTGACCGCGGAGATTGTTTTCTATGCCAAGAATACGAGACCCATCAGAGGGTCACCGACTCAGTATGTGAGTGATCCGATGAGTGACGTATTGTATGAGTTGCGACTTTACTATTGGTCCGCGGCAGCGTTGTATGTTACCGACGCGTGGTCACATTTGCTGCGTGTTGCCAAGCTAAACGGGTGGAGTCTGGAGCAGGACTTTGAGGTTGAGAGATATCGAGATGAAGCCCGGACGACGGCAACGGACAAAGTCCGAGAGGCGCAGATGGCCTGGGTCCCAAATTTGAAACGATTTGACTGGCAAAAGGGACAAAGCCAATATTTGAGGGGCAAAGGGGCAACCGACGATGAAACCTATGATGACATTTGGCCTTGGCTCCAAGAGAAAGGAGTCATATTAACCAAGATTCATGCTATTCACAAGAGCGAGGCCTCGGAGAAGTCTTTTAACCTGGTTGAACAGAACAGACTGGAAACATAAAAGGAGCAGGAGGCGGACAAGATGGAGCCGGCGGCTAAGTCGTCCGGCGCCCCATTTACGATTGAAAGCAATGATTTCCCGAGCCTCGGACAGACCCTTGCAAATCTAGGGGAGACATGCAAAGCGCCGCCCCCTGGGGCCGCGGCTTGGTCTTCTACTCCTCAGGCTCCTCCTCCTGGAGGACCAAGAGAGATTGCCCCCAAAAGGGCTCCGCCGGAGATTCGAACGTCGACGAAGTCGCCTGCCAACAAGCCGAATGTCCCCGTGCAGGGGAATGTTCCGCAGGCAAGAGATTTTCCCAAGAGAGCCCCGCCTCCGCCGAAGTTCGTGCCGAGATCACAGATATTGGGCCCTCCGCCAGCGAAGATGCTTCGAATTGAAGGAGATCTCGCTGCGCCCCCGGCTGCGCAGCCACCTGCGAAGCCGGGTGGCAAAGATGCAGCCGGCAGCCAAACTTGGAAGCCAAGTATTCCTGAGCCTCCGCCCAAGTTGACCAAATTTATCGGAGATAATGTTTCCGACTCTCCGCCCGTCGATCAGAGCCATCAGACAGGTGAGTTTCGATAAAAGTCTGCGCCCAGTTCGACTGGGCGATGGGGAGATGCATGGCG
This sequence comes from Prorocentrum cordatum, assembly GCA_963575745.1. Taxonomy (NCBI): domain Eukaryota; class Dinophyceae; order Prorocentrales; family Prorocentraceae; genus Prorocentrum; species Prorocentrum cordatum. The sequence goes on from CAUYUJ010014553.1 coordinate 34,395, forward strand.
TGCCGAAGAAAGTGCCACAAGCAATCGGCCTGCAGAAGCGCACCCCCCGAACGACGAGGCACAAGCTGCCCCTGCTGAAGAGGCAGCTCCCGGTCAAGACGGAGACGGTAATACATCAGGCGAAAACCCCGCGACTCAGTCGGATGGGGATCGTTCATCTGAGGATTCGCCAATATTAGAAGGAGATGATGATATAACGTTTATTTTGAAAGCTCTCAAAGAGGTCTCAAATGAACACTTCTCGCGCCCGAGAGCCAGCAGAGCATTGATACATGAGAAACAATTCTTCTACCGCATGAGAGGAGTGCGGTCGAGAGCGCAAGATGTCGACCTGCAGGAGACTCCTGAGTTAAGGAAATTCAGAATCACAGCGGCCTCGTTTATTCAGGCGGCGAACTGTGTTTATTCAATATACGCGCAGAACGATGGCCACGAACCAGATGCATATTCCACTGTGTGGAATGTTTTTTTTGATGCTGTTGTGGAGCAAATCAGAAAGGCGGATCCAGATTTTGTTCGCACCCCTGTGGCGTCGGAGAAACCCAGGAGGACTAGACATGCAGAGGCGGGCGATTCGGGAGCAGGTATGATTAGAGTCCCTACTCCCCCTGCCCCTCCGTCCGGCTCGGCCGCGGCGGACGATCTCCCGACTCCTCCACCTGGTTCGCCCAGAGCGGAACAGGATGATCAGTTTGATGCACCAGAAGAACCATCAGTGCCTACCACGGTGGAGCCATGGGACGAGGGGGCAACTACTGCCCCCAAGCATCAGCAAGACGCCCGGATGCCTCGGGCAATCCGGGTATCCCAGGAGCTGACGCAGAAGCTGAGGACATTAGTACAGTCTTTCCATATGAAGGGGATCCCGAGCTCATTGAATCTATGGAAGACGAGGATTGTTCCCTTGGTCCAGCATTTGAAAACATGTTTCGTAGATAGACTCTCCCGCCAGCTCCTGATAAAAGACAAAGTCAGCCCCTGCACACGGATCCTAACGACGAGGATCGAGACGTCACAGTGGGGCACGCTGTTTCATTCAAGGGCAAACAATTATGTTACGGCAGAAGAACGTGGGCAAATCAGTCGGAGGACCCCTGGACCATCGAAACAGATTATCTACGACGCACATATAACTGGACCCGTTCCGCCGCACATCGAAGCCATCCGCAATCGGACTGGCAACGCACTTCGGTGCATGACCGAATTTGCGGAAGACCCGATTTTCGCGATGCTGGGGAGCCTCAATCAGGATGATGGCACTGTCGAAAAGGCGAAGGACTTTCTTAGAGCCGAATTTCATTCCGATGACGTCCCAGAAGGCTTTACCCCAGAAGTCTTTGGGTGTCTTGAGCCGCTGGTAGTTGGGGTCGATGACAAAGAGAATCCGGCTGTTTTGGGCAGTTCGGACACTTGGTGCACTCAGAGCTGCCGTGCAGATGTATTCGCCGAGAAAGTAGGCAAGTGCGCTGTGTACCTCGTAAGGCATTGTTCCGACTATGCGAGATCGTCGGGAGGCTGGGTCTATTTTGGAGACCTAGTGCAGAAAACCAAAGACGACGGTTTTACTTTTCAATCATACGCCCTTGCTGCGCACGGCTTAGCCGTGTTGTCACCAGAGACAATTGAAGTTTTGGGCATACTCCCCAAGGGTAGTTATAAACTTATTGGGACCAGTGTCCATGATATGTGGTCACGATATAAGACGTGCCCATCGCAAGAGGAAGCGAGGAGTGAGGCACCCATACCCATTTTCTATCGAGCATGCCAGGGACATTCGACATTCGTTGCTTCCATTGAAAGGGTGTATGTCCCGTATGACCCTGGCCAAGCCAGGGGTCATGTATCTCTTCTTCATATCACGGACTTGCAGACATTCCTGGAATCTACGGACGGAGCAGTCCGTTTCCCGAAGAGGGATTCAGGGCTTTGTCGTGACGCAGACAATGAGTTGCTGCGATTGCTTCCAACGAACAGGAGCCCTACAATGCCTGATCCCACGCGTATTCCTCCGTGGCTCAGCCAGCGGACATACGGAGAACCTCTCCCTGCAAGAAGCCTACTGCCCATGGGCAATGTGGCACAGAGAGGAGAACCGCCAACGGTGGGGACTTGGCCCGCAGATGACACCAACCACCTATGGCAACAACTTCCCAATCATCGCGAGTTATGGGAGCTTGTTCTCGTTTTCACTGGCAGAGTGCTCACTCGCTTCTCGTGCAGGGTTTGTCCAGGCGGGACCATAGTGTCCCGTGAGGTGCCGAGGTTCACTGACATTGACAAAGCTGTCTCTCTCGTCAAACAGGAGGACCAGATGCGCCGGTCGGTACTTTTCAATCGCGAGTGGGCTTCATATGAAGTGACTTTCGACAATGAGTCGATTATTGCTTGGATCCACGCAGACGAGAGACGACTGTTGTCGTGGAGTCGCCGGCCAGCACTGGAACACGAAATCCAGGACCGGGTTTTAACCGTCTCCTGGGAAGACGACGGGAGGTCCCTGTGTTTCCGATATCATTGGGTGAGGACAGGTTTTGCAAATTGTCCTGTCTGCAGCTGTCCGATCAAATATAAATATAGGGTCACGCATGATTTCGTGACTCAGACATGGAATCATACCACAATCCCGCGGTCTCTTGAGGCGAATGGACTTGTATTAGAGGTGATGAACTCGTACGACCTTCCTTGGTGGGATCGCACCCAGTATATAAAGGTGCGTGGAGAACGACAACAGAGAGCTTCTGCGCTTGTAATGAAAAACGTCAGCAGCAATCATCAGCAGGAGCGAAAATGGGCGAATGGGGACTACGCTAAACTAGTGGCAGCTGGCCAGATATTCGGCAACAGCTTGCCGGGCAATTTCCCGGCTTGGGTGCCAGAGAAAGCCGTGGCTCAGCCACCGGCGCGCCATGCCCCTTTCTTCCGATATTCAAGGCCTTTGGGTCAGACGGTTCATGTCTTGGCTTGGGTTTTCCGCCAAAAGGATGAGCAGGCGGACCCCGGCGATTAATACCTGGTGGCCGGAACTATGGAAGACAAACTTTGATCAATACGCTCGCCCAAGAACTTGCCTGGCTCTGGCCGCCTTTGACTGGCCGAATGAAAGGGACGACTTATTCGTGCCCTTGACAGGCTGGAATAGATGGCATAGCGACATGATTAGGTCAAATGTCTTTGTTCCGACGCTTCAAACAGTTGATGGCGCGGTAAATTTCGGGAGACCATGGGTGCCCGTACAGAGTGAAAACGTCGTGGGAGACGTAGAAGCAAACGCCGGAGGGGAACCCCCCCCGCGCGATTGCCGCTCGCCTGGGAGAATATTTCAGAGCGAGGCCAACTCGCAGCTCCCAGTCCGTTTCAAGACGTGCCAATAAATGTCGGGACCACCGCCTCATAGTCCCAGTATTGTTACATGCCACCGGTGAAGCCGCGAGGGCAGGTGAACAATCACAAATGGGACTTGACTTTTCGGCAACCAGCGGGCCTAAAGCCGCGCTGATAACCGATGGAACGATCAACCTTGATCATCCTGACGGACATGTGTACAATCACTGCGAAGACCGCTCGATCATAATAACTTTGCTCGGGGCAGAGGCTCGGGCAACCGCGGCCCAATACGTGGTCGAACACGCTGGCGCAGACCCGAATAACCCTGGCATGGTAATGCTGCAAGGAGAAGCGAAACATGCGGTCCCGCCAATTATCAAGACCACAATGGATGACAACTGGTTGGCCCCTGTACAGAAGATGCAACTGGGTCTGCGGCCTATATGGAATTTTGCGGTTGTCAGTGAAATTATCAGCTCCTTCATATCAGAAGGACATTTTGTTGGATACCCGGGGCGAATAATTCGTCCCGATGTAGCGAGCACAGAAAATATTTCAACGAAGCAACGGACAGATGTGTATGCTCTGGACTGCCGTATTCGTGTTGCTGTTCAAACAGATGACATAATAGAGAAATGGGCCCGCAATATGGGCAGGAAAGTGCAGAACGATGTCCGTTGTCAGGGTGCTCTCATACAAGAAGCCATTTTTGGGCTTCAGGACAAATATCCTGATCCTGGAACAGAGATCCAGGATAAAGGGGATGGGCCCTTCCGCACTGCATGCGGAAAGTCTGGCGTCCCAGCGGCGACTGCTGCTAGGAGTTTATTACAAATTATGCGAGATCATAGAACCGATGATCTGTACCACGACGGCCAAGCCGACCTCGTGGGGCCGAGAAGGGCACCGGATGAGGCGAAGGCTAGACCTTTAACGCCTCCCCCGCCGATTAGACCTGACGTCCCAGACGTTCGGGTTCCTGATGATGCCACCGAGTCCCCGCGGTCTGTCGCCGGCTCAGCCGTGACGACAAGAGAAGCATGCCCGCAGTATCCCAACACTTGGGATCGGTCGGTGCCCTGGCGCGCGCGCGATGGCGGCATGGGTGCTGGCGGCGGCGCTGCTGGCTACGACTACGTCTACGACCAGTCCCTGTCCTACCCGCGCTACGTAAACAATGTTCATGTCGGGTTCTATGTCCACAGGGGCCGGGTCGCGTGGCTGACCGACGAAGAGTGGTGCACTCTGGATTACTGGCACATACTGTCTACGTATGAGCACGACAATCGCTCCCCATCCAGAAGGAAGTCATCAAATAACAAGGAGAAGAACTACAGTGCTTCAGATCAGGAGCGTTCCCGCTCGCCTCGCAGCGGAGAAGGATACACTGGAGGCGCGGCGTCGTCAAACCCGCCGCCGCCCGAGCCGCCCGTGGAAGGGTGCAGCCCGTGGGGGGGCCTGAACTGAGTATTGCCCGCGTGACTCAGTCGCTGCAGGCGCATGCGAGAAAGTTCTCATCCACGCGCGATACGCGTGATGGATGAGTATTACCTCAACTGGCCGGTGAAGCCGGACCAGCGGAGAGAATCTATTTAACATGATGGTGGGAATCGTCGAGCTTCTTCGGCCCTTGGCCCCCTGGCAGCCACCGTTGAGCCGTAAAAGTTTTTGGGGTTGGGTCCGGTGGTTGTGTATATGTATAGGCCAGGGGTGCCGTGGCTGGATGGGTTCTACGAGGCCCGCCGCGGGGGGAGTAAATATGCTCCTCTCCGCCTCATATTCAATTAGAGCTTAAGATAACTTGTGTGCTTCGCACTGTCTGCCTGAACTACTGCTGCATCCTGCAGCTGTATTGATTGCTCAAACAAGCCAGCCTTGGCTTGCGGGATAGAAAAGGAGCGCGCCAGCCCTCGGCCGTCGCGCGTCGTCGGTCGTAGGCCAGCCGGCCTCCTCCCTATACATTCCTGATGGAGTAATCTTGCTTAACGGATACTTGTCTTATCGATGTCTCATCCCGCCCCCTCTCTCCCTGAGCAGAGTGAACGTGAGATCTTAATTCCTTTGGCATCTTATCCCGATTCTCAGAGGAAAGACTCTGAGGGCTACAGCACTCTGGTGGGGCATGGCTCGAGGACTGAGGGCTGAGGCTCGCTGATCGAGGATCCAGGATCTTGGACGCTCTTGGCGTCTGGTAGCCTCTGGGGGCCTCCAGAGGCTTCTGCGGAGATCGCCGGAGCCCTCCGGAGACTTTTGGGGGCCTCCGGAGACTTCCAGTCGGCGGTCCTCAGTGCTCGGTCCTCGGTGCTCGTCCTTGTCTTCGTCCTCGCCGTTGTCTTCGTCTTTGTCTTCGTCGTCGTCGTCGTCGTCGTCGTCGTTGGCGTGGTCGTCAAAGTCGACGCCGACGTCGTCGTCAGCGTCGTCGCCAACGGGCTGGGCGGCGCGCGCAGGCGCGCGCGCGCGGTGCGGCGCCTCCGAGACGCCTCTCGTGGCCAGTGTCGGGCGGGGGCGCTCGGGCCAGTCGTTCGCTCCTCTCTGGAAGGGGGCGCCCTCCCTGCGTTGCAGGGGCCAACCCTGCCCAGTCTTGTGGAAGTCGATGAATGGAGAGGAAGCATGCTGCCAGATCATTTCCAGGTGTCTAAAACATGTTTCAAACATGTTTTAAACATGTAAAAACATGTTTGGAACGTTTTTCGAACATATTTCACACATCTTAAACACACAATTGATCCAATGACAGGATTGTTAGAGTGTCCATTGTCATGGCATCCACAAGCCTCGTCGATGCACCGCGCTGAGGGGTGCGACGCCTTCGGCGCGTGGCGCTTGCGCGCGGCGGGTGCCGGTCCGGGGTGGACTGGCGGGGGTGGCGACCCTCCCCGAACGTGCGAAGCGCAGAGTCTCCACCGACGCCTGCCTCCAACGCCATGAAAATGTCGAGGCGGAGTTTTTTCGCAATTTCTGGGCTTCGGGAAGAGAAACCATGGAAATGGCTTCTCATTCCAGTCTTTCCGAGGCCATGGAAAGACAAGCCAGGGCGAACAGAAACAGCCCGCGGGAAGGGAACGAGGCCTTCGCCTTCCCCCTTCCCCATGCTTCGCCTTTCCCTGTCCCCCCCCCCTTCGCCTCTCCATTTCCTTCCTCTTCCCCCTTCCTCTGTCCCTCTGCCTATGCCCCTCCTCCTTAGCCTTTCCCTTCCTCCCCCTCTCCCGCCTCCTCTTCTTCCTTCTCTCATCCTCTGCCGTCCCTGGGAAGTCCGACGGACCTGTTGCCTTGCGATGCATCCAATTCTCGCATGTCTCGCACCGTGCGCTATAAACCTTCACTGAATTTAGTGGGATGGTGCTTTCCTGCGCACGGCATATCGCGAACCCACGCGCCTGCCGAAACGGGGAAGCCCCCCGTTTTCCCAGCGTGCCTTCATCATAAGCGTCCATAGGGTGCCATTTATAGACGCGCTGGTCTACTTACTTAGTGCCTCTCGTTATGTTTCGTTTTCGTCGTTCCGTCTTTTTTGTTTTAGCTATAGCTCTAGGTGTAGCTCAAGCTCTGGCTTGCGCTCGGTCGCCGACTGCTGGCCCAGCTTTCGATCTCTGCCTCGCACTTCCTCTCTGTCTGTCTGTCTGTCTGTCTGTCTGTCTGTCTGTCTGTCTGTCTGTCTGTCTGTCTCTTTGTCAGCCAGTCTGCCTGCCAGTCTGCCTGCCAGTCTGCCTGCCTGCCTGCCTGCCTGCCTGCCTGCCTGCCTGCCTGCCTGCCTGTCTGCTTGCCTGCCTGCCTGCCTGCCTGCCTGTCCGTCTGTCTGTCTGTCTGCCTGTCCGTCCGTCCGTCCGTGCGTCGACACCGTTTCGGCCTCCGCGCTGCGTGAGCTGGCACGGCCCGTGCGCTCCTGCTGGACTTGCCTCACGCCGCGCCGCCGCGCGCGCGTGGCCGCGACGCCCAAAAGGTGTGGCGACTGCGTCGGCCACGCGCTCCCGCTCGACTCGCCCCACGCCGCGCCGCAGCGCGCGCGCGTGGCCGCGACGCCGAAAAAAGCGCGTCGACTGCGCCGGCTCAGTCGCGCAGGTTCCCTGCTGGACATCGCCTCGCTTTGCCGCCCCTCTCCGGCCCGCGTTCGCTTTGCATGCTCCCACCGCTCGGGAGCACGCCGCTTGTGGTTGCACACGCACACGCGCACGCTTACTTCGGCCGCCTCGCTGCATGCGTGCCGTCTCCAGTTCGGTCGACACGCCTCTGCCTGCCCGCACGGGACGGAGCTTCTTCGTCTTGCGTCGCTCTCTAAGTAGACTGACTTCCATCCACAAAATAGGGTGCAATTCACACCAAAGCGCCCTGTCATTGTTCAATCGCGATTGTAGTGACACATCACCAACGGAGGAAGACTGTCTGTCTGTTTGTCCGTCTGTCAGTCTGTCTGTCCGAATCGAATTCTGGGGCGCTCGTTATTCCCCGCCGCCCTCCTGGAGCCCCCCATGGGAGCCGCTTTTGTCCCAGGTTCGTCACCTTCGGGCAGACGCACATCAAGTTCTGGCAGCGTGGGCCTCAGCTTTCGCACCCTCCTCCTCGTACTTCCTGTCCGCCCTAGGTTGTCTTCCCTCGTGGTCGCTCCGCGTTGTTCCGTCCCACCCCTCGCCCTCCTCCATACCCCCTCGTCTCTCCTCTCACTTCTCTCCTCTGTCCTCCCACTGTTTTTTATTTTTTTGTTGTTGTTGTTTTCTGTGTGTGACTATGTGCAACTCAGAACTACAATGTTGAAGGTGGTTGGTTTGGAAACGTTGACATGAATGCGTTCACTGTTCTTTCGGTCAGCCATGGCCACATGAGTGTTAGCCGCCGTGAGGCATCGAGCCCTCTCTTATGCATTTTCTGTTCATGGGGTTCTTCACAATGAACGGAGCACCACAGCATGAGTAGAGTCTATGCTGAGCGGGGGAGCAGTGCTGTAGTAGTGTCTGGAAGGACAGGTGGAGTGTGACGCCACGGAGGACTTCGGGACATATGTACTCCAGATTTCGTAATAAAGGGAGGGGGGTCTCATTTCGGGGGGGGTCTCTTCCAGGCTATCTTGGAGGGCCTGGGGGGGTCTGGGGACGATGTTTTGGAGGGTTCTCCCACGGGGGGGGGTCTAAAACTTCTCGTCTGGGAGGGTTGAGACCCCTTCCCTTTTATTACGAAATCTGGAGTAGTATGACTGTATCATGAAGCCTGTGTCCCAGTTGTTGCCTCCGACTCCGCGTCTCAGGTCCGAGTGGGGGCCGCAGTCTTCGGGCTGTCTGGGAGCTCACCGATGACTCCTCCTCCTCCTCCTATCATAATGCCATCCGTGCCCAGCGCTCTGTCTTGCATGCGCGTCTTGACAAGTTCCGCCAGTGGGTCTTACAGTGGGACCGGCTAGGCGGCGGAGGGCTCCACACGAGGCGGAAGGACAAGCCTGTCTTCGCAGGGGGAGTGAGGGCCTGAGGTGGACCTGCTCTCGACTCCTGTCAGAAAATGGAAGCACGTGGCAAGATTCGGAGTCTCAAGTGGAATGGGGGCCCGTCCACTTTTCAGCGTGTTTTTGACCTTTGGAGGAGGGCCCAGCCCAGAGCCAAAAAGCAGGAGCAGAGGGAGATCTCGGTGGATCACCTGACTAGGCTCATCTCGGCACTACCAGAAATGGCGCCAGGTGTGGACCAGATGTCCAAGCGAGATTTTTCTTGGTTGCCTAGAGCTGGCTTGGAAGACCTGACAGGCGTGCTCTCGAAGGTTGAGAGGTGTTGCCGCTGGCCATGGCAAGTTCTAGTCATCCTTGCCACTCTGCAAGTCAAAGATCTCGAGGCCGACGGGGCCATCGGGCTCCTAGCGTGATTTGTGCGCTTCTGGGGCAGAGTGCGCAACTCGGACAGGGCGGCTTGGACGGGAGACACTGCCAGGACGTGGGACACAGCCCTCGCAGGGTCGCGGGCGGGTCGCGGGCTCGGTCCTGGGTGGGTTGCGGGTGGGTCGCGGGGTGGGTCGCAGGTGGGTCGCGGGTGGGTCGCGGGGTGGGTCGCGGGTGGGTCGCGGGGGCGGGTCGCGGGTGGGACGACGACAACAACAAACAACAAACAACAAACAACAAACAACAAGCAACAAGCAACAAGCAACAAACAACAAACAGCAAACAACAAACAACAAACAACAAACAACAAACAACAAACAACAAACACAACAACAACAACAACAGCAACAGCAACAGCAACAGCAACAGCAACTACAACAACAGCAACAACAACAACAACAACAACAACAGCAACAACAACAACAACAGCAGCAACAACAACAATAATAACAACAACAACAATAATCCGAATCGCGGAATGCCACTTCAGCAACGCATCCAGGGACAGCGAATGACCGTTCGGTTCAGCCCCCTCACTCTGATGATGGGAAGCGCGCTTAGACTCGAAGAGTCGCGCGACGGACGTGTGTGAGTCCAGAGGGATATGTTCATCAAATGGGGAGGTGCAGGGGATTGGTTCGGGATCGCACCGGGAGTCATGACTGGTCATATTCCCAGCATGAGCGTTTCGCCTGAGACATTCTAGTTCAATCGCGACGTTTGGTGCTCTACCGTAAGACGTCTTATGCTATCAATGTGTGTTTTGATTGAGAAATCTTCAGGCCATAGGGATGCCGACCTCGCTGGCCTAATTTTCTGGTCTTCTAAAATCGGGCTTCCGCCTGAGACATCTTCGAACACATCCGATGTTGAACAAGCTGGTTCAAGAACCGTTATGTTAACACTGAAGCTCTCGTTCAAGATATCCTCGTACAAAAGAGATGTTCCAATCGCTGGCGGAACCTTCGGATCTTCAAAGCTGGCGCTCTCGCCTCAGACATCCTCAAGCAATCAGATGTTTCAATACCTGTTGTACGACATCTTTTTTTGGGGGGGGCGGGCGCTGTTGGAGGACCCCCAAGACGGCTCAACAAGCGACACCATTGAACAGCCACTGGTTTTGCACTTACAATTCTCAAACATGCCTTCGGGCGGGTCTTCGAGCACATCAGCTTATGATGAAGATGCCGATGACGGCGTCAGAACTTTAACAATGAGCGTTTCGCCTGAGACATCCTCGAACCATGCAATTCGCAAAGAGCTGTTTCGAGACATCTTTTCGGAGCGCCCGTGGATGACTTCCAAGATAGTCCATAAAGCGAAACCAGTGAACAGCACATACATGGTCATACTACTTTTGGTCGAAGGTAAGCGTTTCGCTCGAGATATCCCCTCAACAATGCCTTCGGACGGATCCTGGAAGCCATCAGGTCATGATGTAGATGCAGGTGATGACGATGACGCTGCTGCTGCTGATGATGATGCTGATGATGCTGATGAAGATGCTGATGATGCTGATGATGCTGATGATGACGATGCTAATGATTGTGATACTGCTGATGCTGCTGATGATGACGACGACGATGATGATGATGATCATGACGATGATGATGATGCTGCTGATGATGATGATGATGATTGTGATTAGGATGAGGATGATGATGATGACGATGACGACGATGATGATAATGATGATGCTGAGGCTGATGATGATGAAGCTGATGATGATGACGAGGTCTATGATGATGCTGATGATGATAATGCTGCTGCTGATGATGATGATGACTGGTGATGGTGACGATTATGACGATGATGATGTTGCTGATGCTTGTGATGATGAGGATGATGATGAGGATGATGATAACTATGATGATGATGATGATGATGATGATGATGATGATGATGATGAAAATGATGATGAAGATGATGATGATGATGATGATGATGATGATGATGATGATGATGATGATGCTGATGATGGTGCTGCTGATGCTGATGACGATGATGCTGATGCTGTTTATGATGATGATGATGATGGTGATGCTGCTGATGATGACGCTGATGATGTTGATGATGCTGATGATGACGACGATGATGATTATGATGCTGTTGTTGTTGATGATGATGATGCTGATTATGCTGCTGCTGATGATGATGATTCTTATGATGATAATGATTATGATGATTTTGATGAGGATGAGAAGGAGGAGGAGGAGGATAATGACGATGCTGCTGCTGATGCTGCTGCTGCTGATGATGAGGATTATGATGCTGGTGATGGTGGTGATGGTGGTGATGATGATGCTGATGATGTTGATGATGATGATGATGATGATGATGATGATGATGATGATGATGATGATGATGATGATGATGCCGACAGAACTTTACGGCACGGCAGACCACAGCAGCCGGGCAGCTCAGCACGTCAGCCCGCAGGAACGTGGCACACCATAGGAGCACAGCAAACCACAGGAGCATGGCATACCACGCTGGCAGACCACAGCAGCATTGCAGACCTCAAGAGCACGGCGACGACTACAAGAACACGGCAGACCAGCACGGCAGACCACAGCAGCACGGCAGACAAGCACGGCAGATGACAGCAACACGGCAGACAAGAACGGCAGACCGCAGAAGTATTGCAATTGCAACATAGCACGGGGGACCACAGCAGTATGGCAGATAAGCATGGCAGACAACAGCAACATGGCTGACCAGCACGGCAGATCACAGCACAGGAATATGCCAGAGCAGCACGGCTGACCACAGCAGCGTGGCAGACCAACACGGCAGAGTCCGTAGCCATTTTGGGTCGAGGCCGGCTCAGGGCTCCATGGGCCCCGGACCATGGCGCGGGAGAAGCTGCCCGTGCGGCGGCCGACAATCTGGTGAGACGGCTGGAGCGCGAGCTGCGGGAGGCCCGGGCGGTTCTCGCCAGCCTTCGCTCGCAGCTGGTGTGCGGCTCGCAGGGCGACGCGGAGGCCGAGGCCCTTCGCCGAGAGGCCATCGCGCGGCCCGCCCTGGTGGAGCGCGCCCGCGGGCGGCGCGAGACCCAAGGGCAGCGGCTGCGGCGGCACGTCGCGTTGCATGCCGAGCCATCACCGAGTGCGTGGTCGAGATCTGCGTGGTTGAAATTCTAGACGCTTCGCGTATCCCCACCAGTTCTGGGACCCACTGGAGGGCTGGCCGGTGGGGTGGGGAGATCTCCTACCACACGGACCCCCCCTCCTGGACCAGCAAGACATGGTACCGGGTTGCGCAGTTGCGGCGATTGTGCAGCAGGGCGAAAGGAGAATCCGCCTTGTATCCATCTACCTCCCCTCCACCAGGAAGGAAGAAACCCTGGCAGAGATCGCATCGGCTGCGGAACAATGGGAGCCTCTCGACACCTACTGGGGAGGGGACGCAAACCTGCAGCTCCAACACCCGAGGGACGGGGAGGTGGAGGCCGCTGCCCTTCTGAGGGACATCCTCACCAGCTCCGGCTCCGTCGCCATCCACATGCATGGCCCAACCAGGATTGACAAGGAAAGTGAATCTCAAATCGACATCTGCGCCTGCCCAATCAATCACATCCACGCATACGACCCCCGAAAGCTCTGGCGGCTCACGCTTTCAGACCATGCCCTCATATCCCTCGACCCCCAGGGCGCAAGGAGAGCCAGAAGGGACGACACCATGAGGGCTGCAGATTTGAGGAAACTCCCCAACCGCCGCGCACGTGGAGCTGCGCAGGATCTACGCAGATCTGGAGATCCTCGTCGGCGTCCCAACCGTCAACCTTTGCGGCCCAATCCAGCCCTCGGACTGGATCAGGCCAGCTCGCCCTGGAGGCTTCCCTGACCACCACCCGGACAGCGACGACGGCGACGCCTTTCGCTTGCCCAGCGACCCCGCCCCAACTCCAGGTGGTCTTGACAACCGCGCTCTCCTCCCCCCTGTCCTTCCCACCCTTCTGCTTTTCGGGAGGCACGCCCTCACCTTGGCCCTACAGGACTGGTGGAAAAAGTGGAAGTCGCACAGAGCACGCGCCTCGGTGGGGACGCTACTGGCGGCAGCCAGCCAAAGACGGCAAGTCACGCGCCCGGTGGGGGCCCTGGCTGCTTGGCTATACGAGTTTGGATGGGACGGACACGACCTAACCCCAGAGCAGGCTGGGCGCTGGCTCAAAACTTGGGACGCGGAGGTCACGCAGCGGAGGGCGATGCACCTATCCCCCGCCCAACGAGGCCCCGGGGCAGAGCGCTCCCACCTCGCAGCCCACTGCAGGACGGGGCGAGAGATATACAAAAAGACCCACGCCATTCTGGGGGTAAGGGACCATGATGGAAATTGGCACGACAGGCCCAACCAGGTGGGCAAGGTACTTTGGGACAGCCGCAGCTCGATTTGGCACACCGCTCCCCCTCTTCCTAACTCTGCCGGCCGGCTCCTCGACCAGTACTTCTTGGAGCACCCCGGCACCGACATACCCAGTCGTCCTGCTCCATGTTGGGCCAAGCTAGCTACCACCGTCCTCACCCCCAGCGGGGGCGCCCCAGGGGTCGACGGGGTCCCTTACGAGGCCTTTCACCCAGGCGCAAGGTTCGTCACCTGCCTCCTCGCCCAGGCCTGGTACGCAGCGGACCTCAACCCGAGCCTCATAGACGAAGTACTGGGGCCCTCAGTCGATCTCCTGGTATGGATTTGGAAGAAGCCAGGCGCTGAGGGGCCCAACGACATGAGGCCGCTCCAACTCCCCACCTGCATACGGCGTCTCTACGGAGCATCCTTGGCCGACCTTATGGGCCCCATCGTCGAACCGCTCTTAAGTCCCAATCAGGCAGCCAAGAGAGGAGGACAGTGTGGACCCAATATCACCAGGGTCACTCAGCACCTAAGTGCTACCCCCAGTCCACCAACCGCCCCGGGCCCTAGCTGGGCCGCGCTTCTAGGTCAGCATCATGCGGTGGTGGAAGAGTACGTCGAGCGCATCGCCGCAACTCTGGGCGACGCCCCATGCACTGCCGTCATCTTCTGTGATCAGAACAAAGCGTTCGAAAGGATCTCGCTCCAATGGGTCGATGCCCTGCTACAAAGATGGGGACTCCCCTCATGGCTTCTCAACGCCTTAAAAGCCTTGGTTATTGAACGAAAGGTTAAGACGTGCAAGGGCAAGTACAAAGGGCCAGAACGCCTCCTCCTCAGATCCGTCGGCATGGGCGGCACCGCCTCCCCCCTCCTGTGGAATCTGGGCTACGACCCCCTCATAAGCGCCATTGCATCCATCACAGGAGAGGTCGACCCCACTTACGTAGACGACCTCGCTGCGCTTGTTAGCACAACAAGACAGGCTCTTCGCGCAGCAATCGCACTCCCCTGGGCAGCCAAGGCCGCCAGGCTCCTGGTCGAGGCGCGCAGATGTCGGGGGGCGCGCACCTACGACCCCCCTGATATCCGCATGGCGTTGGAGGAGGTCCCCGTGCACTTTGAGCAGGGCGGAGACTGCGTGCTCATCTCAGGTTTGAGCAGGGCGGAGACTGCGTGCTCATCTCAGGTCTCCCTGCACTCCTGACCCAGGCTCTTATCAACAGACACATGGGGGAAGGTGGCCCGATACGGTGCACGCACTACCAGCGCACCTGTAACTGCGCGTTCAAGACAGCGCTCGTACCCGCGGGAAACCAAGGGTGGTGGCGCTCACTCATGGGGCACACCCCCTTTGGAGGATCGGCGGTCAGGGAGCAATGGCCCTATTTGGGGGCAATAGTAGTATCCCGAGCAGCAGACGGGGACGAACCCCCTGAGAAGGAGGACTCACAGGGGAGCAGGAAGAGCTACTGCGCAAGGGCACGTGGAACCGCCCCCTCCCCAGGATGAGAGAGATCCCTAGCGCTGCACTTGGCCAAGATGTCTCCCTCCAGAACGGCCGCCGCATGGAACGCGCACCTGGTCTCGCTGATCCCCTACGCTGCCCACTGCGCCCCCCCGGACGCGACCCAGGAGCGTGAGCTGTGCGCCCAGTTGAGGACTGCCCTCGGGCTGGCTGGGGCATCCTGGGCCCCCGACATAATCCTTACCGGCCTTGGCATGCGCTTCCAGGTCCAGGGCGCCCCCAGGTGCCCTGTAGCCACTGCCCGCGCCGTTGCTGCAAGAGCGTTTGTGCTCGGGGACTTCCGGGGTCCCTGCGCGCTCAGGAAGCGCGCCAGCACCAGATGGAAACTGCTGACCTGGAGTGGCCAGGCAGCCCATGCCCCAGAGGCACCCCCCCCCACGACCGAAAATTATCACAGAAAGAAAGGCCGCCCAGGCCCTGCTCACCTTGAGGCAGCGACCTCACCTTGTGGGGGCCAAGCAATGCGGCAGAATCACGTACGTGGCGGCTTGGGCGCAGATGAACAGTCATCACTTCACCGCCTGGCTCCAAAGAACCAGCCAAAGGAGGAGATGGCGACCGTCGTTGGGTGAGGAGTGGCAGCTGCTTCGGCACTGCGTCACATTCACCTGTGCGTACCACGTACTGAGGGTGCTCAGCAACGGCCTGCCAGGCCCGGCAAGGCGCAGGGGAAATGGCGAAAGAGTTCCCCGCAGATGCCCCTGCGGGGCGCCGGCCAGCAGAGTTTGGATCACCGCCGGCCCGAATGACGAGGGGGCGGCCTGGTGTTGCACATGCATCGGCAACGGTCCCCACGCCCTTGCCCTCTGGCAAACGCTCCCCCCTGATTCTCTCCCTCCCCCCCTGAGACTTCAAGCCTGCGCCTATGCTGGCTCGGGGGGGCCCATGGGGCCGCCCATCAGGGAAGGGCCGTGCGGACGTTGCCCTCTCTGCGGACTGGGAGAAGCCACGACCAAGCACGTCTGGCACTGGTGCCCTGCTGCCGCTCTCGTCTGGGACACCATCCGCGGGCCCGACGACCCGCCCCCCCTCGCCCAAGCAATCGCAAGCGAGGGCGAGCACCAGCCGCTGCTGGCCAGAATATTACACCAGATATCCTACCGCTACTGCGTCAACCTCACTGCCACCCCTCTGGAAGCAAGCGACGCGGCCACTCTCATCCCGCGAGGGCTGGCCACCCCAGGCATCGACCCCCACGAGAGCGATGGGGACGAGCAGACTGACAGCGACCCTTCCAGGGGCGGCAGACACGATGAAGCGGCCGTGTGGACCGTGCGGCGCGACCATTGCCACACTTGTAACCCGGAAGCCCTCGCCAGCCTGGGCAATTCGCGGGGCTGCCAGGCCCCGCGCACAAAGGCGCGCAGATAGGGCTGGAGGCGAAGCTCGGAGGCTCCCGGTGGCCAGCAGGCACTGCAACCCGGACGATAGGCTAGTGGTGGTTCAGGCCACGCACAGCCGCGCCGCGTGGATGCCTCCCGGCAGAGGTTGGTTCCTTTGCCCAAGGACTGACAACTCTCCAACCGCGTGCTGGACGACAACCTTCTGTCGTGAATGTTGCTTGCGTACCCCACTCTCAGGGCCAACATCAGACTCGAGCCAGGCGACGAGATAACCGTCCGCGACTCCCCTTTTCCCGACTCCGACTCCACCCATTGGCCCTGCTAGATCACCTTTGACGGGGGGGCAAGATCCATCGGGGAGGGCGATGAAGTTTCTGGGGCTGGGGCCATACTCTGGCACCGCAACCCCAACACCGGGGCTCCCCGCGTGCTCGCCATTGCCATAATCGCTCTCCCAGATTGCAGCAACGCCCAAATGGCGGAGGTTGCAGGCTGTCGTGCAGGGCTGGCACTGCTCCCCCACATCAACAGCCCCACCCGCACTGCGCGGATTGTCGGCGACAACTTAGCCGCAGTAAGGTACGGAGCTGGCACAACCAGATACCGAAGGCTACATCTGGCTCAGCAGATGGAGGAAGCCTTGGGGCTGGTCGAGGGAGCAGGTTGGGTTCTCACTTGGCAGGCCGCCAGGCGCAGACTTAACAAAGCGGCGGACAGTCTGGCCACCATAGGGGTGTATTGGGCAGACGCCCTCCACAGGGCAGGAGTTACAGCAGTCACTTCCCGCGCTCAGTGGAGTGGGGCCGTCCACCCTATTCCCGCCCACTTCCCGTGCGCCCCCCCTCGCTCTGCCTGTCTGTGCGACCTCATTGTGGCGGCTGAGGTTGCCCGCTCTCTCGCGCACCCCTCCCCTGCCCCGCTCCCTGACCCCCCTCATTCTGTGCCCCGTCCGCCCGACCGCCGCAGCATCTGGGCCCGCGCCGTGTCGGCTCAAGCAACTCCTCCCATGTGCGTTCTTTCAGTTCTCGCAGCTATCGGCTGGACTCCCCCACACTGCACCGCCGCGCGATGGTAAAGAAGAACAGCGGTGGGCCCCTTGTCAGATGGCCGTCTCCGTTCGAGCCCTGCAAGAGTGGCCCCAGTACGGAAGATGCATCCAAGCCCTTTCGTGCCCGTGAGCGCCCCTGGATGCGCTGGGCGCACTTCCACACGGAGTGGTGTTGGTGGTGCGAGGTCTGCCAGGAACACTGCGGCGGCAAGGCGCATCTTGAGTAGCGAGCATTACCAGGAGGCCGCCAAGCAGAAGGAGCACGGGTGGCCCGACCCCAGGTGCTACACGGAGGCGGGCAACCTATGGGCCAGGACCCGAGGAGGGACCAGAGACTGCATCACCAATAACATAATCGAGAGGTACGAGTGGCCTGGGTGGGTACTCCCCTGTCCGGACGTGGAAGACGGCCATCGGCACCTACCAGGCTGGACGTTCCCAGAGGACTGGGACCACGTACCAGTCGACTTTCCTTATCGGGACGACGATTTAAGCTTTATAACCACCGCCGACGCGATCCCGTCTGCCAGCCTGCGGCCAGCAGACTTGCACCGACGTGGCGGGAGGGCGAACCCATGGCTCGGCGGAAGGACGGCGGGGGGCAGCGTCATGCCTCCCCCTCGCAACATCGCAGAGGGACCGCCTCCCCCCAGCTTGTGTGACAGGTTGGTTGGATCCAGCAGGGCGTCGTCGCAAGACCCCGCCGAGCGGGGCGGGTCACGAAAGGGGGAGGGACCCAGTGGGTCCAGCAGTCGCCACCCACTCCCCTCGCTGACACCCCCAGACCCCCCAGCTGACACCGCGGCCAAGGCCATCGTACAGTTGTTCTGCGTGCCAGCGGAGCGCCCTGGAGCCCAGTTCCGTCTGCATGTCCCACTGGGGAAAAATCTTAGAGGGAGTTAACCTGCCGGTGTACTGGGAGCAGGACCCACGACAGAGGGGGATCGTTCTGACCAGACTGGCATGGACGGAGACCATGGCCCCCACAGAGACAACATGGGACGGATCAGTAAAGGCCAGAACAGATTTGGTGCGCAAGCGGAGCTGCGCCGTGGAAGTGGCGGTAACCCCCGCGCACGAGCAGTCCGACTGTCACGTGCTTGACAGGTTCAAGCTTCGCCAGGCGTTCCCCCCCCAGGAGGGGAAGACACTCCTACACCTGCAATGGCCGAGCGAATTCCGGCTATCGCTCCAGGGAATGGACGGCGTACAGGACTCGCAATCCCGGATGCTGCTCTTCAGCCTCACCAGTCCCACAGAGGACCAGGTCGCCTCCCTCAGGCTGGTGTGGCCCCCGGAGTTTGGTGGCCACATCACCAGCAGCGAGTGCGTCGCAATGGATCTCGGGGAAGGCACAAGGTACCCCACCAACCAGGCATTGGCATGGTGCGACTCCAAGGAGGCAGAGGAATTATTGGCTCTCGGCAAGGAAACAAGTTCTGGCAGCAAGAAACAAGTCCTGTTCCGACTGGACAGAGCGCCATCGAGGCTGCAGTATTGGAGGATCTATCAGGCCATCTCCGACATCCACAAGCTGCAACAGTCGCCGGAGGAATTCGCGGGCTCTCCACTGGACGTGATAACGTTCTACCTCGATATAAGGACTCCCCAACGAGACGACAGGCTAAGGGCCAATGAAGTGGAGAAAACGAGGGCGGGCGGGGCTTCTCTCCTGGCAAGGGCAAGGGCCACCATGGAGAGCCGAGGACAGCCTACTGGGAGTATCCGCGGTAGGGGGGACCACGCAGCAACAGCGCAGCCAAGCGCAAGCGGTCGCGCCGTTCACGGACGATGAATTTGATGGATCAATCGGGCAGGTCCTCCAGCGAGTGCGGAACCTCCCCTCCGTCCACAGCCCCAACGAGGCCGCCGCACGACACCGTCTAAACAGCAGCGCGGCCAAGGCATTGACCTCCACCATCCTACACCACGTGACGATTGTACATGGACCCCCTGGGGCTGGCAAGACTCTGTTCACAGTGGCCACCATGGACGCATGGGCCAGTTCACTTCCCGCGAGGCAGTCGGTAGCCCTCGCAGCTGGATCGAACACAGCAGCCGACCAGCCCGCTATTGGGCCCGGAGTGGCGCAGAAGGAGAACAGGCTTGCGGGTGAGACCGGGTTTCCCAACAGGTGCGTCAGGCTCGCGAAGGACGCCAGAGTGGCGCAGGGAATTGCGTCCTTGACCCCTGTGGGACACTTTCAGAGGACCCACAATCGCCCGCCCAAGCAGAATGGACCCTCCAAGGAGCTCCAGTCTTTCCGCTCCCAACTATTAAGCGACGCCAAGCTGGTTATCGCTACCCACGAGGCGGCCGAGTCGCTCAAACTAGTATCAACGGCGCTACTCATCATCGACGAGGCGGAACAGGCCCACGAACTCATGGCGGCAATGTCCCTCGTCAATGTCATAGGGTCAGGTGGGCGCCTAGTGCTGGTTGGTGACCCCAGGCAGCTACCCCCCACGGTTCTCTCCGGGAAGGCGGCTGTCAGGGGGCCTTGTCTCTCCATATTCGACAAGCTGCACAACGCACTGGGCGGGGGCAGCCCAGCGGTGGTGCAGCTAAACCTGTGCTACCGTATGCATCCTCTCATTCTCTCCTGGCCAAGCGCGGCCTTCTACAACAAGGCTATTCGGTCTGGGCTCGCCGACCCCCTGGCGCAGAGGCCAATCGTGGAAGGAATACCGTGGCAGCAGGTGCAGCCCTGGGACGAAAGGAGACTCCGGGCGCTAGCAGCATCGGCCAACGCTACCACGGATGACATGGAGACGTTACCGCGGGACCTTCAACCCCCACCGCAGCACTCTGAAGAAAGGCACCGATTTCTCCTGGTCGACAACCCCTCAGTTGAGGTCACCTCCAATCTTCATTCCGGCTACGCGAACATCCCAGAGGCCGCGCAGACGGTGGACGTGGTGAGGGCCCTCATGCCTGCCATGGAAGAAGGGACCACTGTCCTGGTCGTGGTAGGGTACCAGCTTCAGTGCGCGGTGCTCGAGGAGGGCTGGCCCCAGTCGGGTCGCAACATCATCGGCTCCCTCGGGCAGGCTAGGAACAGGGGCAAAGGTGACGGCAAAGGCGAATTCAAAGGGCCATGCGACCCCCGGGACCAGCGAGGGCACGAACAGGTCTTTGAGCAATGGAGCTCCCAGTCCAATGGAATCGGGCTTCAATTCCCAGGGATATGCCAAGTAGCTGGGAGATACCTGGCCAGTGGCAAGCTCAACATCTCCACCATCGTCTCCAGCCAGGGCGGTGAGGCCGACATCGTGGTCTACCTGACTACGCGATCCAACTGCAACCACGACTGGGGTTTCATGGGCAATCCCAATAGAGTCAACGTCATTATCACGCGTGCCAGGTCACACGTGATCATCATCGGGGATGGAAGAATGTTCACCACGGCCACGGGGTCGCACCTCAGGGAGCTCTCTGAATATGGGCGGATGGCCGGGCTTTGGATACGCTTCCATGGGGACAACCTGGGCAACCGTGCCTCCCTACGCTGCGACGAGGGATTCGACCCCATCAAGGACCTGGAGTCTTGGATCCCAGCTGCTCCCACACACGACGGAGACGCCAGCGTAAAGGGCTTGGGCGACGCCATCAGGAAGGCCGAGGCCAAATTGGAAAGCTCATTCGCAGACCGTATTGCAGCACCACTGGGGCAGAAGTTCTCGTGGGAACAGCTAGGGGCCGCCCTCTCGGACAGCATCCAGACGCTAGTCGACGACCCACTCATGGGCATTCTGATGTACACCATCTCTGGACTGCACCCCCACCAGTGGCAGGTGGGGGCCACGCCCAGGCAGCCTGGCAGCTTTGACAGGCAGGCATGGAGCCATTTGGGCTACTGCTTTGACCCGGAGGTCGGGATCGACGCGAGCAACCGGGTGTACAACCTCACGTGGGCGGCCATCGTCTAATTCTTCGGGCTTGGCACGCCATGGTGCGACAAAAAGCTCGGGGTCGCGTGCGAGTCGCTCCCCCCCTACCTCGCATGGTGGGCTCCAACAGGGTCCCCAAGAAGAAAAGTCACTGCGCTCCCCGGAGCACGCTCCATCAGTTTCCAGCGGCATGGAGCTCTACCACCTGCAATTGCCGTCGGCACAGGTTACACCCAGGTATGGAGAACCTGGGCGCCGTGTTCCAGCACGAGGGGATCGATGCAATGCTCGCAGACATGCTGGTCAGTGCGAGCGGACAGCCGCTCTCCCCACACGCACTCAGAGTACTACTGGTGGTCATGATGTTGCAGCTATGTGAGCCCCGGGCCACGCTATGGCCCTTCCCGAACCCCGAGGTCACTGGCGACATCTTCGAGGCCATGATGGGCCTGTGCCTCCCGTGGCAGGAAGCGCACAGAGATTTCCGCGCGCAGTTCGCCACGACGTGGGGTTACCAGCTGGCGGACCTCGATAATCTCCGCGCCAAGCTCGCCAAGGTCATCCGTCACTCAGGTGCCCTAGCAACCTTCGCCCACCACCGCAATATTGCCGACAAGCACGGCTGTCCAAAGACTTGGGCCGAGATGGAGGCGCACGACTTCACGTCGGAAGCTCCCCGTGCGCGTATTAGAGGACATTGTGCAGCCAGCCGGCGCGTGCCATCTACACCACGGAGAGTGTTCCATCTGCCTTCTCCACGCCGCGCCGGCAGGGGCGGAGATCGGGCTGGGGTGCCCACGTAATATGGGGGACCTACAGTACATTGGCGGGGGGATTGCCATCTCTAACCACCGTCTCGACGAAGACATCCCCGCCTCACCCGCCCCAGGTACTGCGCTGATTCCCCCCGTTGTGCACGACGGGCGCTTCAGCAGGCTTCAGGAGGAAGCCGCGTACTGCTGCGACGGATGCCACAATGGAGGGCTACAAGGCTCCGCAGGCACTTGGGTGGATGACTACACCCGGGAGCTACTCGCTCAGAACCGCCTGCAGGCGCACGCGAAGGGGAGAAATTGCAGATGGCTCTGCCAACGCTGTTGGGTCGCCTCATTGGAAGAGAAGGGCATTTCTCTCCCCGGGCCGGACCCCGACGAGCGCTTCAGCAAGGAGTCCATGCAATGGCTACTGCAGGAATACAAGCGCAGGCTACTGGACAGCCGGGGGCAGAAGAGGGCCAAAACCTTCCCACCCATGGACGGGCTTCATTGGGGTTGCAGGAGCCTAAGGGCGCTGGAGCCGAGGTCTCCCTCAAGGAGCTACTATTACGTACGACGCGCCACTATCGCCCTTCCTGTGCAGGCACCACCCTGCCACCACAAAGGCTCTCCGACGGCAGGTTCGGAGTGGAGGCGCACCGTAGCGGATGCTATTCAGCAAAGTGCGACTTTTGCCCCGCGCACACCCCAGTGCTTGAATGGTCGGCAGGCACACCCGCCCTGGGGTGCTTCATCTGGCACCCTGAACAAGGCGCTGAGTGCTGCGACCGCACAGGCCTCCCAGTATGGGAAGCAATGCTTACGCTGTGGACCAAGGGGCAATGGAGCGCCAGCTGGGCCTGCAGGAGGTGTTTGGTGCACATTTGGGACGTCGCACCCAGCGCTCTCAACAATGTGCTGAACGCATACTCCAACATGATCTACCCCCCCAGTCCTGTCCCAATGGTGGCGAGCGAAGGTGCAGAAGAGGGTCGGGGGCGGAAAAGAGGGGGGTGATGACTAGGGGGGGGTGGATATCATGGCGTGGGCCATGATATTTCCCCAGATTTCATGGCGACTCTTCTCATTTCATTACGTCCCTGGCCCCCCCGCTGGGCCGCGCACATGCCGCCGGTCATGATTTGCACCCCCCCCTCTTGGACACCCCCCTCCTGGCCGCTCCCGAGAGGGGGGCATCTATGATATGTGTGCGCACCTGTCTCCGGTCACCACTTCCCCAAAGGACGGCTCCTCCGCGAGCTCCCCCCTGTGCTCGAGGCGCGGGCGGTGAGAATCACCAAGGACAATGCTGCACTCGGGTGCGCTCTGCCGCCGCTCCCTCCGCCCGACGCCCCCCCGCTGCCCGCGCGCGCGACCCTCTGCCTGGGAGGGGGGCAGGCGTGCAGGCCAGTACGCAAGCTGGTGAATTGTCTGCTGGAATGGAACCATGAGATTTATACCCGTTGGTCGACATTTGGTGGAGAAAGGGTCGGAGACCAAGTGTGTGAGGACAGCGAGATATCCGACTGGTCTCACAGCCAATTGCTGCGTTTTCTCCACTCCATCTACAGTGACCAGATCCCCATGAATGGGCACCCCTCTCACATTCCTCGGGGCGGCCATAGAGCTGCAGCAGCCAATGCCATTGCGCTGTTGGTTGGGAGTAATGGAAAGTTCCAGGAGGATCGGATCACCTTCTCGGCCGCGCTCGACTGCCAAAGAGGGCAAGACCCGTGGCTGCAGCCGATGGAAGCGCTGCGCCGCTTCTTATCCCTCAGGAAGGACGATCTCGCAGGAGGAACGCTGAAATCCTCGCTGGCGAGCACAGCGCCCCGAACAGCAACGAAGCTAGGGATGACTCCCCCGCCGCCGCCTGGCGCAAGCGCCCTCCAGCCTCGGACGGCCACGCCAACTGTGATGACCTCAGTCAGCAGCCCCCAGGGGCCACAGAAGCGACGAAGGAGATAAAGGAGGAACCGTCCTCGGATAGGGGCTCTCACGGTAACGGCGACAATCCGTTCGAGGTAGACTGGGATGAGGATAATCCAGAGAGAACAGTCTCCATGATCTATAGCCCCCCGCAGCAGGACGAAGAAGCCGAAATCAGCGGCCTCAGTGGCAGAGAAGTCCCCTTCATGCGGACAGTGCTGTGGTCAGTCCCCCCCGACGAAGAGGAAGCTGCCAATTGGGCGCCCTGCGCCGCGGCCCGCTTCAAAGAGGACATAGAACAAATCCGTGACAAAAGGGCTGACCAAAGGAAACTTCGAGGGAAAGGGGGCGCCAGACCGCAATCAGGAGTCTATCCAGGAGCGAGCAGCCCCGGCGCACGAGACTCGACGGGCGCTCAGCCCCCGGCAGGACAGCAGCCCAGAGAGACGGCCGCGCCCGCAGGCTGAGCCACTCCCACCTCCGCATCAGAACTACCCCCTAGGGGGGCTCCCCATGTACATGAGGCCCATCGAAGAGGCCGACATCCAGAGGGGCGAGACAGCCCAAGAGAAAGTCATGAGATTGCAGTGGGAACTCGGAGGCGCTTTCAACGGGGCGTGGATAGGATGGGTACGCAGGGCTGGTAGCCTACAGGGTCTAGCGTGGAACGACATCCACGCGGGCCCCAGGAGGAACACGAGGGAGAGGTGCGAGGAATTCCTGCGGTCGTGGGAAACCGCGGGTTATACGACGCCTACAAGTTGGTGAAACACCGCCATCTCCGTGTTGAGTGGCCAAAGGTCGCTGACAAATATCGTAGCCTACTGCGTCGCAGCGCAAGGGCCAGCGCAGCCAAGGGGCAAGACAGCAGGGGCAACCCGCGCCCTTGGTCCGACAGAAGGACGGTACCCACCCCCCCTGCCCCACCCGACTGAGCAAGTCACCACGTGCAGACCCGGCCCCCCAGCACGTACAGCGGGGCTGCGCCGCAGCACCCATGGAGCAGACCCAGAGACGGCGCAGCCGCCCCGCCGGCGTACACCGACAGGGAGAATTCCTGGTCGGGTGCATCCAGCTCCGGGGCTCCATGGCGCCCAAGGCCGCGATGGGAAGGGTGGGGCCATCAGGATAGCTCCTGGAGGGGGGCTTCGTGGGGGATCAGGGAGAAAAGGACCGTCCCCAAAAGTGACGAGCAATACGCCGACAAGCGGCAGCGAGGATGGGAGCTCGCGCGTTGGTAGACCAGCAGAGGGCCTGGCAGGAGCCCCCCGACTAGGGGCGACGTCGGCTCTACAGAAGACGCCAAGACGTGCGGCGTCAGGCCGCCGGGACAACGCGTGAACCCCCCAGAAAGGAATCGCCTTGCACGGGTACCGTGCGGGTACCGTGGGACCCCCCTAGGACGCTCCCACCCCAGACGTAGCCCTGCGGCCAGGGCGCTCACCTTACCCTTCGCCACATTCTCCAGTTCCGCGGCTATCGGCTGCGCTCCCCTTTCCTCGTCGCCACGTGCTCCCATTCCGCGGCGATCGGCTGCTGACTCCCCTTTACTTCACTCTGACCGCGGCTATCGGCTGCTTGCCCCCCTTCTCGTCGCCGCAGGATGCAATTTCCGAAGAAGGATGAGTTGCCGTGGGCCCCCGGGCAACCGGGTCACCACCAGGCGGCCGCTCCTGTCGGCTGACAGCGACAGGTCTTGTTTCACCGATGCAGTGGGCCTATGGGGCGGACTGTTGTTACCTCCTGGGGTTGAGGTACCCCCCCACCACCGAGATAATTCCTGCGTTCGCGTGGGCCTTTAGCCCGTTCGGCCGGCTGAAATAACCCCGTCGTCGGTTTGGCCGCTGCGTCGGCCCGTGTTCTTCCGAGACGGCTCGCTCAAGGCGCCTCGCCCTCTCTCGGCATTGAACATTCCTTTTGCCCGCGGCGTGCGCGGGCGGGGACACGCCGGACGCTGGCCTCGGCCATGTCTGGGCCCATCCTTTGGGGTCGGCAACATGCAGTGGCTCCCACTTCGTCGCCCTTGTGACGGCGACTTCAGGCCCCCTTTGCACATGGGCGTGGTGACTGTACGGTCAGCCTTGTCGGCATTGGCAGATAAGGACGTCGGTCAGGCACCTTTCTGGCGCTCGTGCGAGACGTGCAGTCACAGGAGTGCCTTCGAGATGCGCAAGCCGCGCACCGCCTTGGTACCAGGGCCATCGCGGGCGGTTCCATTGGGGTCGACCTTTGCCAGGCTTTGGCCCGAACTCCCCTCGGCGGCGTACAGGCTGGCCGACGTTCCAAGTGAGTGAGTGGTCTTGGGCCTTTCGCCTGGCAGTCCGGCTCGCCTGCGGGTCTGGCCTTGTCTGCCTACCCCCTTCCTCGCTGGCACACGCTCAGCGGCCGGTTGTCCTAAGTGTTTCCATCGCTGCCAGATGTTCAGCGGTGCTTTTCTTTGCTGCTGGCACACGCTCAGCTGCTTCTTGGCCGGCACGGTGCTGCGCCGTTAATTATCTGCTTCCCGTGCGCTGTGTCCCAGCCTCGTTCTTACCGCCCTCTGGACTTTTCCTCGCGGGCCGCGAGTCAAAAAAAAGTATCCCCACCAGTCATCTGGGGTCGGCGCTGTGCCGTTGTTGGCGGGGCCGGCCCACAGTCGCCCTGGCCTACCTCGGGCACTGAATGATGGCCTTCTGGGTACTGTGATCGCGCCGGAGTGGTTTAGCCTTCTGCAGTCGCAACAGCACCCTGGACTCATCCCCCTCGTCTGGCAGGTTTGCGACGTTCCTCGGCAGCTCAGCTCCCCTAGCCAGCGCACGTCGTTGGGACGGCTTGGGCCTGGCGCCCCACTGGCGACTCGCCCATCGGTCTTCGCGCCTGCTCCCACCCAGTATGAAGGACACGTCGGCACCTGTGCACGTCATGTCGTCTGTCTGTGTGGGTTATGCTTCACGGCATGCACCGAATTTCTCGGCATTTTGTCAGACTGCACGTGCCCGAGCTTCCCAGGATGTCCCCAGCCGTCAGCTTCCCGCCCAGCCCCGCGGCTGCTTGGTGAGTGGGCCGGCCAGCTTGCGGCGCGTCTTGTAGCTAATCAGCATTGTTCGCTGCCCCGGACATTTGCTTTCGCCGCGTGTGCTCTTCGCTCGCGGCCGCGACCAAAAAAATATCCCCACCAGTTACCTGGTGATTTCCTCCCATGGTACCCACTTCGGGTCCGAGTGTGCTTGCACCCCTCTGGCCTCGTTTTCCTGATTGCGCGCTGCCTACCCGGGTCTTTGACCGTCTGGTGGCACAGCCTCGCTGGGCGGACGTTTGGTCTGTATCCTACAGCACAGGTCACGACGTCTCTTGGCGTGCTCGGTCCAATTCACCCGGTTGTTCTTCTGGGTATCGCACGTGCGCAACAAGCAGCCCTGGCCGCTTGCAGTCAGCTCAGCCAGGTCAGCTTCAGCCAGCTGCCCCCCGGGCGGTAGGTTCTGATCCCGCGTTCGGCCGCTGTGTACTGTTCCCGCGCTCGGTCGCTGTAAAATTAGGCTCGCGCGTAGCCCGCTCGACCTTTTCAGACGCCTCCTGCGCTTTCGCTTGCGGCCGCGACACAGAAAAATACCCCCACCAGCCCGTCCAGAAATGACTCCCAGGGGGGTGGAGGTGATGAGGGAAACGGGGGAGCATGCAGAAGAAAAAAGGCGGGGTAAGCCGCCATATGCCCCAAGAGGGGGAATATGTAGAAGGAGGAAGAGGAGGAGCAGGAGGGGGAGCAGGAGGAGGAGGGTGAGGAGGAGGAGGAGGAGGAGGAGGAGGAGGAGGAGGAGGAGGAGGAGGAGGAGGAGGATGAGGAGGAGGAGGAGGAGGAGGAGGAGATGAGGAGGAGAGATGGAGGAGGGCGAGGACGTGGCGGACGAGAAGGAGGAAAGGGAAAAGGATGAGGAGGAGGAGGAGGAGGAGGAGGAGGAGGAGGGAGGAGGAGGAGGAGGAGGAGAGGAGGAGGAGGAGGAGGAGGAGGAGGAGGAGAAAGGAGGAGGGAGGAGGAGGAGGAGGAGGAGGAGGAGGAGGAGGAGGGAGGAGGAGGAGGAGGAGGAGAGGAGGAGGAGGAGGAGGAGGAGGAGGAGGAGGAGGAGGGGGAGGAGGAGGAGGAGGAGAGGGAGGGGGACGAGGGAGGAGGAAGAAAAGAGGAGGAAGAGGAGGACAATGGCGAGCTTGGGGGCCTCTTGGGCCGTCTTTGAGGCCTCTTGGCGGTCCCGGGGGCCTCTTGCGTATCTCGGGGAGCCTCTTGGGGCCTCTTGGGGGTCTCTTGGGAGCCTCTTGGAGGCCTCTTGGGCGCCTCTTGGGGCCTCTTGGGGCCCTCTTGGGGCGCTCATGGGGCGCTCTTGGGAGCCTTCGGGGCGCTCTTGGGGCCATGTTGGAGGAGATCTATCAAAGAAGGA
The DNA here is from genome assembly GCA_963575745.1 of Prorocentrum cordatum. NCBI lineage: Eukaryota > Dinophyceae > Prorocentrales > Prorocentraceae > Prorocentrum > Prorocentrum cordatum. Next base: position 62,822 of record CAUYUJ010014553.1, read on the forward strand.
GGGGTCGTCAATTAGCGTTGCCCCTCTAGAGTACCTCGAATCGCCTTTGGGGCCGCGAAAGAGGCCAAAATCCTTCCCAAACCAAGGGAAATCAATGTTTTTGGCTTTCTCGCCTTTTCGCTCTTGGAGCCGTCTTGGGCCATCTCGGACGCCCCGACGACCCGCGGAACCCTCCGTCCAGGTCCAGGGGAGGGGGTAGGGGAAGGGGTAAACCCCTCCCCGAAGGGGAAAAAGGGTGTTGGAAGAGGAAATTCTCTAGACCACCGACGCCCAGAGGGCTGGTGGGATAGGGTTCCAAAAGCTGGCGAGGCCTGCGCCTCCTCGGGAGCCTCGGCTGGAGGCGCGGGAGGAAGCGGCCGACGTGTGGCGCGCGCCGCTGCAGCCGTCGGTGCGGCCCTGCATCGAGGAGCGAGACGACTCGGCGCAGACGCCCCTCCGCAGCTCGGCACGACCCTTCGTGCCCGGACGCCTGCAGGGGAGGTGCGACGCCGAGCAGTGCGAGTGCGACGCTGAGCAGCGCGGCGGGGCCGAGCAGCGCAGCGGTGAGCAGCGCGGGTGCGGCGCTGAGCAGCACGGCGGAGCCAAGCGGCGCAGCAGTGGCCAGCGCGAGCTCGGCGCTGAGCAGCGCGACGGGGTCGGGCGGCGCAGCGGCCAGCCGTGCCAGAACGGCGCTGCGCAGCGCGACGAGGTCGAGCAGCGCAGCAGTGAGCAGTGGGAGTACGACTCTGAGCAGCGCGACAGGGTCGAGCAGCGCATCGGCGAGCGGCACGAGCGCGACGCCGTGCAACGTGACAGGTTCGGGGAGCGCGCCAGTGAGCCGCGCGGGTGCCGCGCTGAGCAGCACGGTAGGGTCGAGCAGCGCTGCAGTGAGCAGTGCGAGCACGACGTTGCGCAGCACGACGGCGTCGAGTAGCGCAACGGTGAGCGTTGTGAGCGCAGCTCTGAGCAGCTCGACGGAGCCGTGCAGCGCAGCGGCGAGCATCAGCGCGGTGTTGAGCAGCGCAGCGATACAGCGGTGAGCGACGCGTAGAGCGACGGCGCGGCGAGGGCGGCCGCGGCCCACGGGAAGCCGCTGCATGCCGGGCGGCAGCGCGCCGCGGGCCGTGCGCGGACGTTCGCGCGGCGGCGTGCGCGCCTGGATCGCGCCTCGCGGGCCGCAGGCGGCGCGGGGGAGGCGCCGCCGCTGACTGGGGGGCCTCCTGGGCCGGGGGCCGCGTTCGTCGCCGAGGAGTGCGACGTGCAGCTCGTCCCAGGGCTGCGGGGGGAGGCCAGTCGCCGCTCCTGCTCCAGCGGCGCGGGGGGCGCCGGTGCTGCGCCGGGCCCCCCCTTCGGGGGGTTGCTGCTCTCTCGGTGCCGTGTCGTGCACGGCCCGCCCCTTCAGCCGAGGGGGTCTGGCGTGGGGCCCCAGGAAGGGGGGTGCCGCGGGCGCCGAGGCGCCGTCGCCGCGGCCTCCTGAGGCGAGGCTCGGTCGCGGGGTGCGCAGGGTCAGGTCCGCTTCAGGCTGGTCGCCGCCAGCGAGGTCGGGGGCGCCCTGCGCCGTCGAGCGGTGGCGCGGGTTCGACGGAGATTCGGGCGGCGAGCCCGGGGAGATGGCGAATTCGACAGCTGCCCTGATCAGGTGGCGGAGGAGGACCGTCGGCGCGGAGAAAAGCGTGTTGCCCATGGCCTCCCTCTAGTCCCGCGCCCGTCGCGCGGCGTCTGCGGCGGCTTCCTGGGCTTCCAGCCCGGGGTCGTATTGGCGGCTCCGCTGGGCAACTGCCTACAAGCTGCTGCAGCTGCGAGATCCTGCCCCCGTGGGTGCGGCGGCGAGGCCGCGGCGGAGAATGTGTTCGAGGGCCTGGAGTGCGAGGTGGCGGGCGCCGCCCCCCAGGGCTTCTCGGTCGAGCGGGGTGTGCGAGGGCCGCCTCCGCCTGGGGCCGCCGCTCTGGATGGAAGTGGCATGGCCTCCGAGGGGGCGCAGGCGCTCGCGGGCGCCCGGGCGGCCGCCGAGGCCGTCGAGGGCAGCGACGTCGCCGATGGTCGTCGGCTGCTTGAGGCAGCGGGTGCAGGCGTGCCGTGAAAATCTTGACGGTTTCTTTGTTCCCCGCGTGTTTCGTGTGTTTTGGTCTTCTTCCCTGCCGTGTCGCGCCCGCGTCTCCTCCCTCGCGCCCCCCTCCCTCCGCCCTCCTCCCCTCCTCCTCTTCCTTTGTCCCTTCGCCCGCGCGCGACGCGTGCGCGGCGCGTGCGTGGGGCGCGCGTCTACGCGACGCCGCGCGCGTGCGCGCACTCGCAAACGCGCGCGTGCACGCGCGCGCGCACTTACAACGCGAGTGCACGCTTGGTGTGTTCACTGCGTCATGCACCCACGACGAATGCGCCGCGTGCTGGACGCCCGCGCGAGGCGCGCCCACATGCAGCCGCGCGCGCATCAGCCACATGACGCGAACACCACGCAACGCATACGCGCAATATTCGCAAGGCGTGGCAGGCGTGGCAGGCGTGCTGCATCAGGCACCCAAGACGTATGCGCACGGTCGTCCAGGCACAGCAGGCGCGGCGTTTCCTCGACGCCACAGGGGATGCGTTGGGGGTGGCGGCGCTATGCGTTGCAGGCTCGCAGGGCGTGGCAGGCGTGGCATTTCCTCCGCGCCGCAGGGGGTGCGCTGGGGGTGGGGGCGCTATGCGTTGCAGGCTCGCAGGGCGTGGCAGGCGTGGCAGTTCCTCGACGCCGCAGGGGGTGCGTTGGGGTGGGGGGGCGTTATGCGTTGCTGGCTCGCATGGCGTGGCAGGCGTGGCATTTCCTCGACGCCGCAGGGGGTGCGCTGGGGATGGCGGCGCTATGCGTTGCAGGGGGTGCGCTGGTGGTGGGGGCGATATCAATTGCCGGCTCGCAAGGCGTGGCAGGCGTGGCATTTCCTCGACGCCGCGTGGGGTGCGCTGGGGGTGGGGGCGCTATGCGTTGCAGGCTCGCAGGGCGTGGCAGGCGTGGCATTTCCTCGACGCCACAGGGGGTGCTCTGGCCGCGGGGCGTGGCAGGCGTGGGATTTTTTCGACGCCGCAGGGGGTGCGTTGGGGGTGGGGGCGTTGTGCGTTGTAGGCTCGCATGGTGCGGCAGGTGTGGCGTTCCCTCGACGCCGCAGGGGGTGTGCTGGGGTGGGGGGGGCGCGGTGCGTTGCAGGCTCGTGCGTTCGAATTGGGCGCTCGAGGCGACGCTCTTGGCAGGCGTGATCCGCCGCCCCAGCAGCTCCCGAACCCAACGTGCCTTTCGATTGTTCCCCATTGCATTTCATCATCATGGCCGAAAGCTCATGAAGGCGCACTTCAAGTGGCAAAGCGCCAACATAGTGCACCGGGTTCAAAGGTGCGGATGCGTGCTCGCGCATAGGCGCTTCCTGGCGTCCACCGCGTCACAGGGCCAGGCGATCCGCGCCGGCGCGACCGTCGACTGCGCGCAGGACGCAGACCAGAGAAAAGGGCGGATAACAGGTGGCTGCGCCTGTGCGCGATGCTCAGCAGAGCCGCTTGCATGGGCGACGCGCTCTTGCTTCGACCGCCGCCAAGAAAGGTCTTGCAGAAAGGCCCGCCTCGATCCGTGCTCAATGTTCTCCAGAAGTTCGATGGGCACATGGCCGCGGTGACGCAGGCGATCGAGGCTCTGGAACGCCGATGGATCTAGCTGGCGGCGTGAGGTCGTTGGAGCGCACGGCGCTGGAATCTTTCCGACAGGCAGCGCTGTCCAGCCGCGTCGAATTCGCGCGGCCCGCGTCGCTCGTTGGCGATCTCGGAGCGGCGGCCCAGCTTTTGTCTTCGTGGCAAACGCAGCCCAGAGATTTCCATCGAGGGGCACTCGCAGAATGCATGCAGGCGGATTACGTTTGCTTTGCAATTCCTCTGCGCGCGCAGCTCAGATAATTTCCGTCGAAGAGACGCGGGGACAGACGTGGGAATTGCATGAGAACGGATCGAGAAGAAGTGGGCCGACCTAAGTGAGAAAAGGGAGGCAGGGGTGCGGGAGGACGCAGCATGAGGGGAGGGAGAAAGGATCACTCTAGATCTTAGTTGCCTCGATCCGCCTGCTTTGAAACGCAGCGCGTCCCGTGTTCAAGGCGTCCGTGTCAATGCGTTGCGTGTTGGCTCCGCGTATTGGACCGCGTTTTGGGGGATGTATCGCGTCGGACCAACGTTTTCAGCCTACCTGTTGAGCTCCGTGTCAATGCGATGCGTGTTGTGTGTTGCGTATCGGGGCAGCCTAGCTCTAGAAGCCCCCTAAAGTGGTTGCGCGAGGGGTTTGATTTGCGCCGACCTTCACAGTGGGCCCCCTGACTAGCAGCTATGTGGCACATCGTCTTGCGTTGCCTCTTTGCCTGCTGCCGCCTCAGGAAACGGCCCTCCCCTCGGTGACCACCTCGAACCTTTTCCCGATGTAGGATAGAAGGTGGGAAAGAGGGAGGGGGCCCAATCGGTGGTGTGATGGGTGACAAAATAGGGTCGCGACGAGGGTTCAGAACGCAGGATTGCGCATGGACGATGATGATAAGCGAACGCATACTATTCAAACAAATATGTGAGGTTCCTCGGTAGCGTAATTGGTGTCTGACCTCCTGTAATTCAATGTCGTGCGAGCCTTCGTTAGTTGGTGCAGCTGAGGTCCCTCCTGTATGGCTCGCCAGCAGCGGGTGGAGTGCCCCCAGCATTCGATCGTGTACGTGCTTGGGTACATTTGTGGTGCAGTCGACTTTCCGCTTTCGTGACCCATCTGATCGTGAGGCCTCCTGTCATTGAGCGTGTGCGTTTTCTGTTGCAGTGCGTGCCCGTACGCATTCGTTCGCGGAATGTGAGCGTGAGGCCTCCGGTATTTGAGCTGTTCGTTCGTAGATGATGATTATGCCCCTCGCCTGGCTGCGCGATGCAGGTTTTTTGCTGTCACGCTTTTCGGCGGCAATCCAGTAGGCCCGAAGGACCCCCCGTACCAGTGTCGGGGCATTTTTTGGTTTACGTATTCATTCTACATGTACGTATACATCTGCACTTATCTATATATATATATATGTATATGTATATGTGTATATGTATGTATATCGTAACAACCTAATACAGTTTATATGCTTGTGCAAACTGTACATACGCATGCATACAAGTAAACATATACCTATATGTACATAACTGTACATCTAAATTCTTTACGCTTCGCGTATCCCCACCAGCCCATCTCACAACAACAACTCTTGCGAAGCATGCCGACAGTCGTGTTTTTCAGGCGTGTGTCCGCTTGGCCCCGCATATCACCCCTGTTACTCCTTCCTCCCGCCTCCTTGTACATCCTCCTTGTGGGGGGAGCGGGAGAAGGACGAGGCGGAGGATGAGGGAGAGAAAGCGCTCCTCGTGGTTTGAGTCGTTTGGGGTTTCTCGTCCTGGTGTGAGTCGTTCGGGCCCTTCTTCCTGGTGTGAGTCGTTCGGGCTCTTCGTGGTGTGAGTCGTTCGGGCTCTTCGTCCTGGTGTGAGTCGTTCGGGCTTCTCGTGGTGTGAGTTGTTCGGGCCCCTCGTCCTGGTGTGAGTCGTTCGGGCCCCTCCTCCTGGTGTGACTCGTTCGGGCTCCTCGTGGTGTGAGTCGTTCGGGGCCCTCGTCGTGGTGTGAGTCGTTCGGGCTCCTCGTGGTGTGAGTCGTTCGGGCGCCTCGTCCTGGTGTGAGTCGTTCGGGCCCCTCCTTCTGGTGTGAGTCGTTCGGGCTCTTCGTGGTGTGAGTCGTTCGGGCCCCTCGTCCTGGTGTGAGTCGTTCGGGCTCCTCGTGGCGTGAGGCGTTCGGGCACCTCGTCCCCTTTTGGGGCGTCTTGGGGGCCTCTTGGCGGCCCCAGGGGCTTCTAGGAGCGTCTTGGGTGCCTTGGGGGAGCCTCTTCGGGCCTCTTGGGAGCCTCTTGGAGGCCGTTTGGGGCGTCTTGGGGGCCTCTTGGCGGCCCCAGGGGCTTCCAGGAGCGTCTTGGGTGCCTCGGGGGAGCCTCTTGGGGCCTCTTGGGGGCCTCTTGGGGGCATCTTGGGGGCCTCTTGGAGGCCTCTTGGGGGCCTCCTGGGGGCCTCTTGGGGCCATCTTGGGGCCTCTTGGTGCCTCCTGGGCGCTTCTTGGGGCCATCTTGGAGGGAATGGATCAAAGAAGAGGGGAGCTTTAATTAGCGCTGCCCCCTCAGAAGGGCAAAATGAGCCCAAAACCTTTGTAAAATCAATGATTTTGCCTTGAAGGAGGAGGGGAGCTTTACTGAGCGCTGCCCCTCAGAAGGCCAAAATGGGGCCAAAACCGTAGTAAAATCAATGATTTTGGCTTCACAGAAGAGGAGGGTTTTTTCCCGGAAAGGGCAAAGGCCCAGGGTTTTCTTTTAGTTTGTTTCCCCCCGGTTTTGACGGCTGTAGGGCCGGCGAATTTCTTTTGCGATAAATAACGAGGTCGCGTAGGGCCGGCGAATTAAACATTGAGGATGTCCCTAGCGAAACGCTTGTTTTTCAGAATTTGTTGAGGATGTCTCGAGCGGAACGCTGGTTTTGCAGAGTTGGGGATGTCTCGAGCGAAACGCTTGTTTTCAGAATTTGTTGAGGATGTCTCGAGCGAAACGCTGGTTTTGCAGAGCCGACCGCGACACAGAAAAGCGCCCCGCGCGCAGGAATTCCGATGATGTCTCGCGCGTGCCGCGTCCCGCGCGCAGGAATTTCCAGGATGTCTCGACTAATTTTGGCTTCCAGGCGCCTCTGGGCGTTCCTGGGCCCTCCTGCGCTCCAGACGACCGCATGTTAGATATCCCCCCTGGGTGGGCTGGACCACGTGTTTTTACGTGTGCAGGCCACCCAGGTTGTATGTAACATGGTGGTCACGAGCTGGAACCATATGTTTTTACGCGTCCAGGCCAACCACGGGGATATCTAACATGGTTGTCCCGAGCTTGAACCATCTGTTTTTACGTATCCAGGCCACCCAGGGGGGTATCTAAAATGATTTTTCTGAGCAAGGACCACGTGTTGTAACGAGTCCAGGCTACCCAGGGGTGTATATAGCTTGGTTTCCCGAGCTGGCACCATGTGTTTTTAAGTGTCCAGGCCATCCAGGGGGATGTCTAACATGGTTGCCCCGAGCAAGGACCACGCATTTTAACGTTCCGTGGCGCGTCCCCTCGGCACGTCCCGCGGTGCGTCCCCGTGGCACGTCCCCTGGCACGTCGCCTGGCGCGTCCCTTGGGACGTTCCGCGGCGCATCCTCCTGGCATGTTCCCCTGTGAATTAGCTCTGGGGCAGCTACTATGTGCTGAGGCAGCTCGAGCTTAAGATCCAGGTCAGTTCGGTCAGGACTCGGATGCAAAGGAGGACTCGATCCACAACGCTATAGAGCACAATCGCGGCATGGCACATCGCAGTTTAGCACAGCGCAGCACAGCACAGCCCTCGTACATCAAGATCGATACACTCAGCATTACAACCTGGCACGTTCCGTGGCGCGTCCCGTGGCGTGTCCCCCTGGCACGTCGCGCGGCGCGTCCCCTGGCACGTCCCGTGGCGCGTGCATTGGCACGTTCCGTAGCGCGTCCCCTCGGCACGTCCCGCGGTGCGTCTTCGTGGCACGTCCCGTCGCCTGGCGCGTCCCTTGGGACGTTCCGCGGCGCGTCCTCCTGGCATGTTCCCTTGTCAATTAGCTCTGGGCAGCTACTTTGTGCTGAGGCAGCTCGAGCTGAAGATCCAGATCAGTTCGGTCAGGACTCGGATGCAAAGGAGGACTCGATCCTCAACGCTATAGAGCACAATCGCGGCATGGCACATCGCAATTCAGCACGGCGCTGCACAGCACAGCCCTCGGCACGGTACATCAAGATCGATCCTTTCAGCATTGCGTTTGGCCGTCGCCCAATCCAGTGTCTTTGAAACGTTGCTATGCCTTACATTTCTATATTCCTTTCCGGGTTCGTGGGTCGATCATGTTCCCCCCGTCGGGGCCAGAATCCTCGTGAGGGTCGTCGTTTTTCCCGGAAAGGGCAAAGGCCCAGGGTTCTCTTTTAGTTTGTTTCCCCCCGGTTTTGACGGCTGTAGGGCCGGCGAATTTCTTTTGCGATAAATAACGAGGTCGCGTAGGGCCGGCGAATTAAAAATTGAGGATGTCCCTAGCGAAACGCTTGTTTTTCAGAATTTGTTGAGGATGTCTCGAGCGGAACGCTGGTTTTGCAGAGTTGGGGATGTCTCGAGCGAAACGCTTGTTTTCAGAATTTGTTGAGGATGTCTCGAGCGAAACGCTGGTTTTGCAGAGCCGACCGCGACACGGAAAAGCGCCCCGCGCGCAGGAATTCCGATGATGTCTCGCGCGTGCCGCGTCCCGCGCGCAGGAATTTCGAGGATGTCTCGACTAATTCGTTTGTTTTGCTAGGATTTCCTTGAATTTTGGCAGGACGTCTCGAGCGAAATGCTTGTCTTTCATAATTTGTTGAAGACGTTTCGAGCGAAACGCTGGTTTTGCAAAGTTGGGGGATGTCTCGAGCAGGGGCCTCGTGGGGGGCCTCGTGGGGGTCCAGAATTCAGAGGGTGTCTCAGGCGAAATGCTTGTTTTCACGTCCCGCTCGCAAGAATTCCGAGGATGTCTCGCGCGTGCCGCGTCCCGCGCGCAGGAATTCTGAGGATGTTGGCAGGATGTCTCGAGCGAAACGCTTGTCCCCAGCACGTTCCGTAGCGCGTCCCCTTGGCACGTCCCGCGGTGCGTCCCCATGGCACGTCCCTTGGCACGTCGCTTGGCGGGTCCCTGGAGACGTTCCGCGTCGCGTCCTCCTGGCATGCCCCCCTGTCCATTAGCTCTGGGGCAGCTACTATGTGTTCAGGCAGCTCGAGCTTAAGATCCAGATCAGTTCGGTCAGGACTCGGATGCAAAGGAGGACTCGATCCACGAGGCTATAGAGCACAATCGCGGCATGGCACATCGCAATTCAGCACGGCGCAGCACAGCACAGATTTCGGCACGGTACATCAAGATCGATACACTCAGCATTGCAACTTGGCACGTTCCGTGGCACGTTCCGTGGCGCGTCCCTTGGCGAGTCTCCCTGGCATGTCGCGTGGCGCGTCCCCTGGCACATCCCGTGGCACATCCATTGGCACGTTCCGTAGCGCGTCCCTTTGGCACGTCCCGCGGTGCGACCCCATGGCATGTCCCCTGGCACGTCGCCTGGCGCATCCCTTGGGACGTTTCGCGGCGCGTCCTCCTGACATGCTCCCCTGTCCATCAGCTCTGGGGCAGCTACTATGTGTTCAGGCAGCTCGAGCTTAAGATCGAGATCAGTTCGGTCAGGACTCGGATGCAAAGGAGGACTCGATCCATGACGCTATAGAGCACATTTGCGGCATGGCACATCGCAATTCAGCACGGTGCAGCACAGCACAGCCCTCGGCAGGGTACATCGAGATCGATACATTCAGCATTGCATTTGCCCGTCACCCAATCAGGTGTCTTTGAAAACGCTGCCATGTGTTACAGTTCTATATTCCTTTCCGGGTTCGTGGGTCGATCATGTTTAGCCCTCCCAGGAGTCGAAAATGACCCCCCCGAGGGGTAACCCCTCCCCGAAGGGGAAGAAGGGGGTTGGACAGAGGGGGCTCTCTAAACCACTCACGCCCTAAAGGGCTGGTGGGACTATATGTATATACTTATATTTGTATGAGACAGCGTGATTATCGCTGTTTTACGGTGGAAAATTCCCCCCTTCCTCCGGAACCCGGGGGTCCCCCCCTTCGATATCCCCCCCCCTGCTGGAACCCCTCCCCCCCCGCTTGCCCCCGGCAAAACCCCCCCTCCCCCCGAAACCCCCCCCACCCCCCCTTCCGGGAAAACTGGGGGGGGTCACTACCGGCGAACCCCTTACCCCCCTCCAGAAAACTGGGGGGGGGGGTCACTAACGGTTCGACCCCCCGCCCCCCCATCCCTCCAGAGGAAAAAAAAACAAACAAACAAAAAAAAAACGGGGAAAACCGTGGGGGGGGTCATATTGGTGGTTAAAGGCCCCCCCCCCCCCCAGTCACCGCCGGCAAACGACTCCCGGGTCCCCAGCACCGTCCGCACCACATCCCCCACTGCTGTCCCCAGCACCGCTGTCCTCACCACCGCTGTCCCCAGTGTTCCCACCACCGTCCCCACTCTCCCCACCAGTGCCCCACCATTGTCGCAGTGTCCCCACTGTCCCCACCACTGTTCCCACCGCGATCCCATTCTCCCCAGTTTCCCCACGGTCCCGACCAGTGTCTCACTGTCCCCACTGTCCCCACTGCTCCCGCCGTCCCACTGTCCCACTGTCCCCGCCGCTGTCCCACTGAGTTGTCCTACTGTTCCCACCAGTGTCCCCACTGCCCCCACCACTGTCCCCACTGTACCTCTGTCCCATTGTCCCACCACCGTCCTCGCCACCGCCCTCATCACTGTCCCCACCACCACTGTCTCCACCACTGTCCCACTGTCCCGACCAAATTCCCACTGTCTCCACACAACTGTCCCCATCACCACGGTCCCCACCACTGTCCTACAGTCCCCACCATTGTCCCCCTGTCCCCACTGTTCCCACCATTGTCCCCGCTGTCCCCACCAGTGCCCCCACCAGTGTCTCACTGTCCCCATTCTCCCCACCATTGTCCCACCACGGTCCCACTTTCCCCACTTTCCCCACGGTCCCCACCACTGTCCCACTGTCCCCACTGTCCCCACCACTGTCCCACTGTTCTCACTGTCCCCGCCGCTGTCCCCACTGTCCCCACTGTCCCCGCCACTGTCCCACTGTCCCCACTGTGCCCACCATTCTCCCCATTGTACTACTGTCCCACCACTGTCCGCACCACCGCCATCACCACTGTCCCCACCACTACCGTCCCCACCAGCGTCCCACTGTCCCCACCCCTGTCCCGCTGTCCCTTCACCACTGTCCCCACCACCACCCTCCCCACCACTGTCCGCACCACTGTCCCATTAGCCCCGCACCACTGTCTCCACCACCGCCGTTCCCACGACACCACTGTCCCAGTATCCCCACCACTGTCCAACTGTCCCGAGGAGCGGGAATCGTTTGCCGGCGGCGAGGGGGGGACGGGGGGGGGGTTCGAGCCAGCAGTGACCCCGCCGCGTTTTCGAGGGGGGGGGTTCGAACTGGTAGTGACCCCCTCCCGGTTTTCGAGGGGGGTGGGGGGGGGGGTTCGAACCGGTAGTGACCCCCCCCCTTTTCATGAAGGATTCGGGGGGGGGGAGGGGTTCGAACTGGTAGTGACCCCCCCCGGTCCTTTCGAGTAGAGGGGGGGGGGGGGGGGGGGGGTGGGAACCCCCAGTGCCCCCCCCGGTTTTCCGCCAGCCGCGGTAGAACACGCTCTTTCATATATATATATATATATGTATATACACATATTATAAGCCCGACGGAAAATTACTCTCTGCGTAGAGCTCCCCATATGTGCATCCTTTTGCATTATCCCGGCAAAGTAACCTAACAGCGATGTGTAGGAGCATATTTGGAAGCATTCCCCTTAAGATTCAGATGAGAATCCAGTTGTAGAATTCTGCTGTTCTCGCAGTCGTAGTCGCATTCGCGATGACAGTCGCAGTGGCAACGGCAGTCGCAGTCACAGCTTCAGCCTCAGCCTGCCTCAGCCTCAGCCTCAGCCTGCCTCAGCCTCAGCCTGCCTCAGCCTCAGCCTCAGCCTGCTTCAGCCTCAGCATCAGTCTGCCTTCAGCCTCGGCCTCAGCCTCAGCCTGCCTCAGCCTCAGCCTGCATCAGCCTCAGCCTCAGCCTCAGCCTGCTTCAGCATCAGCCTGCCTCAGCCTCAGCCTCAGCCTGCCTCAGCCTCAGCCTCAGCCTGCTTCAGCCTCAGCCTCAGTCTGCGTTCAGCCTCGGCCTCAGCCTCAGCCTGCCTCAGCCTCAGCCTGCATCAGCCTCAGCCTCAGCCTCAGCCTGCCTCAGCCTCAGCCTCAGCCTGCCTCAGCCTCAGCCTGCCTCAGCCTCGCCCTCAGCCTGCTTCAGCCTCAACATCAGTCTGCCTTCAGCCTCGGCCTCAGCCTGCCTCAGCCTCACCCTGCATCAGCCTCAGCCTCAGCCTCAGCCTGCCTCAGCATCAGCCTGCCTCAGCCTCAGCCTCAGCCTGCCTCTGCCTCAGCCTCAGCCTGCTTCAGCCTCAGCCTCAGTCTGCCGTCGGCCTCGGCCTCAGCATCAGCCTGCCTCAGCCTCAGCCTGCATCAGCCTCAGCCTCAGCCTCAGCCTCAGCCTGCCTCAGCATCAGCCTGCCTCAGCCTCAACCTCAGCCTGCCTCTGCCTCAGCCTCAGCCTGCTTCAGCCTCAGCCTCAGTCTGCCGTCGGCATCGGCCTCAGCCTCAGCCTGCCTCAGCCTCAGCCTGCATCAGCCTCAGCCTCAGCCTCAGCCTGCTTCCGCTCTAGCCTGCATCAGCCTCAGACTCTAGCCGGCCTCTGCCGCAGCCCCAGGATGCTTCAGGCCTCAGGGGCAGTCTGCCTTCAGCCCGGCCTCAGCCTAGGCTGCCTCAGCCCAGCTCTGACTTCAGGCCTCGGCCTCAGCCTCAGCTAGCTCAGCCATCGACTGCATCAGCATTCAGCCTCAGCTTCAGCCTGCATCAGCCTCAGCCTCAGCCTGCCTCAGCCTCAGCCTGCCTCAGCCTCAGCCTCAGCCTGCTTCAGCCTCAGCCTCAGTCTGCCTTCAGCCTCGGCCTCAGCCTCAGCCTGCCTCAGCTTCAGCCTGCATCAGCCTCAGCCTCAGCCTCAGCCTGCCTCAGCATCAGCCTGCTTCAGCCTCAGCCTCAGCCTGCCTCAGCCTCAGCCTCAGTCTGCTTCAGCCTCAGCCTCAGTCTGCCTTCAGCCTCGGCCTCAGCCTCAGCCCGCCTCAGCCTCACCCTGCATCAGCCTCAGCCTCAGCCTCAGCCTGCCTCAGCCTCAGCCTGCCTCAGCCTCAGCCTCAGCCTGCCTCAGCCTCAGCCTCAGCCTGCTTCAGCCTCAGCCTCAGTCTGCCTGCAGCCTCGGCCTCGGCCTCAGCCTGCCTCAGCCTCAGACTGCCTCAGCCTCAGCCTCAGCCTGCCTCAGCCTCAGCCTCAGCCTGCTTCAGCATTCATAAATGTGGGGGGGCCCCGGGAATGGAGTTCTGGGAACTCGAAAGAACACGAAGTGGCTAACAGGTGGCTCCCAGGTGGCTAAGGGCATTCAAAATGTGGCCTGGGAATGGATTTCTGGGAACTCGAAAGAACACGAAGTGGCCTACAGTTGGCTCCGGGCATTCCAAAAGCCGGGCATTCAAAATCATGCCCAGGAATGGGGTCTTGGAATGGAGTTCTGGGAACTCGAAGACCACGAAGTGGCCTACAGTTGGCTCCGGGCATCAAAAATCTGGCCCGGGAATGGAGTTCTGGGAACTCGAAGAGCACGAAGTGGCCTACAGTTGGCTCCAGGCATTCAAAATCATGCCCAGGAATGGAGTTCTGGGAACTCGAAGACCACGAAGTGCGTTACTGTTGGCTAAAACAGGAGTCCCCGGATTCCCGCGGCACCCGTCCGGATCCCGCCCAGACCCCCCTGGGGCGTCAAGATGCTCTCTTTTGACCCCACTAGAAACTTATCAGTCTTCGCTGTTAATTAGGTAAAAGGTAGTATTGTATTTGGGATATTGAAGTGAGCCTCTAGCCATATGAGCCATATGAGCCACAAGCGGGAAAGTGAACCTTTCCAAGTTCCTTTTCCCACAGCTAGAGAGTGAACCTTTTCAAGTTCCCTCCCCAGCCCAAAACGCACGCAGGAGAATGAACCTTCTCAAGTTCCAACTCCCGCTGACGACGACAAGATTGGAAAACACCACGAGAGAGAAAGCAACATCCCACGGTGACGCAAGCTCTGCGCCAGCAACACCTGGTCACTCCTCCTTGACCGCCGTACGCAACGGGGGGAGCCATTCGGGACACAACGCAAAAGCAAACAACAGGCAAACCGCTAGAGACATCCCCACAGAACGGCGACGAACGGAGCTGTGAAAGCACCCTTGGCGGCTCCCCTTAGGTAGCTGAAACCAGCGCCCCGCCTGAGACATCCTCACAATCTGCTCTCCAAGCGAAGGATGTTGAGACAGATTACCCCGGCAAAGCAATCTAACAGCGATGTGTAGGAGCATATTTGGAAGCATTCCCCTTAAGATTCATATGAGAATCCAGTTGTAGAATTCCGCTGTTCTCGCAGTCGTAGTCGCATTCGCGATGACAGTCGCAGTGGCAACGGCAGTCGCAGTCACAGCCTTAGCCTCAGCCTGCCTCAGCATCAGCCTCAGCCTTTTTTATTTTTGTTTATTTTTTTCTTTGTTTTCTTGTTCTTTTTTCTTTTTATCATCGTTCTTTTTCTGCCTCAGGCCGCAGCCCTGCCTCAGCCTCAGCCTCAGGCGCCGATCAGCCTCAGCCTCAGTCTGCCTTCAGCCTCTGCCTCAGACTCAGCCTGCCTCAGCCTCAGCCTGCATCAGCCTCAGCCTCAGCCTCAGCCTGCCTCAGCATCAGCCTGCCTCAGCCTCAGCCTCAGCCTGCCCTCAGCCTCAGCATAAGCCTGCTTCAGCCTCGGCCTCAGTCTGCCTTCAGCCTCGGCCTCAGCCTCAGCCTGCCTCAGCCTCAGCCTGCCTCAGCCTCAGCCTCGCTAAGGCTGCCTTACTCAGCCTGCCCAGCCCTCAGCTCAGCCTCAGCCTCAGCCTGCCTCAGCCTCAGCCTCAGCCTGCGTCAGCGCAGCATCCCACTGCCTGCAGCCTCGCCTCAGCCTCAGCCTGCCTCAGCCGCCTCAGCCTCGCCTCAGCTCAGCTCAGCCTCAGCCTGCTTCAGCCTCAGCCTGCCTCAGCTAGCCTCCGCCCTGCTCAGCCTCAGCATCAGCCTTGCTTCAGCCTCAAGCCTCAGTCTGCCTTCCCAGCCTCGCTGACTCATCCTCAGCTTGCCTCAGCCTCAGCCTGCAAGCAGCAATCAGCCTCAGCCTCAGCCTGCCTCAGCCTCAGCCTCAGCCTGCCTCAGCCTCAGCCTGCCTCAGCCTCAGCCTCGGCCTGCTTCAGCCTCAGCCTCAGTCTGCCTTCAGCCTCGGCATCAGCCTCAGCCTGCCTCAGCCTCAGCCTGCATCAGCCTCAGCCTCAGCCTGCCTCAGCATCAGCCTGCCTCAGCCTCAGCCTCAGCCTCAGCCTTCCTCAGCCTCAGCCTGCCTCAGCCTCAGCCTCAGCCTGCCTCAGCCTCAGCCTTAGCATGCTTCAGCCCTCGGCCTCATAGCCTCAGCTGCCTCAGCCTCGGCTGCATCAGCCTCAAGCCTCAAGCCTCAGCATGCCTCAGCCTCAGCTGCTCAAGCCTCAGCCTCAGCCTGCCTCCGCCTCAGCCTCAGCCTAGTTCAGCCTAAGCCTCAGTCGGCCTTCAGACTCGGCCTCAGGCGCAGCCAGCCTCAGCCTTCAGCCGGCCTCAGCCGATCACCCGATATTCGTCAGCAATTCAAAAGTGGCCGATCACAGTCGAAGTTGAGAACTCGAAGACACGAAGTGGCATAAAGTTGGTCTCCGGGCATTCAAAAAGCATGCCCAGGAATTCACACTTGGGAACGCGAAAGACCACCCCACGAAGTGGCCTACAGTTGGCTCCGGGCATTCAAAATGTGGCCCGGGAATGGAGTTCTGGGGACTCGAAGACCACGAAGTGGCCTACCGTTGGCTCCGGGCATTCAAAATCATGCCCAGGAATGGAGTTCTGGGAACTCGAAGAACACGAAGTGGCCTACAGTTGGCTCCGGGCATTCAAAATCATGCCCAGGAATGGAGTTCTGGGAATTCGAAGACCACGAAGTGTGTTACTGTTGGCTAAAAAAAGAGTTCCCGGCACCCGTCTGGATCCCGCCCAGACCCCCCTGGGGAGTCATGATGCTCTTTTTACATAACAGCGAAGACTGATAGGTTTCTAGTAGGGTCAAGGGAGAGCATCATGACGCCCCAGGGGGGTCTGGGCGGGATCCGGGGGAGGATGCCGGGAATTTTCCCGGAAAGGGCCTGAGCCCAGGGTTCTCTTTTAGTTGGTTTCCCCCCCGGTTTTGACGGCTGTAGGGCCGGCGAATTTCTTTTGCGATAAATAACGAGGTCGCGTAGGGCCGGCGAATTCAAATTCGAGGATGTCCCTAGCGAAACGCTTGTTTTTCAGAATTTGTTGAGGATGTCTCGAGCGAAACGCTTGTTTTGTGTTAAATATTGTCCTCTCCTGGGGGCTTGAATTCAGAGGATCTCTCAAGTGAAATGCTTGTTTTCACGTGCCCAGGTCTTCAGGATGTCTCGAGCGAGACGCTTGGTTTCACGCCTCCAGGTTGCCCAGACAGATGTCTAGCATGAGGATTTGTTGAGGATTTCTCGAACCAGAGGTTTGTTTTCACGTGTCCAGGTCGCCCAGGCGGATGTCTAGCATGAGGATGTGTCGAGGAAGTCTCGATCGAGACGCTTGTTTGCACGTGTCCAGGTTGCCCAGGCGGATGTCTAGCGTGAGGATGTGCTGAGAACGTCTTGAGCGAAACGCGTGTTTTCACGTGTCCAGGTCGCCCAGGCACAGCACAGCCCTCGGCACGGTACATCAATATCGATACGTTGAGCATTGCAGCTTGGCATGTTGCCTGGCACGTTCCGCGGAGCGTCCCGTGGCGAGTCCCCCTGGCACGTCGCGCGGTGCACGTAGATTGGCACGTTCCGTACCGCGGGGCCCCCCTTTGGCACGCACGCGGCTTGCCCAGGCAACCGTATCATTGGCACGCCGACTGGCCGCGGTCCTTTGGACGTCGCGGCGGCGCGACCTACTGGCATGTCCCCCTGCGATAGCTATGGGACAGCTGACCATCTGCTCAGCAGCTCGACGCTTAAGATCAGATCCGTTCGGTCAGGACTCGGATGCCAGGGAGGACTCGATCCACAACGCTATATATAGAGCACAATCGTGGCATGTCACATCGCAGTTCAACACGGCCAGCACAGCGCAGCCGTCGGCACGGTACATCAAGATCGATACATTCAACATTGCATCCTGGCACGTTCTTTGGCGCGTTCCTTGGCGAGTCCACCTGGCACGTTGCGCGGCGCGTCCCCTGGCACGTCCCGCGGCACGTCCATTGGCACGTTCCGTAGCGCGTCCCCTTGGCACGTCCCGCGGTGCGTGCACATGGCACGTCCCCTGGCACGCCGCCTGGCGCGTCCCTTGGGACGTTTCGCGGCGCGTCCTCCTGGCATGTCCCCTCTGTCGATTAGTTCTGGGAGCTACCATCTGCTCAGGCAGCTCGAGCTTAAGATCCAGATCAGTTCTGTCAGGACTCGGATGCCAGGGAGGACTCGATCCACAAGGCTATATAGAGCACAATCGCGGCATGTCACATCGCAGTTCAGCACGGCCAGCACAGCACAGCCCTCGGCACAGTACATCAAGATCTGTACATTCAGCACTGCATTTGCCCGTCGCCCAATCAAGTGTCTTTGAAACGTTGCCATGCCTTATACTTCTATAGTCCTTTCCGGGTTCGTGGGTCGATCATGTTTTTAGCCAACAGTAACGCACTTCGTGGTCTTCGAGGTCCCAGAACTCCATTCCCGGGCCACATTCTGATTGCACGGAGCCAACTGTAGGCCACTTCGTGCTCTTCGAGTTCCCAGAACTCCATTCCCGGGCCACATTTTGAATGCCCGGAGCCAACTGTAGGCCACTTCGTGCTCTTGGACTTCCCAGAACTCCATTCCTGGGTATGATTTTGAATGCCCGGAGCAAACTGTAGGCCACTTCGTGTTCTTCGAGTTCCCAGAATTCCACTCCCTGGCCACATTTTGAATGCTGAGGCAGGCTGATGCTGAGGCTGAGGCAGGCTGAGGCTGAGGCAGGCGGAGGCTGAGGCCGAGGCTGAAGGCAGACTGAGGCTGAGGCTGAAGCAGGCTGAGGCTGAGGCTGAGGCAGGATGAGGCTGAGGCTGAGGCAGGCTGATGCTGAGGCAGGCTGAGGCTGAGGCTGAGGCTGAGGCAGGCTGAGGCTGAGGCAGGCTGAGGCTGAGGCCGAGGCTGAAGGAAGACTGAGGCTGAGGCTGAAGCAGGCTGAGGCTGAGGCAGAGGCAGGCTGAGGCTGAGGCTGAGGCAGGCTGATGCTGAGGCAGGCTGAGGCTGAGGCTGAGGTGATGCAGGCTGAGGCTGAGGCAGGCTGAGGCTGAGGCCGAGGCTGAAGGCAGACTGAAGCTGAGGCTGAAGCAGACTGAGGCTGAGGCTGAGGCAGGCTGAGGCTGAGGCTGAGGCAGGCTGATGCTGAGGCAGGCTGAGGCTGAGGCTGAGGCTGATGCAGGCTGAGGCTGAGGCAGGCTGAGGCTGAGGCCGGGGCTGAAGTCCGTATTGAGGTGAGCTGAGGCTAGAGGCTGAGCTGAGGCCGGCTGAGTTGCTGCTGAGGCTGAGCGGATGCTGAGGCTGGGATGAAGGCTGAGGCGGAGGCTGAAGGCAGACTGAGGCTGAGGCTGAAGCAGGCTGAGGCTGAGGCTGAGGCAGGCGAGGCTGAGGCTGAGGCAGGCTGAGGCTGAGGCAGGCTGAGGCCGAGGCCGAGGCTGCAGGCAGACTGAGGCTGAGGCTGAAGCAGGCTGAGGCTGAGGCTGAGGCAGGCTGAGGCTGAGGCTGAGGCTGAGGCTGAGGCTGAGGCTGAGGCTGAAGGCAGACTGATGCTGAGGCAGGCTGAGGCTGAGGCCGAGGCCGACGGCAGACTGAAGCTGAGGCTGAAGCAGGCTGAGGCTCAGGCAGAGGCAGGCTGAGGCTGAGGCTGAGGCAGGCTGATGCTGTGGCAAGCTGAGGCTGAGGCTGAGGCTGAAGCCGAGGCCGACGGCAGACTGAAGCTGAGGCCGAGGCTGAAGGCAGACTGATGCTGAGGCTGAAGCAGGCTGAGGCTGAGGCTGAGGCAGGCTGAGGCTGAGGCAGGCTGAGGCTGAGGCTGAGGCAGGCTGAGGCTGAGGCTGTGACTGCGACTGCCGTTGCCACTCCGACTGTCATCGCGAATGCGACTACGACTGCGAGAACAGCAGAATTCTACAACTGGATTCTCATCTGAATCTTAAGGGGAATGCTTCCAGATATGCTCCTACACATCGCTGTTAGGTTGCTTTGCTGGGATAATTTGAGACCGCTAGAAACCTATCAGTCTTCGCTGTTAGGTAAAAACAGGCAAACCGTTTGGGACATCCCCACAAAACGGCCGCGAACGGGACCGTGTAATACCCTTCGGCAGCCCCCTCTAGGGGTGCTGAAACCAGCGCCCCGCCTGAGACATCCTCACAGTCTGCTCTACAAGCGAAGGATGTTGAGACAAAACACAGGCAAACCGGTTGAGACATCACCACAAAACGGCCGCGAACGGGACCCTGCAGTACCCCTCGGGGACTCCCCTAGGGGTGCTGAAACCAGCGCCCCGCCTGAGACATCCTCACAATCTGCTCTCCAAGCGAAGGATGTTGGGACAGAAAACAGGCAAACCGCTTGAGACAGCCCCACATAACGGCCGCGAACGGGACCGTGCAGTACCCCTCGACAGCCCCCTTTAGGGGTGCTGAAACCAGCGCCCCGCCTGATACATCCTCACAATCTGCTCTCCAAACGAAGGATGTTGAGACAGAGAACAAGCAAACCGCTTGCGACATCCCCACAGAACGGCCGCCAACGGGACCGTGCAATACCCCTCGGCGGCCCCCCTTAGGGGTGCTGAAACCAGCGCCCCGCCTGAGACATCCTCACAATCTGCTGTGTGTTGAGTAAGTCACACAATGAGAAGGTCTGAGTATGAGTAAGTCTGGGTAGGAGTGAGTCTCAGCATGAGTAAGTCAGAGTAGAGTAGGTCTGAGTATGAGTAGGTCTGATTATGAGTAAGTTAATATGATCAGGTATGAGTCTGAGTAAGTCTGTGTATGAGTAAGTCTGTGTATGAGTAAGTCTAGGTATGAGGAAGAGGAGGAGGCGTCCAAGTAATAGCAATAACCCAATCTTAGGAGATGGGGAAAACACAACAACACGGCAGACCACAAGAGCGTGGCATACCAGCACGGCAGACCACAGCAGCGCGGCAAACTAGCACGGCCGACCACGACAGCACGACAGACCAAACGTATCGACGCTTGCAGAAACACGCGTTATGCCTGAGGCATTTTCCCGAAGTGGGGATGTTGGAGGATTCGGCCCGCAGGAACACGGCACACCGCAGCAGCACGGCAGACCAGCACGGCAGATCACAGGAGCATTGCAGGCCAGCGCGGCAGACCACAACAGCACTCCCTCCATGCCCTTGTTTTGGGACGCACTCGGGCAGGTCATCGGCCCGCGCGGCAGGTTTAGCTGCAGGGAGAAGGCCGCAGTGGTGAGCTACCTGTCGAACGCCCACTGGCCGCAGACTCGCCTTTTTGCGTCTGGCGAGCGGGGCCACTCTCGCTGCTGCGCCTGCGGCGAGGCGCGTGGCAGCCTCTGGCACAGGCTTTTCGAGTGCCAAGCCCTGGCCGCAGAGAGGAGGGACTCGCTGCCCGCCCGCCTTCTGCGCTGCGCCACCCGGGTGAGGCAGCGAGGTGAGGAGGCAGGGGAGTGCTTCTCCAGGTGCTGGCTGCCGCAGCCCCCGCAAACGGCCTGGAGGTCGGACGCGATGGCAGTCATGTGGGTGGACAGGCCTGCCGACGGGCTGCTAGGCGGCCGCCTCTACCTCGACGGCTCGGCGCTCGACCCTGAGTTCGAGTGCATCCGCAGGGCTGGCTGGAGCATCGTGCAGTGCGACGAGTACGGCAACATGCAGGCGGCGGTGTACGGCACGGTCCGCCTCGACCTGTGCCCCTTCCAGACGGCGAAGGACGGCGAGGACTTCGCGTTCTGGATGCTGAGCCGCTACCTCGGGCCTTCGATCATCGAGCTCAACATCGACTGTGCGTCCACGGCCAGCTGCTTGAAGCTCGGCAGGAAGTATACGACGGCGGCCAACAAGCCTAATGCGCACCTGTGGCCGGCCGTCTACGCCTCACTTGACGTGGACTCGCTCAAGGTGAACAAGGTGGCGGCCCACTGCACCGAGATCGATGTTCGCGAGGGCAGGATCTCGGAGGCGCAGTGGCGTGGGAACGCCCACGCCGGCAGGCTGGCGAAGGCGGGGGCGGCCCTCCACAGGGTCAGCGCGGCTGCCAGGCGCGAATTCTTCGGCACGATTGAGGTCGTGAGAGAGCTCTCCAGGTGGATCGCGCAGGCCTCGATCGTCTGGCAGGGCAGGGCCTCCAAGGACTGCGAGGGCCTCCCTGAGGGCGACGAGCGAAGGACTGCTGTCACCTTCGCGGTCCCGCTGGAGGAGCGTGCTGACGGCCTGCTGGCGGCCCCCGCGAGCGGTTCGCGTGCCGCGCCCGCCGCCGTGGAGGCCCGCGGGGAGCAGGCAGGCAGCCGCCCCGCCGCTGATGGCGCCTGGGCCTCGGCGGCGCGCGACGGCGGAGTGGCGCTGGGCGCCCTGGTCTTCGCCTTCGCGGGGCACACCCTCGCGTACGCCAGGTGCGGTGAGGACGGCGCTGAGCAGGATATCATCGCGTGCACCAAGTGCGGAGCGTATGCGAGGCTAGGCGGGCGCTCTGGCTCGCAGCCCAAGCTGAAGGAGCGTTGTCCTGGTGCAACGGGCCTCCCCAAGTCGCTGCGGGACCAGAAGTCGCGGTGGGAGCGTGGCCTCCACCCTGGGGGCACGCCGCACGTCCGCAACACGCGGACGAAGGGGGCGGGCCCCCCCCGCCTTCGCAAGGAGGCCGAGGTGCCGCATGACGCCAGGGTGCGCTTCCTGAAGTGGCTCGGAGTCCAGCCTGATGCCCCAGCAGGCGAAGAGCGCTCCGCCTCGGTGGCTGGCGCTGCTGGGGGCGGCGCTGGCGGTGCGGCCTCTTCCTCGACAGAGGCGCCTGTTGCGGCTGGAGGTGCCGCGGCGGGTGCGGGATCGCGGCAGGCCTGGCTGGGAGCCTACGGCCTCGATGAGGAGAGCCTTCAGAGCTGGGCTGCGGAGGCCGAGGAGGCCCGAGCTGAGCGTCAGAGCAGGAAGCGGCGCAGAGATGACGGAGATGGAGGTGATTGAGTCCTCGCTGGCCCCAGCCTTGGGGCGCTCGGACCGCGCGAACGCGCGTGTGCCGAGCTTTCGCTGCTCCTGGCTGTGGAGCGCCAGCCTGCCTCTCCTCCTGTCCTCCCTCTGCGTTCTCCTCCTGTCCTCCCTCTGCGTGTGGGACCCCTGGTGGCCGCGGGCCTCGGCGCGTGGGCGTGAAGTTTCTTGCGCCTCGCCTGCCTCGCCCTGCCGCCTGGGGCAGTGCAAGCATGTTTGGGGCGTCGCCCATCGAATGTTTGCATGTTTGTTTATATTCCAGCGCTTCGCGCTGATGCCCCTTGACGGGTGTCCTGAGCTGGCGGGCCGAGCAGTGCCTCGGGACCGATGCGCCCTGGAGGCAGCCTCCTGCGGCTCGTCTGGGCTCTAGGGGTCCCTTGAGGCCCGCCCCCTGTCTTGGGACGGCCCCTTTGGGCTAGGGCCTCTCAGTGGGGCCTGGGCCCTCAGTGCGCTCCCTTTTAGCATTTATAGGCCCCGCGTTACACGTTACAGCATGGCAGACCACAGCAGCACGGCAAACCGGCACCGCAGACCACAGGAGCATTGCAGATCAGCACGGCAGACCACATCAGTACGGCATATTAGCACAGCGGATTACACGAACGTGGCTGACCAGTATGGCAGACCAGTCTGACAGGCCACAGGAACACGACAATTTAACACGGCAGACCACAGCAGCACAGCAGACCAGCATTGATGACCAGCACGGCAGACCACAGCAGCATGGCAGACAAGCACGGGAGACCACAGAAGCACGGCAGACCAGCACGGCAGACCACAAGAACACGGCAGAACCTAATAGCACGGCGGACCACAGCACAGGAGCACGGCAGACCACATCAGCACGGCATACCACAGCAACACGGCAGACCAACACAGTGAATTGCCAACAGTTTTGTTGGTCGTCGCTGTTTTGGTTCGAGTGTCTTTGACGTTATGAACACGACGTTCTGTGACAATTTTCGTGGGCAAAAGCGACGCTTCCCGCTCTTGGCTGGCCAGTTTTTCCCGGAAAGGGCGCGGGCCCAGGGTTTTTTTTCCCGGAAAGGGCGCGGGCCCAGGGTTCTCTTTTAGTAGGTTAACCCCCCGGCCCCCCTGCGACTTGGGCCGGCGAAATTATTCTGCGATGAATTACGTGCGGGAGTAGGGCCGGCGGAATTATTTTTGAGGATGTCTCGAGCGAAACGCTTGTTTTTCAGAATTTGTTGAGGATGTCTCGAGCGAGACGCTGGTTTTGCAGAGTTGGGGATGTCTCGAGCGAAACGCTTGGTTTCAGAATTTGTTGAGGATGTCTCGAGCGAAACGCTGGTTTTGCAGAGCCGACCGCGACACGGAAAAGCGCCCCTTGCGCAGGAATTCTGAGGATGTCTCGCGCGTGCCGCGTTCCGCGCGCAGGAATTTAGATTTCTTGGGATTTTGACAGGATGTCTCGAGCGAAACGCTTGTTTTTCCTGCAAAGGGCAAAGGCCCAGGGTTCTCTTTTAGTTTTGTTTCCCCCCGGTTTTGACGGCTGTAGGGCCGGCGAATTTCTTTTGCGATAAATAGCGAGGTCGCGTAGGGCCGGCGAATTAAGATTTGAGGATTTCCCTAGCGAAGCGCTTGTTAGTCAGAATTTGATGAGGATGTCTCGAGCGAAACGCTTGTTTTGTGTTATAGATTGTCCTCTCCTGGGGACCAGAATTTAGAGGATCTCTCAAGTGAAATGATTGGTTTCACGTGCCCAGGTCTTGAGGATGTCTCGAGCGAGACGCTTGGTTTCACGCCTCCAGGTTGCCCAGGCAGAGGTCAAGCGCCAGGATTTGTTGAGGATGTCTCGAGCGAGACAGCGAAACGATTGGTTGAAGATTTTGTCAGAGGACGTCTCGATCCGAAACGCTTGTTTTGTGTTATATTGTCCTCTACTGGGGACCAGAATTTAAAGGATCTCTCAAGGGAAATGCTTGGTTTCACGTGCCATGTCTTGAGGACGTTCTCGAGCGAGGTGACGCCTTGGTTTCACGCCTCCAGGTTGCCCAGGCAGAGGTCAAGCTCCGGAATTGTCTTGAGATGCTCGCGCGAGACGCTGGGTGCACGGAGTCCTCGTCGCCCGGGCGGATGTCTAGCATGAGGATGTGTCGAGGAAGTCTCGATCGAGACGCTTGTTTGCACGTGTCCAGGTTGCCCAGGCGGATGCCTAGCATGAGGATGTGTTGAGAATGTCTCGCGAGATACGCTTGTTTTCACGTGTCCAGGTCGCCCAGGCGGATGTCTAACATGAAGATGTGTTGAGGATGTCTCGAGCGAGACGTTTGCTTTCACGTGTACAGGTTGCCAAGGCGGATATCTAGAATGAGGAGGTGTTGAAAACGTCACGAGCGAAACGCTTGTTTTCACGTGCCCAGGTCACCCAGGCGGACGTCTCACATGAAGATGTGTTGAGCATGTCTCGAGCGAACTACTTGTTTTCACGTGACCAGTTCGCTCAGGCGGATGTCTAGCATGAGAATATGTTGAGGGTGTGTTGAGCGAAACGTTTGTCTTCACGTGTCTAGGTCGCTCAGGCGGATGTCTAGAATGAGGATTTTGACAGGATGTCTCGAGCGAAACGCTTGTCTCCAGCACGTTCCGTAGCGCGTCCCCTCGGCACGTCCCGCGGTGCGTCCCCATGGCACGTCCCTTGGCATGTCGCCTGGCGCGTCCCTTGAGAGGTTCCGCGGCGCGTCCTCCTGGCATGTCCCCCTGTCAACTAGCTCTGTGACAGATACTATGTGTTCAGGCAGCTCGAGCTTAAGATCCAGATCAGTTCGGTCAGGACTCGGATGCAAAGGAAGACTCGATCCACGACGCTATAGAGCACAACCGCGGCATGGCACATCGCAATTCAGCACGGTGCAGCGCAGCGCAGACTTCGGCACGGTACATCAAGATCGATACAATCAGCATTGCAACCTGGCACGTTCCTTGGCACGTTCCGTGGGGCGTCCCTTGGCGAGTCCCCCTGGCACGTCGCGTGTCGCGTCCCCTGGCACATTCCGTGGCACATCCATTGGCACGTTCCGTAGCGCGTCCCCTTGGCACGTCCTACGGTGCGACCCCATGGCACGTTTGGCGTCGCCTGGCGCGTCCCTTGGGACGTTTCGCGGCGCGTCCTCCTGGCATGTCCCCCTGTCAATGAGTTCTGGGGCAGCAACTATGTGTTCAGGCAGCTCGAGCTTAATATCCAGATCAGTTCGGTCAGGACTTGGATGCAAAGGAAGACTCGATCCATGACGCTATAGAGCATAACCGCGGCATGGCACATCGCAATTCAGCACGGTGAAGCACAGCACAGCCCTCGGCACGGTACATCAAGATCGATAGAATCAGCATTGCACTTGCCCGTCACCCAATCAGGTGTGTTTGAAAACGTTGCGCTGCGTTACATTTCTATATTCCTTTCCGGGTTCGTGGGTCGATCGTGTTCATAATTTGTTGAGGATGTCTCGAGCGAAACGCTGGTTTTGCAGAGTTGGGGGATGTCTCGAGCGAAACGCTTGCTTTTCAGAATTTGTTGAGGATGTTTCGAGCGAAACGCTGGTTTTGCAGAGTTGGGGTATCTAACATGGCGTCGGGCCCAACGCCGAATTATGAGGAAAAGTGATGGCTTCTTGCTCTGAACAGGGGGGTGCGCTTTGGGGGCCTCTCCAGGGAAGACGTTGTGAGGATGTCTCGAGCGGGAGCGCGAATTCAGCGTATCCAAGTCACGCAGAGGGGTATCTAACATGGGTGTCCCGAGCTGGAACCATGTGTTTTTCCCGGAAAGGGCAAAGGCCCAGGGTTCTCTTTTAGTTTGTTTCCCCCCGGTTTTGACGGCTGTAGGGCCGGCGAATTTCTTTTGCGATAAATAACGAGGTCGCGTAGGGCCGGCGAATTAAAAATTGAGGATGTCTCGAGCGAAACGCTTGTTTTTCAGAATTTGCTGAGGATGTCTCAAGCAAAACGCTTGTTTTGTGTTATAGAGTGTCCTCTCCTGGGGACCTGAATTCTGAGGATTTCTCAAGTGGATTGCTTGTTTTCACGTGCCCAGGTCTTGAGGATGTCTCGAGCGAGACGCCTGGTTTCACGCCTCCAGGTGGCCCAGACAGATGTCTAGCATGAGGATTTGTTGAGGATGTCTCGAACCAGAGGCTTGTTTTCACGTGTCCAGGTCGCCCAGGCGGATGTCTAGCATGAGCATTTGTTGAGGATGTCTCGAGCGAGACGCTTGTTTGCACGTGTCCAGGTTGCCCAGGCGGATGTCTAGCATGAGGATATGCTGACAACGTCTTGAGCGAAACGCGTGTTTTCACGTGTCCAGGTCGCCCAGGCACAGCACAGCCCTCGGCACGGTACATCAATATCGATACCCTGAGCATTGCAGCCTGGCATGTTGCCTGGCACGTTCCGCGGAGCGTCCCGTGGCGAGTCCACCTGGCACGTCGCGCGGTGCACGTCCATTGGCACGTTCCGTAGCGCGTCCCCTTGGCACGTCCCGCGGTGCGTGCCCATGGCACGTCCCCTGGCACGTCGCCTGGCGCGTCCCTTGGGACGTTCCGCGGCGCGTCCTCTTGGCATGTTCCCTCTGTCGATTAGTTCTGGGGCAGCTACCATCTGCTCAGGCAGCTCGAGCTTACGATCCAGATCAGTTCGGTGAGGACTCGGATGCCAGGGAGGACTCGATCCACAACGCTATACAGAGCACAATCGCGGCATGGCACATCGCAGTTCAGCACGGCCCAGCACAGCACAGCCGTCGGCACGGTACATCAAGATCGATACACTCAACTATGCACCTTGGCACGTTCCTTGGCGCGTTCCTTGGCGAGTCCACCTGGCACGTCGCGCGGAGCGTCCCCTGGCACGTCCCTCGGCACGTCCACTGGCACGTTCCGTAGCGCGTCCCCTTGGCACGTCCCGCGGTGCGTGCCCATGGCACGTCCCTTGGCACGTCGCCTGGCGCGTCCCTTGGGACGTTCCTCGGCGCGTCCTCCTGGCATGTTCCCTCTGTCGATTAGTTCTGGGGCAGCTACCATCTGCTCAGGCAGCTCGAGCTTACGCTCCAGATCAGTTTGGTGAGGACTCCGATGCCAGGGAGGACTCGATCCCCAACGCTATATAGAGCACAATCGCGGCATGGCACATCGCAGTTCAGCACGGCGTAGCACAGCACAGCCCTCGGCACAGTACATCATCATCGATACATTCAGCATTGCATGTGCCCGTCGCCCAATCAGGTGTCTTTGAAATGATGCAATGCCTTACATTTCTATATTCCTTTCCGGGTTCGTGCCAGGAAGGCTGCAGGTGCTTCCAGGAGGTCTTGGCCCCGAAGGCTCCAATCAGGAGGTCCTCAAGAGATAACGACTTTTTGTTTAAACTGAAGAATGTCGAAGACGCCTACGGCGAATCAGCCGTCGCTTGCATTTCAATTGCCTGTGTGGCCGAACGTCGCGGCCAGAGCTCGGCCAAGGTATCGTAGGATGTGTTCCCCCAGCAGTTGTGGAAGCCCCATCGGAGAAAGTAGGGGAGAAATGAGAAGAGGACGAGAGAGAGAGAGAGAGAGAGAGAGAGAGAGAGGCGACGGCGGCAGCGGAGGAGGAGAAGGAGGCGGAGGCATCTTGAGAGCCTCTTGGGACACTCTTGCGGCCTTTGGGGGGCTTCTTTGGGCATCTTGGGGGCCTTGGGGCTACTGGAGAGGCGTATTGGCAGTCTGAGGGCATTTCTGGCCCGTCTGACGCCGTCGGAAAGCCGTCTTGGGGGCCTCTCTTGGCCGACTTGGGGCACTCATGAGGCGCATCAGGGCCCTTTGGGATGCCTTCTTGGGCGTCTTGAGGTTTCCTGGGCCGTCGTGGGGCCCTCTTACTGCCATCTTGGGGTCCTCTTGGGCAGTCAGGGGACCATCTCGGAGGCCTCTTGGTCGCTCTCGGGGCCACCTTAGAGGCCTATGGGCACGTCTTGGGCCCTCAGGAAGCCGAGAATGAGCGAACACCGACCTCCTTCAAAGACCTACGGCACATCAATGATTTTGGCCTCTTCAGGCCTTCCCAGAAGTCCTCGTGGAGGCCTCTAAGGCTGTGTTTGAGGCCCCTTGAGCCGTCTTGGGGGCATCGCGGGCCATCTTGAGGCATCTCGGTCCGTCGTGGAGGCATCTTGGGCTCTGCTGGGTCCATGGACGCCTTCTTGCAGCCCATCTTGGCAGTTCTTGGAGGCCATCTTAGGGTCGTCTGGCGTGGCAAGACCGACGGACTACTCAATGTCCGCGGCGTTCCAGATGGCCCGCGGGATTGGCCGAAAGCCTTTTGGGATCCGTGGAACAGCGAAACTGATTCAAATCTGGCACGCCGTCCAACCTTGCGGCAAGCTACAAGGGGCGGCGGATCTAGCGGCTCTCGGCCTATCCCGTGCCTGGGTTGTGCTTGGGTTGTGAGTAGTGGGTCAGGGTCCTCATGGACGTTTATTGGGATCTCGTCGGAAGGCTCGGTGACATCTGGGAGGCAGTTGTTGCGCCTCTGGGGAAGCCTCTCGGTGGCCTCTTCGAACCTCTTTGGGGCCTCCTGAGGGGCTCTTTGGGGCCTCTTGATGGCCTCCTGGGGCCCTCTAGGGGCGGATGGTTCAACATCTAGGTTCGTTTCCCCCCTCTGGGATCCCTCTCGGGGCGTCCTCGGGGACCTCTTAGGCTGTCTCGGTACCATCTTGGGCCGTCTTGGGGACCTCTCGGGCTGTCTCGGTACCATCTTGGGCGTCTTGGGGGCATCTTGGGCCGTCTTGGAGCGTCGGGACCCCGAAATGGCGGAGACGCCCCAATCTCTCAGACAGTCATTGGTAACCAATGAGTTTTGCCTGTTGGGGCCCTCTTGGGGGTGGTCTTGGAGACCTCTTGGAGCATCTTGGAGGCCTCGTGGGCCGTTTGGAGACCATCTTGGGCGTCTTGGGGCGACCTTTCGGCGAATCGAAACCCTTTTGGACAGTCGTTTTGGGCGGCACAGCGTCCAAATGACCTACACGAAACACTCCAGAACTCACGGGGGACACCCCTGGAACGGTGGCGGATTGGCACTGCAGAATGTTGGCGCCAGGGCACTTTCATGGGTGTCGTCGAAGAGAGCGACGCCCAAACATGTTTGAGATGTCTCCGCAGCCTCAAACATTATTCGTCCAATGCGTATCGCTTGGGATCTGGTCCAGCTTGAGCGCAAACCAAGTTAAATTGCCGAATCGGACCAGCCCTTGAGGCACAGGTGGTAGAACGGGACTTCTCTCCATTCTTCCAAAGCCCTTTCTTCCCCTAGTCAGGGAGGGGTACCGGTACCATGGATTTGGACGCTTGTCGGATGGAAGGGCTAAAGCGCCCAAGGCCCAGGTGGCCCAAGATGGTTCCAACACGGCCCCTCGACCCCCAATGCGCCGAGATGACTTCCAAGCTGGTTTCAGCTAGCGGGAGATGGTTCTCCCATGAGGCTTCGATTGGCCCCTAAGTCATCAATCGGGCGGTTTTTCAGAGGTAATGTGGTGAGTGCTTGTGTACATGTCTTTGACACTCCAGAGTTTCCGTTCCAGGGTGGCCCCATGGGTGCCGTTATGGTGGACGCGAAGTCAGGAGCCTTGCTTTAGACGCGCGGCGTTTCGTGAGCATCACCGTGCTAGTCTCCCCAGTTCCCGAATTTGCTGATGCCCAATCGGGTGTTCACCTTTCCCGCCTGTCCAGGTGCGGAGCATGCGTCCATCGAAGGAGACGAAACAACACAAACATAGATGTTCGGAGCTTCTCGCGGAGTTCTTGAATCTGTGTTGGGCCCCTGGCGCGCTCCGCGCCAGGGAGGGGCGTACAAAGCAGATCCGAGAAATACGTGCAGGCCCCGAAAGTTTATGTGTATGCAATGGCTTCGTTTTCTGATCAAGC
This sequence comes from Prorocentrum cordatum, assembly GCA_963575745.1. Classification (NCBI taxonomy): domain Eukaryota; class Dinophyceae; order Prorocentrales; family Prorocentraceae; genus Prorocentrum; species Prorocentrum cordatum. The sequence goes on from CAUYUJ010014553.1 coordinate 92,803, forward strand.
AAAATGCCTGTTCACCTCCATGACTACTGAGTGTGAGTGCTGTTCTCCTCTCTTCCCTTATGGTGCGCTTATTTCCTCGGCCCATCCCGCATATTGCTTGTTTGTCGCACTGGACTGTCCCGGAGTTGAACTCCGATCCGATATGGTTTTCCCAATCAAAGCGTTCTCGGTCCCTCAAACATGATGTTGCCGCTGCAGCGTTGGCCGCCTGTGAGGGTCGGCATGTTGCTCTGGCCGTTCAGCTGTATGCTTTCGTCCCATCGAGGGAAACATGTCTGGATCCGATTCGTTTCTCATCGTTGCCGTTCCCATCCTTCCCCCTCCGACTTCCAGCGGTCCTCTTGCTTCCTCTACCCTCCTGCTGTTCCTGCTTGGTCGTCCTCATGCTCATCGCCTCATCCTCCCTCTTCGCCCACTGTACAAGGCCCCCCTTGTGAGATCAAAGGTTTCATCACACAGTCGGGTTACTTGTGGGATCGAAGTCATCGATGACACACCGGCTGGCGATTGGAAGAGATGGGAGGGAGGGGTAGGATGTCAGGTATTGCGCGAGCGCGCCTGGTTTGTCCTCATCCTCTACCTTCTCCTCGGCCGCGCTTTCCCCCTGAAGCCAGAGACCTCTGTGTGACCATGCGGTCCCATCGGGGAATCCCCTCGAGTGGAAAAGAAGCAACGGGTTCCACACGCTGCCGGTTTGGCTCAATAGGTCACGTTTGCCCCACCAGTCATTAACGCAGTCTGATCGCGCCACCCGGATGGCCGCGTTCAAGTTCGCAGCCTTGCTTCTGGTCGCATGCCCAGCCACCGCTCATGCCGCCTCCTTGCGGTCGAACAAGAGGGCGGCCGCAAATCCAGTGCGCAGGGTTGTCTCGATGTTGCAATCGATGCAGAAGAAGGTTGAGGCGGAAGGCGACAAGGAGGAAGAGATGTACAAGAGATTCTCATGCTACTGCAAGACGGGGGCCGCCGATCTCTCTGCAAGCATCTCCGCTGCGGGCACGACAAGCACACAGCTTGGCTCCGACGTGAAGGCAGCGGAGGAGCAGCTCGCCCAGGTGAAGCAGGGGTTGGGGGATGCGCAGACGGAGCGTGCTGAAGCCAAGACGGCCGTCGCCAAGGCGACCTCGATCCGGGGGAAGCAGGCCGCCGGGTTCGCGGCAACAAAGGCAGAGCTCGAGAGCTACATCTCCGCCATCAAGCAGGCAGTCGCCGCGCTGACCAAGGGAATGGCGGGTGGATTCCTACAAACTACCTCGGCGAGCCTGTTGCGCCAGATCGTCCTGACCAAGAGTGACGCCATCCAGGACGAAGACCGCGAGGCGCTTCTTTCATTCCTGTCTGGGAAGGACAGCTCCTCGTACGTGCCCCAGAGCGGGGAGATAACAGGGATTCTCAAGGAAATGGGCGACGGTTTCTCGAAGAGCCTTGCAGACGCTTCTGATACCGAGACCAACGCAATCAAGGAGTTCGAGGCTTTGGTCGCCGCAAAGGCCAAAGAGATCGACGCACTTACATTGTCCATCGAGGCCAAGACCTCGAAGAGCGGGTCGCTGGGCGTGACCATCGTCCAGATGAGGAATGATTTGAGCGACTCGGAAGTTGCGCTGCTCGAGGATCAGAAGCTCCTCCAAGAGTTGGAATCGGGCTGCTCCACGAAGGACAAGGAATACGAGGAACGCGTGAAGACGCGTCACGACGAGCTCGCCGCCCTCACCGAGACCATCAAGATTCTGAATGATGACGATGCGCTTGACCTGTTCAATCCAGAGGGCCACCCCTGTGCCGCTGCCCCCCCCCCCTCTGATGAATTTGTTATTTGGTGGAATCCTATGTGGGGGTTCGTGGGATCAATCTGAGCGATTTCGCTGACAAGGTTGAGCCGTCCAGTGGCAACCCTGGACGATCTTCAGGCCCTCCTGGGGACTTGTTGTGCCACCTTTGGTCGTTCTTGGACCAGCTTGGAGCTTTTCAGTCCCATCGCAGGGCCATGCGTGAGCATTTAGGCCATCTTTGGAGTAGGGCCGAGGGTCAGAGAGCGCATTCCTCTGCAGAACCACCCAAAACGCGGCGTCAATGTGGTCAAGCGACGCTTCGCCGGTCAAGCCGACGAAGACCATATCCAACCACTCGTTGCTGTCCAAAGTTTGGGCTTGACGCTGGGTGTGTTGCATCAGTTTCAGCTTGACCGAACATGTCGGTTGCGCCCCTTGAGGTCCGTTTAGGGTGTTCTGCAGACCTGGCCTCCCAGATATACTCAAGCCATCTTCGGCCCGACGGGGACTCTCGGGAGTCTTGAGTCGCGTCCGGATGCACCCAGAGCGCAAACCGCGAAATGTTCCTCAAAGAGCGCTTGCACTTAGGGGTCCTTGAGTTTGTTCCTTCAGCACTTGGACTGGTTCGCCGAGGATTTTCCACGTTGCCGCATCGTGGACGCTCGTGGGCGCCCCGTGCGGTGTATGAGGACGCCGAGGTAGCGCGCCGTTACCGCCCGTGCCGCCTCCTGGGCGCTCGTGGGCGCCCTGTGCGCTAGGTGGGCCGGCGGCCGAGGATTTCGCCACGTTGCCGCCTGCGCCGCTTGGTGGGCACTCGTGGGCGCCCCGTGCGCTGGGTGCGTCGGCCGAGGTTGCGCCACGCTGCCGCCCGTGCCGCCTCGTGGGCGCTCGTGTGCGCCCCAGCCGTCGGGTGGGTCGGCCGAGGCCGAGGTTGCGCCACGTTGCCGCCCGTGCCGCCTCGTGGGCGCTCGCGGGCGCCACGTGCGCTGCACCACGAAACTTACACCACATAACTTGCACCGCACAGCTTGCACAATATAACCTGCACAGCGTAGCTTCCACCTCATAGCCACCACCTCCAATTCACACCATATATGTCTACATGTACGTAGTGCGTTTGTAGATCGCAGGAGGCCCGGTTACTGATACGCCCCTCTAAGTTCCAGGTGACGATTATCCCCAGCCAAGACATTTTTGGTCGGCGGTGTGGAGCGGCGAGTCCGAACTTTGTGTTTTCCGCCGGGCCAAATACCAATGGAATGTGCTCTCTCTTTTCTGGCATGAGCATCCGCAGGATTAGTACCATTTCTGTTTTGTATATTAGCTTCGTTCCTACGAGTGTAATTACTGTTCTTGTGGCGGTTTGAACCTTACGCGTATCATTCCATTCGTTTACACATACCCCGACCCCTCCCCCTGTTTCCGTAATGGTGACGCCTGAAAAGCCAGCCGCAGGAGTAATCCCGCCGCCCAAGGACTTCGGGTTTGGCCTCCCCTGGCGCCTGAGCGTCCAACATCCACGTTCTTGAGCGGCGTGGCGCCTGGGGGAGAGGGCCCCCAGCGGCCCCGAGTTGTTTTCCCCCGTCTGCGCGCCCACCACCTCCCAGGGACGCAGATGTCGAGCTCTTTGGCGCTGGGGGGGGGGGGGCGAAATTTAAGTCCCTGGGCGGCGGCGCGCACTGCGGCCTCGGCCGGGCCTCGGCGGGCCCACCACTGCCTGGGGAGATTTCGGGCGATCCAGCGCCGGGGGACACCCAAATCGACGTCCATGGGCGGCAGCGCGCTCTGCGGCTTCTGCAGGGCGCGCTCCGCGGCCTGTGCAAGGCGCCCTCCACGGAGGCCCAGGCAGAGCGCCAGGAAGGCACCGCCAGAGAGAACAGGGTGTCGTTATACCAAACTAGCTCTCAGGCTTGGTGCTCCTCCCGCCCCTCCAGGGAGGCCCCGCCACAGCGAGCAAGGCATCCTTATGCCATATTCATGTTCAGCTGTCCTGATCCGCCCACCCCTGCGGCGAGGCCACGCCCGGGCACGGGCGGTGAGCGCTCCCCCGTGCGGGCCAGCCAGTACATTCGTACACCGTACCTCCGTACACTCCGATATTGCCAGAGTTAGGAAGAGTCTAGGGGTGTTGCGAGGGCGAAGGACCGCAACCCTTTTGGATCAAACAAGTTCGCGGCTCCGAGGGGAGCGCCGCGCATGGTAGCGGAGCCCGTGGCCTGAGGATACACGGCGTCTGCGTCGGAGGTGCGAGTCTAGCAACCCAGCGGGGAGCACCGCGGGCTGCCGAGGGCAGCCGCCCAGCCCAGCAGCCCAGCGGGGAGCACCGCGGGCTGCGGAGGGCGTCCCAGCGCCCAGCGGGGACCACCGGTGGCCGCGAAGGGCAGTTCCCATATTCTTGCGGGCCGACGTTCGACTTCGGCGGGCGCCACAGCGACGGGGCGCACGAAGCAGCGAGGGCGGCGGCGGTCGGAGGACGCCGCCTGGCGACGACAGCGGCGCGGAGACGTCTGCAAGCTGCTGGAGTCGACGCTGAGCCTCGTCGAGAAGATCGTTGGGCACGTGACGCGGTGGTCGGGGACATCGTTGGGCACGTGACGCGGTGGTCGGTGGTCGTGGCACGAGAAGACCTGCCAACGTTCACGCATCGCGTGGTCGGGGACGTCGTCTTCGACAAGGAGCTGGGCCACGCGTGGCCGCTCGACGTCGTGGACGAGGACGGTCACTCCTTCATGCCCCACGAGAGCGAAGCCTACGCGGCCTTCGTAGCTTGGCGGTCCAGGGATGGAGGAGGAGCTGCAATCAGCAGCGCCGCGGCTGGCAGCGGGCGACCCCGCAGCCGCGGGCGCAGCTGCAACAGGAGCCCCGCCGCAGCCGCAGCCGACTGCCCAGCAGGTGATGGACGCGCTGCGGACGGCGACGGCTCGAGCGGAAGCTGCCGAGAAGCGAGCCCAGGAGTTGGGGGCGCGAGCGGGGGCGACAGCCAGACAGCAGAACGCTCACCTTCAGCAGCTGCAGCAAACGCCCCAGCAGCTGACCGCCGCGGGGGGCGCCGCGGCGGCGACCCCAGTGCCGGCGAGGAGCGAGGGTCGTCGGACGTGGGACATCATCGACGCGAAGCTGTTGACGAAGCGGGCTCAGTTCAAGGGCAGCGAGGCAGCGTGGCCCGCGTGGTCGTTCAAGCTGCCGGCGCGCATCGCGACGCTCCACGACGAGCTGCACTAGGAGATGGTCACGGCCGGGCGACAGGCCGAAGGGGGCGTCACCAACGACGCGATGGACCTGACGAGCCCAGCGCTCGTCGGCGCGTCTCGGCAGTTGCACCACATGCTCGTGCTGCTCCTGGGAGGCAAGGCGCTCGCCACGCAGCGGCCGATCCCGAACGGCGAAGGACTGTTGGTTCGCCGCAAGCTCGTGGAGGAGTTCGAGCCCGGCCAGCCAGCGTCAACTCTGGGTCGGATGAGGAAGCTGATGGGGTGGACGTTCGGAGCAGCGACCATCGAGACCGACGTGGACGAGTTCGACGCGGTGGCCCAGACGCACGAGCGGCGCGGCAGCGCGGTGCCCGGCGACATCAAGGCGGTGATCCTCATCGCGGGGGCCCGGGACAGGGATCTTCAGCAGCGGCTGATGGTCCACGCCGACCGCCTCGGGGACTACGACGGGATCGCAAAGCGCGCGATGACGTACCCGACGAACAGGAAACGTTCACGGACGCAGCAAGAGGCACCGCAGCGGGGGCCACCGCGGCGGACGGCAGCGGGCCAGCACCGATGGACATCAGGTCCCTGACGGCGACGTAGGCAGCAGGAAGGATGGCGCCAACCGGGGTGGCGACGGTCGCAAACGCCATCAAGAAGGACAAAGGCAAGGGGAGGGGGGGGAGTAGCAAAGGAACAGACGGCGGCAATAAGGGATGCGGGAAGCTCTACGACGGAAGCAGGGGATCCCGATCCCAGCACCAGACGCAGAAGGACGGCAAGGGCAGAGATGGCAACGATGGCCGGCGCGTCGAGACACGCACGTACAGGCAGTGCCCTCAGACGGGCCACCCGATGAGAGACTGCCCTGACAAGACTTCGATAGTGAACAGCACGGCCAGCATGACGATCGAGCTGAAGGACGCGTTGAACTTGGTTCAGCTGCTCACGCCTGCGACGGGCTCAGCAGCGTCGAGCGCGCCGTCCGTGGCGCCGAACAGCGTCGCCCAGGCGCGTGCCGACGCCGCGCAGCTGTCAACGGCGCTCTCAGTGGCCGCTCAGAGCGGCTGCAGCGCCAGCTCAAGCGGCGGCGGGGCCGCGGGGCCCGCGGGAGACACCGCGTCCGCCATCCAGTGGGCGTTGCGCCTGGCGGCCCAGGCAGCGGGCCCCGCGAATCGGATCTCGACGCTGCGAGCTCCGCGGGTTGGCAGCCCAGGAGGCGACAACGAGAGCTGCGAGGAGTACATCATGGTGGACTGGGGGGCCTCCAGAGCGACGCGCCCACGCGGCCGCGCCCCGAGCGCGGCGACGCGTGAGCCTGCCCTGCTCTACGACATCCGCGACGCGGACGACAGGCGCGCGAGGCATCGCGGCGAGAAGACCGTGCAGTACGACCTGCTGGACAGCCCAGACGCGCGCGGAGTGGGCATCGACTGCCACGTCGCCGACGTCTCGCACCCCACCATGGGAGTCGCTGAGGCGCGCGATAACGGCCACTCTGCGGTGTTTTCCCCGATGGGCGCGTACATCGCGCCCGCGGCGCTCAGCCTATCAGAGGGCATCGCCAACGCGCCTCTGGTGCGACAGAACAGCTTGTTCTGGGTGCGAGGGCGCGTCGCGGGAGCCACCGCGACGGCGTTCGAGACGCCGCGGCTTAACCTAGTCGGGGCCTAAGCGCCCGCGGCAGCAGCCGAGCAGCCCCAACGCGAGGGGGCGCCGCTGGCAGAGGCGGAGCCCGACCACGCGCCAGCCAGGGCGAAGCGGGCGCCGCCGCTTCCCAGCCCGGAGGAGATCGACAAGCACGAGTTCACCCACCTGCCACCGCGAGGCTGGCGCGACAAGTTTGCGCCAGCCAAGGCGGCAGATGACCCGCGCCGACAGGGCGGCGGGCCTGGCAGCGTCGACGAGGCGCAGATGGACAATCTGCTCCTCGGCGCCGTGGTCACAGCTGAGACAGCTGAGGAGCTGGCGGCCTCAGCCGGCAGCGTGGCTGGGTTGGCGCCGGCGGATCAGCAGATCGAGCAGGCCGTCTTGATACCGCAGCTGGTGGACCCGGTCGCTGGCGACGGCGTGGAGGTGCTGCTCCATGCGCTGGTCGTGGCGCACCGCCAGCCCCTTGCGGTGCGCACGGTCTTGCGGCCGAAGGGCATGCATCCCCTCGTGTCCATTGCACCGAGTGCGGCCATCGACGCCTGGGGCATCGCGGAGTGCATCTTGCGCACCTTTCAGGGGGCAGCAGTCCAGGCGCTGGCCGAGCAGATCTCCGAGGGGCGGTTGCTGAAGGGCTTCGAGTGCCAGCTCGCGGCAGCGCCTGCCAGGGGCCACTCGTCGATGGGCTTCGCCGAGGCCATGGGCGCCCACGTGGCCAAGCAGGTGTTCGTGGTCAAGCTCCAGCGCGAGTCGGGCATGGGCGCGTGCATCCCCGTGTTCAACGGGCGATGCCGTTGGTGGGCAGGCGCGCCGAGTGGCTCCTCGCACGGTTGGCTGCCAGGCAGGCCGCGGGCAAGACGGCCTACGACGTCAATCGGGGCAAGCCGCACCGCGGGCAGGTGGCCGCGCTCGGAGAAGTTGCCTGGGCCCGCGCGCCAGGCGACCGCGCGCAGAAGGCAGAGGCCCAGTGGCGCTTAGGTGTCTGGCTGTGCAAGACCGAGAAGAGCGACGAGCACTTGGTCGGCGGGTCGCGGCAGACCAGCCGCCATCGCGCTGTCAGGAGGCAGCCGAAGGAGCGAAGGTTCAACGTGGGCGCGCTGAACAGCTTCGCGGGCTTGCCTTAGGACCCCCAGTCCAAGCCTGAGCGCGCAGACACCGCTGCACGGCAGCCCTGGGGCGGCGCCGAGCCCCGCCACGGAGGCAACGTGCCGAGGGCGCGCCAGGCGCAGGCGCGCAGCGGCGCCAGGCCGAGGAAGCGCATCCAGCGGCCGCGGCAGCAGCAGCAGCTCCAGCGGCGGAAGAGCCAGCGCGCCCACCTCCAGGACCACTGGGCGCTCGGCCAGCACCCCTGCCCGAGCCAAGTCCCGTCGAACTGTCCGAAATGCGGGGCGGGGGGGGTGGGGGCGAAGCGGCGCTTTCCCACGCGCGCAGGAAGCGCATGGAGGGGGGGCTCCCGGACGAGGCGAATCGGCAGGCAGCGGTTCACCCGCTACCAGGCGACGCCATCGCAGCCCCAGAGACGGAGTTGGATGCGGCAGCGGTCGACCCCGCAGCCGCGATGGCAGCAGCAGCAGCAGCAGGCAGCGCAGCAACAGCGGCGAGTTCATCCCAGCCGCTCCCTGCGGAGGGCGGCTCAGCGGGCGACTCCGCGGGGGCGGGCGTAGACTCGAGGGGCCGACCAGCAGCTCCCGCGGACAGCGAGCCGCGGTCGAAGGCGCCCAGGGTGGCCAACCTCGTGGCGCCCGCGAACACCAGTGAAACTGCCTACTTGGGCTTCGACGGCGAGGACTGCGAACGACTGCGGCTGTTCGCTGCGTCGGCGCGTGACGGGGAGGCTCCGACAGCGCGGGCGCGCGACCTCGTGCCAGAGACGGTGGCGTACGACAGCCGCTCGGGCGAGGCGTTGCCGAGGGAACTCGCAGTGTAGGGGCGCCCGCAGGAGCTCGACCAGATGGCCGCGCGCGGCGTCTACTCTGGACGCCCGAAATGGGCGCGGACAGACTGGGCACAATACCCAACAGCAGTTCCTGTTCATTTTGAACAGGATTCGCTGTCCACGCCGCCGCGGCCTGTGCCCATTCGAGACAGAAGGCCGCCTGCCCAACAGCGGCCGCTGTTGGTTTGGGAAAACATGTGTTGTTGGGCATTGTGCCCATTGTTTCCGCACCCATTTCGCGCGGCCAAATCTACGAGGACGTGTCCGACGAGTCGCGCGTAGGCAGGCGCATGCGGAGCAAGTGGCTTGACGGATTCCTATGCAGGCCAGACGGGGCGCCCTTCGCACGGTCGAGACTCGCGGCCATGGACTTCAACCTCTTCGAGCGCGACGTACCACATCTACCTGCGCTTGGTGGTGTCCACGGTTGCCTCGAAGCCCCCATCGGGGCAGAGGCAAGTGGCTCTGCGCGATGCCAGCGCGGCGTTCATCCACGCGGACATGGACGAGCGGTTGCGCGTGATGCCTCCGCCTGGGCTGCGACGACCTGGGCGGGTCTGGGAGCTCTACGAGGCGCTCTACGGCGCAAGGCCTGCGTCAAGGCTGTGGCAGGTGCACGCCGGAGACGTATTCGAGAAGAGTCGGCCGCCACGGGCTCGGATCGCGTCGTGCCCTGGTGCCGTCTACAACGAGACCTTGGACATCACGCTGGGCGTGCACGGTGACGACTTCGTGGCCGAAGGGGGCCTCGGCGAAACTGGACGTGTTTGACGCGGTGTTGGAGGGGCACATCGAGATCGAGAAACTGGGTCGATCGGGGCCAGGTGCCACCCGCGGTAGCCACGGCAGTCTGCTCAAGCGACACATCGAGTGGCGGGGGGCTCCGTCTCCTCGCATTGCGTGGAGGGCAGATGACTCGCATGTGGACAACCTGGTCGAGCTCTTAGACCTGCCAGCTCACGCGACGAAGCCTCAGACGAGCCCGGGCTCGAAGGCCACGGGAGGCTCCGTGCACAAGGAGGCGGTCGTGGACGAGCGGCTCAAGAAGCTGGCCCCCAAGGCAGGCGGAGTGTTCGGTTGGCCCGCCGAGCGGGGTCAGGCCGAGTGCGGCGTCTCCGTATCCAGGACCCGTGGAAACAGGAGCGCGCGCGGACGAAGGATCTGAAGGTGAGAAATTGGACACGGCGGTGAACCGAGCAGACATCGGGACGACGCCATTGGGCGGTTCGAGGGTCGAGGTCTTGCTGAAGCTCATGGGGCTAGCGACGAGAGGGCGCGCGGCTCGCCATGCGAGCGATTCCACGGCGGCCATGCTGAAGGTAGTCTTAGCAGCAGTGCGTGCGCGTGGCGCAGCGGGGGCCACCGCAGCCGCGGGAGAAGGCCAGTATGACGGCAGCACGATCAGCATCGCGATGCCGTTGTTCCTGTTCATGCTGGCGCATATGCTAGGGCCCGCGGCAGCTGCCTCTCCAAGATGCGCTCGAGAGAGCGTCAGCCCGACACCGCGGGCGGCGAGGTGACGGGGGGCACCGGCGACGGGCGAGGCGACAGCACCCAGGGCGGACGAGAGCGGGAAGCACCGCTTCCAGCCACAGAGGGCGCGAACGCTCAGGGCGGACGAGAGCGGGAAGCACCGCCTCCAGCCTCGGCGAGCGCGGATGAGGGATCGGATGCGGGAGGCACCGCGCCGACCAAGGAAGGACCTCGGCAGCGACGACAGGTCGCGTCGAGGATCGTGGCGTGCCAATGCGAGGGGCTCCACGGCGTTCCACTCAGCTGCGAGCATATAGCCGTCAGAGACGAGCTGATGCGCTACAGGGTGGGCGACCTGAGGGCGGCGCTGCGGGCGCGCAGCCTCAGCGACTGGTCTGAAGGCCGACCTTGCCAACAGGCGGGCGAGGATGGCGGCGAGGCCACCCAGGGCCAACCAGGGCCCGAGGCCGACCATCGACGAGCTGGTCGGGTCGGCGACTGCGACGTCGTCTGCGAGCGCCAGCACCTGATGGTGCACGACGACCCCTGCGATGCCGCTCCCAGTGGGGGGCGCCGCGGGGGGCGCCGCGCCTCGCTCCGCAAAGACGCGGCGAGGGGGCGTGCCAGAGCTATGAAGATAGTTTAGGGGTGCTGCGAGGGCGCTGGACCGCAGCCCGCCTGGATCAAAAAGGATCGCGGCTCGGAGGGGGGTGCCGCACATATATGTATACATATGTATGTATATATACATACATATGTATATATAGATATGGATATATATATATATATATATATATATATGACACTTCGTGCATCCGTGCATTCCCCAGGGGTCCGTATGTTGCGAATTGCCAGTACACATTGTTCTGATCCCGCCAGGGTCTCGGATTGTGCTATCTGCCTAGAAGTATTATCAAACGTGCTCTGTGTTGTAGACTTAGATACAAACATACCTCTATATACCTACCGATATCGCATCCCAGTACGCACATACGTACGCGCATGCATGCATACACACATGTATATACATACATCCATGTATGCATACTTACATGCATTCATACATTCATTACTTCATACATACAGCAAACATACATCAAAACACCATTGTACATATTACACCACGTTGCTTACCCCGCATAGCGCTCACCGCCACGCATTTCACGCCGCATGGCTTGCACGACATAGCTTGCGCCACAGAGTCTTCATCCTACGGTTTCCGCGCCCACAGTGCAATAACCAGTTGGTCAGGCCCCAGACGGACTAACATGTCGCGAACCGTGCGTGCACCTAGCGGCTCGCACTTGCGATACGTAAGGAATTGGACGGGTCAGGCGGGAATGTTCCACGTTTCCTCCTTGTGCCGTCTCGTTGGTGTTCGTTGGCGCCCCGTGCGCTGGGTGGGTCGGCCGAGGTTGCGCCACGTTGCCGCCCGCGCCGCCACGTGGGCGCTCGTGTGCGCCTCGTGGGTGGATCGGTGTGAGGCATCCTCACACCCTGCTACGAGACCAGACGAGAGTGGGCACGAACAGGGCACACCGCTTGAGCCATCCCCGCAATCTGGGCACGAACCGGCCGTGCAAACACCCTGGCGGCTCCCCCTCGGGAGTGTGTGTTGAAACCACCGGCCCGCCTCAGACATTTCGACACCTTGAGTCTGAGTGTGACAGATTCTGAACATGCGCGGTTGCGAACCTGAGTGTGAGTGAGTAGGAGTACGGCTGGTTACGTTTCATTGTGAGTTAGTTTGAGTGTGGGTAAGTGTTTGAGCGCGAGTAAGTCAGTGCGCGAATGAGCCTGCGTAGGAACGAGTGTGAGTATGAGTAAGTCTGAGTGTGAGCTGGTCTGAGTGCGAGTGAGTCTGAGTGTGATGAATACGTGTGAGTGATTTTGATTCGACTGAGTCTGAGTGCGAGCGAATGTGAGTAAGAGCTTCAAGAGGGGTCGGGGAAGAAGAGGAGGAGGAAGAGGAGTTGGATGAGGAGGAGGGGAAGGCGAATGTGTGTGTGTGTGTGTGTGTGTGCGTGCGAGGGGGTCGGCTGCGCCTAAGTAATATCAGGAGTTCATCTCAGGACCTAGGGAACATGCGCAAAGTCCACAAGCACGCACATGACGGAATCAGGCCAAAGAACTGATTTTTGCAAAACAATTCAACATCGAACAATCAAGCACCCTCCGGTTTCCCGTTGGGAAGATTGCAGAGGCTTTGCCCGCGCTCATGTGTTGAATTGTTTAAAAAGCCATGTGCATTCAGCCATCTCGTCCAGAACCGCCGTTATCATCTCGCCACGCGGCGCATCCTCCTTGATCCAGCGTGCGCTAAGCGCGCGAATCCTTATCAAATAATACCACGCGGGCCACACGCACGCGCCGCCACTCGATCGTGTCGAAAGCCTTCCAAACACCATTGGTTTTCGACGCGTTTCAAGATATAGCTTGTCATACATAGATGGGGCAAGCCACAAAAAATACAAAACAAGTGGTGTTCAACGAAGCGTCGCCCAGGTGGCTTGAATTTCCCCACACGCGCAGACTTACTCACCATTGCCCTCATCAGCGCCACCGCGCCACCAGCAGAATCGCCATTGCCAGTCGCCGCCATTGCCGCCATCACCAGTCAGTCACCTGCATTACGGACACATGGACATCTTCATCACCGACATCGTCGTCACTAGCACCAGCCTCCGCCATTGGTGTTGCCGTCGTTATTGTCATCATCGCCACCACCATCGCTACTACCATCATCGTTGCCGTCGATGTCGGTGTTATCATAATACCGCGCCCGCCCGGGTCACCGACACGCGCTGAAGTGCTTGCGCGCCACTGCGGCCGTTGAAACGCGCGTGGAAGTTCCCATCGGTGAGCGCCATCGTTGCCGCATTGGTTGTGCCAAAACAACTGGTCGCTCTGCGCGCGAGTTTGCTCGCGGTAGCGCGGTAACAACATTGTAGGGGCAATCAGGGTGCAATTAATTTTTGGGCTGCACCCTTGCACCCTTGCACCCTTGGCTAACGGAGCATGTCTTCACCCTTGCACCCTTGCACCCTTAGCCGCTAAGGGTGCAACCCTGCACCCTTGCACCCTTGCACCCTTAGCTAAGGGTGCAGCCCTGCACCCTTGCACCCTTGCACCCTTAGCCGCTAAGGGTGCAACCCTGCCCCCTTGCACCCTTGCACCCTTAGCTAAGGGTGCAACGGTGCACCCTTGCACCCTTGCACCCTTAGCCGCTAAGGGTGCAGCCCTGCCCCCTTGCCCCCTTGCACCCTTAGCTAAGGGTGCAACGGTGCACCCTTGCACCCTTGCACCCTTAGCCGCTAAGGGTGCAGCCCTGCCCCCTTGCACCCTTGCACCGTTAGCTGGAAGTCGGCGGCCTTTCCCCGCCCCAGTGAATGGCAGCCTGCACGGCCGCCGAGCCCAGAGGAGTCCAAACTCACAGGGGGACCATAGGGAGTGAAGGAGGAGCAGGCGGAACACATCTCGTAAAATACAGCCACATCCCCCAGTTTCTCTTCGTCCTCCTTGCCCCGTCCTTGCCGCTCCTCCAGATTCCTTCTCCCACTCCGGCCCCTCCCTCTCCTCCTTCTCCTCCTCCTCATCCTCATCCTCCCCCTCCTGCTCTATGCGCCGTTGCGGTTTTAAGTGCGAGGGCGCAAGGGTGACAGGGCGCAAGGGTTGCACCGTTGTGGCTGGCAGCCCTGTCTCAAAAGATTTGGTTTTTATTGTTGACTCCCCCCCGGCCCCCCGCCCTCTTGGGAATTATGCTCCCCCGGGAGCCTCCAGGGGCCAGGATGCAGGGCGCACGGGTGCAAGATTGCAAGGGTAAAAAGTGCCAGGGTGCAAGGGTGTACGGGTGCAGGGGTGTAAGGTCGCAAGGCGCCCTTGCAAGGGTGTAAGGGTGCAGAGGTGCAAGAGGGCCAGGGCGCACGGAAGAGTGCAAGGCCGTAAGGGTGCAAAGGTGCAAGGGGGCAAGGGTGCAAGGGTGCAAGGCCGTAAGGGTGCAACGGTGCAAGGGGGCAAGGGTGCCAGGGTGTACGGGCGCAAGGCCGCACGGGTGCAACATTGCAAGGGTGCGAGGGTGTAAGGGTGCAAGGGTGTAAGGGTGCAGCGGTGCAAGGGTGCATGTGTACAAAGGGGTCAAGGTGCAAGGGTGCAAGGGTGTAAGGGCGCAGCGGTGCAAGGACGCATGTGTACAAGGGGGTAAAGGTGCAAGGGTGCAAGGGTGCAAGGGTGCAGCGGTGCAAGGGCGCATGTGTACAAGGGGGTAAAGGTGCAAGGGTGCAAGGGTGTACGGTTTCAAGGCACCTCGATGTCCGGGTGGGTTGGGTTCTTCGCTCCTGGGCGAGTGCGCAAACGCCACTCTAGATCGAGAAGCTCTGGAGGAGGAGGAGGAGGAGGGTGTGGAACTGAGGAAGAGAGGGCAAGGGGGGAGGAGGAGGAGGAGGAGAAGGAGGGGGAGGAGGAGGAGGAGGAGGAGGAGTACGTCAGGAACAAGGGGGAGCAAAGACGAGGGCGAGGAGGAGGAGGAGGAGGAAGACGGAGGAGGAGGAGGAGGAGGAGGAGGAGGAGGAGGAGGAGGAGGAGGAGGAGGAGGAGGACGTGCCTCCGCCCGCGCGTGCCCCGCGCGCGCCCCGCGCGTGCTCCGCGCATGTTTGCTTGCACGGGGGGGGGCTCGCTCTCCGCCTCCTCCTCCTCCTCCTCCTCCTTCCCCTCCTCCTCCTCTTCGTCCTCCTCCTCCTCTTCGTCCTCCTCCTCCTCTTCGTCCTCCTCCTCCTCTTCGTCCTCCTCCTCCTTCTCCTTCTCAACCTCCTACTTCCCCCCTCCTGCACGTTCGTCGTCGTCGTCGTCGTCATCTTCCCCCTCGCTTCCTGGGCAGGCGGCGGATGTGGCCTTTGCGAGGGTCGGCCCCCTCCCTCCCCCCCGCCCGCACACAACCACACACACAAACACACGCACAACGCGCACGCACACGGACACGCACACGCACTCAACCACACAAACACGGACGACCACGACAAACACTCCCGCAAGCACACAAACAGACGAACACACATACACAAACAAACAAACAAACACGAACACGCACAAGCACACACACAAGCACCACCACACGCAACACACAACCACACCCATTTGCGCACACATAAGCACACACACACGACACCCGGCAACAAAAAGCACAATCGATTCATAGAGCCAGCGAGGAGTATCGTCACCACCGCCACTGCCAGCACCACGAGCCACTTTGGCTCAACCCATGACGGGGCGCAGCCGAATCCCCAGGGCTGTGTGGGATCCCTACCTCCCCACAGAGGTGGCACAGCTCGACCAAGTGGCCTCGTGGGATCCGTACTTCCCCGGAGGGCAAGCGGAGGCCGCCCCTCGGCCGTCCTTGCGGCAGTCTCGCCGCCCATCTGTCCACGTTCCGTGGGCCGCCAGGTCCCCGCGCAGGCGCCGATCAGACGCGGGCACGCGGAGAACCACGGCCACCCCGCCGCAGCCGGGGCTCCTGCCCGCACCGCGGCCGCCCCGCGCCGTTGCCGTTCGGCCTCCGTTGGGCAGAGGTTCCGCCGCTGATCCTGCGAGACCGCCGCAGGCCAGCGCCCCGCCGCGCAATTCGCGGCACGCCGCGGAACGCCTGGGAGACGCCGCCGCCAGGGTAGCAGCAGGGAGAACCGACGCAGTTTTGCAGGAGCTGCTGAAGTGCTCGCTCCTCTGCCCTGAAACGCTCGGCGTGATGGCGCCGCCGTCCCAGAAACTTTCCGCTGGCGTTTCTGCGAGGCTTCAAGGTGGGGACGTCTTCGTCCTCGCAGTGTACACGAGGTGGCGTGTCCTGCGCGCCGACGTCGTGCCTCTGCGCAGGGACGGAGATGGCTGGGTCGCGCGCCTTCGCGACGCACGGACGGTGGACGCGCGATCCTTGACGGAAGTGCACACCTGCTTCACGCCGAGGCCGGACGAGATTGGCAGGGGCGCGAGCGTCCATTTCCAACGGCGCGCCCCCTTGGAAGCCGAGGGCGCAACTTCGAGCATGGCCTTCGCGCCCGCGCGCGGCCTTGCCAACCAATGGGCCGCGCGCGTGGCGGTGCCGCGGGACCCCGCCGAGACGACGCAGCTTTGCGGCCGCGCGGCCGAAATCCAGCCCCAGGCTTTGCGGGACCATGCTGCCGCCAGCGCTGCGCTGGGAAACCCGCACGGCGCGTATCCACGAAATGATCGAGTTGTGCAAGTACGCTACGTCCTCGATGTTCCTCTCCCGATGCCGTTTGACGTGCGCCCTTGGCGTTGCACGGCGCCTTGCGTCAGAGTGTTCCCAGTCGGTGACGCGGATATACGCCGCGCGTTCCCTGGCACCCTCGTGCACGAGCCCCCCAAGGAGGCGCCGATCTACATGACAGCGGCCTTCCTCGTACTCGTCATCCAGAGCTTCTACGAGGAGCTGAACGTACGCGCCGTTCGCCGCAGGGTTCTCAGCCTGTACGCTGCCAATGCGTTATCTTTGCAGCTCGGCTCTGGCGCGGCCGCCGCCGCGACGGCGGTGCCGCCACAGGGTGCTTTGCGGTCCATGCTCAAGGTGGCGCTCGGCAATTTCTTGGACATTGCCGTGGCTCGCGTGCAGCGCCTCCAGTGCTTGTACAATGGTCCGCTGGCCTTCAGACCAAATTCTTCGTCAGAGCCCACGGGGCGAGGGGCGGGATAATGGGGCGGGTGGCAGGGCGGGGGGGCAGCGCCTCGCTTGCCAACGGGTCTGAAGATCAGCGGGCCTCCAGGTCAAGTGATCCGAGGCGACGGCAACTTCAAGCTGGCGAAGCGGGTATGCATGCGTCTCTGGGGAAGGCGCTTCCCTCTGCGGCCGTACACTGTCGTCTTGGCGTGGACCGGGACAGACGGTAGCCTTTTGCAGCCCGTGGCTCTGAAGCGCGGAGAGACGCTCAACTGCATCGTCGAAGACTTGGCGCCGCTGCTGGACTCCATCAAAGCAACCCGCCTCGCTGAGGGTCTGCCGCCGGAGGCGTGCGCCCCCGCCTTCCATGCCACTGACAATTTCCGCAGTCAGCGCAATCGGCTTTGTGCCCTGTACAGGCAGAAGTGGCCAGAACTTCACACACGCGCGCTTGCGCGCACTCCGCTGGGCGACGCGGCAGGCAGCGCGGACGTGGATTCTTGCCCGACCTGCATCACTGGCGACCCAAGGCATGACGTCATCGCCCTGAGGAAGCTGGTACCTCCCACGTGCAACGACTGGCGCGATTTTATTGCCGACCACACCGACGCTTTGAACCGCTTGTCCGCGCCCCTCCCGCCAGCGCCGACCCTGGGGGCCTTGCCCTCGCCGCCCTCGCTGGCGGCGCGGCGCCTCTTGCGTTTCGGCGTGGAGCAGCCCGCCACCGCTTTCGGCCAGGAGATTTCCCGGCGCCCGCGGGCTGCGCGGGAGCTCAGGCAGCTGCTCGGCTCCGCGGGCGCGTTGCGGTCTCCCGTTTGGCAGGAGGAATTCCAAGCAATTCCGCCACGAGGGGCCCTCGAGCGATTGGCGAAGCGCCTGGGGGGCACCTTGCACCCTGACAACGGATTCCACAACTTCCTGGACCAGTCGGGCTTCAAGAAGGAGATCCGCCGCCTCAGGAAGTGGTGCAAGGCTGGGAGGAGGTTGACCCGCGCCCGGAGGGGAATGATCCGGAGCGACACGGCGCCCGCGCAGGTACGGGGAGTGCGCGCCGTGTTCAACGCGAAAGTCAGAACACATTATCGGCGGCTTCTGCAGAGCGCCAGGCTGGAAGGCTTGTTCGCGTGGCGCGATGCCGCCGTGGCCATTCGGGCAGCGGGGGTCGCGGTGCAGAGCGGCACCGTTTCGGTCGAGCGCGTCTGGAGCAGTCTGCTCGACATGTTTCCAGACCAGGCCCGGAACATCAGCCCCGAGTGGTTCGCTTTGTGCAGTAAGGTGGCTTTCCTGCGGTTCAACTACAGGCACTTTCACGCGGGCCGGTCGCCCCCCTGGTGCGACGGGGACCCGCTGATGGCGGAGAGGCTGGACCACTTGGCCGCCCAGCTGCGGCTCATGGCGGACGAGGGCCCCGACGACGGCGCGGAGGGCGCAATGGCGGCACTTTACCGGCCTTTCTCCTGAGGCCGCTGCCGCGGAGCTGGCGGTGGCCGCCAGCTCCGCGGGATCTGCGGCCATCCCAGGGCTCTCGGAGTACCTGCGTGGCGACCGAGGCGGGGCGCCCGGGCGTGGCCGCGCGGGGGGCTCCGTTGAGCCAGGACCTGGACGTGGGCGAGCGAGGGCCTGAGCCAGGTGCTGAGGAGCTGGCGGCGGCCGCCAGCTCCGCGGCGCCCGAGTATGGCCCGGGCGGCTGGGAAAACCGTGGCCGCGCGATCGGGCGTTCGCCTAGGTGCCTGAGTGTTTCCTCGGGCGCCCCGGTACGTGCATGCGGCCTTGGGCCAACGCTTGGCCATCACGCCATCAGCATCACCACGGTCATCAGCACCACCATCATCCATACTCATCATCACCAGTATCACCATGATCATCGTGATCATTATCGTCACCTCCTCCTCCTCCTCCTCCTTTTCCTTTTCCTCCCTTTCCGCCTCTTCTCAGCGCCTCCCCTCCCTCCTCCTCCTCCTCCCCCTCCTCCCCCTCCTCCCCCCCTCTCCCCGCGCGCGCCCTGTGCTTGGTCAAAAGGTCCAAAAGGTTCTCTGCCTCTCATCATTCCCCCGGATCCCTCTCTTGGCGCCGTCTTTGTAGCAGAGAGCAGCGCGATTATGAGGAGGCACGGGGGGGAGGGAAGGGTGATGAGAAAAGAGAGGAGGAGGGGGAGAAACGGAAAGAGCGCCCTCAGGAACCTGCCCGAGATGGCTCATGGCACCCTTCGCTCTCGGGAGCCTTGGTGTTGAGAGCTTGTTAAGTCGCCTCCCGTTCCCTAGCCTTGGTGGTAAGAGCTTGTTACGTCGGCTCCCGTTCCATAGCCTTGGTGGTAAGAGCTTGTTACGTCGCCTCCCGTTCCATAGCCTTGGGTGTATTAGCTTGTTACATCGCCTCCCGTTCCCTAGCCTTGGTGGTAAGAGCTTGTTACGTCGCCTCCCGTTCCTTAGCCTTGGTGGTATGAGCTTGTTACGTCACCGTTCGCTGTTGGGAGCCTTGGTGTGAAGAGCTTTTTGCGTTACCGATCGCTCTTTTATTTGGCGTCTCTGTGCCTTCTTGGCGGTCCTTTTGGGGCGATTTTGGGGCCCATTTGGGCTGTCTTGGGGCCCTCTCTTGGGCAGTCTTGGGGCCCTTTTGGGCCGTCTGGGGGCAGCTTGGAGGCCATTGGCCGTCTTGGGGACTCTCTTCGGGGCCTCTTGGGGCGGTCTTGGGAGTCTGTTGGGGCTCTCTTGGGCCTCTCCTGGGCCGTCTTGGTGCTCTCTTGGGCCGTTTCGGGGCCCTCTTGGGCCGTCTTGGAGCCCTCTTGGGCCGTTTTCGGGCGCTTCTGGCGGCCTCTTAGGCTGTCTTGGGACGATCTTTGGAGCCCTCTTGGGCCGTTTTCGGGCGCTTCTGGCGGCCTCTTAGGCTGTCTTGGGACGATCTTTGGAGCCTCCTGGGCCGTTTTCGGCCGTTCTTGGCCCGACAAAGCGAAATCCCGAAAAACCATCAAAAAACATTGAAAAATCAATGATTTTCGCCTCCTCGGGGACTCTTGGGAAAGCTCTTGGAGGCCACTTGGGCCATCTTCGGGGCCTCTTGGACCGTCTTGGAGCCATCTTAGGGCGTCTTGGAGGCCTCTTTGACCGTCTTGGAGCCATCTTAGGCCGTCTTGGAGCGCTCTTCGGCCGTCTTGGACCCGTCTTGCGCCTCTCTCGGGCCGTCTTGGGCGCCTCTTGGGCCGTCTTGGACGCCTCTGGGGCCGTCTAAGGGGGGGGGGGCGGCCAGTAGACGAGGTTATCCGGGCTTCGCCCCTCCCCTGGAACCCCTCCCTTTAGGGCTTCGCCCCACTAGAACGTCATCGCTCGTACCTCGCTCTTTCCGTTAAAAGGTCGTCAGAAGGCCCAGAGACGCCAAATAAGAGAGCGATCGGTAACGCAAAAAGCGCTTCACACCAAGGCTCCCAACAGCGAACGATGACGTGACAAGCTCGCAACACCACGGCTCTTTAGAGCGAACGGTTACGCAAACAATTCTCGACACCAAGGTTCCCAATAGCGAGCGGCAACCTCAACATCTCTGAACACCAAGGCTCCCAAGAGCGAGCGGCGCGTTACATAATCGATTTCTGGTTATGTGTGTGGGGGTTGCGGGCTACGAACCCCTATGAGCCTCGTCATCCGCTTCTTCTTCTTGCTGCATCAAAGCGAGCCGCGACCACGAATAATCGCGGGAAGACAATGGCCACAAAATGGCGTCGCAGGGGGCTCGCTTCAGCATAGACCAGCGGTAGGATGAGCGGCGGGGTTCATAGATGGAGCGGGTGAAGAACCGCCGCTGGGAACCTTGGTGTCGAGAATTGTTTGCGTAACCGTTCGCTCTAAAGAGCCGTGGTGTTGCGAGCTTGTCACGTCATCGTTCGCTGTTGGGAGCCTTGGTGTGAAGCGCTTTTTGCGTTACCGATCGCTCTCTTATTTGGCGTCTCTGGGCCTTCTGACGACCTTTTAACGGAAAGAGCGAGGTACGAGCGATGACGTTCTAGTGGGGCGAAACCCTAAAGGGAGGAGTTCCAGGGGAGGGGCGAAGCCCGGATAACCTCGTCTACTGGCCGCCCCCCCCCCTTAGACGGCCCAAGAGCGCTCCAAGACGGCCCAAGACCATCGAAAAGCGCTCCGAGACGGCCCAAGAGCGCTCCAAGACGGCACAGCTTAGACGATCTCAGCCTCTAACGCTTTCCAAGTCTCTCGAGCCTTCCAAGCCTCCGACGGTTTCTCCCGTCTCCCACGTTTTCGACGACCTTCCCACATATCCCAAGCTTCACATGTCACCGATCCGTAGCCTTTTTGGCTCGAGAGGTGCTCTTGTGGGGGTGAGGCGGGGGGTGCGGCCGGGGCGTGGCCGCGCGCTTTCGCCCGTCACGGGAGCGAGTCGGTAGCCGCTAGGATGGCTTTGCCGGCGGCAGCTGCGGAGGTTGAGGCGCTCCTGGTGCGAGCCGCCCAGAGTTCCAGAAGCACGTGTTTGCCGGAGGTGCTCAGGCATCACCAGGGCTTAATGAAAAACGACTCTACCTTTCCAATTTTCATTGGGTCCGAGGCTCTGTGTGCCTCCTTTAGGGTCGGGTGATACCTCGGTGATCTCGGGGCTTGGAGGTTCGCAGTTCAATGTTTGTAGAATCGTTTTTCATTGTTCCTTAGGCTTCCAGCAGCTCGGGGCTGCCGGTACACAGCGCCGAAGTACCTTGCTCTTATGCACAGGCTGCGGCGCGTGCTCGTCGCCAACCGGGCTGCGCAAAGTGGCCGCCTCGAAGCGGAGCTCGTCCGCTTTGCACGCGCGGAGGGCTGCCTGTCAGTTTCCGCGGCGCTTCGCGGAGTGCCCGGTGCTCCGACAGGTCGCGACCAACGGAAGGTTAAGAGATTCCGGAAACTCGCCGCTGTGATTCTGGAGAATCGCGCCCGGAAGGCGACGGGTAGAGCTCGCCGGCGCGTTCTCCAGGGCTCCCGGAGAGCGGAGGCGGCGAAAGCGCGCCAGCAGGCGGCGGCCCGGACGCTCCTGCTTCGAGGAACGGTGGGGCCAGAGGTGGCAGCTCGCATCCACCTCTGGCGACAGCACCGCCGCGTGCCGCGCCCTGCCCGGCAGCCGGTTTGGGGCTGCGCTTCCAAGGGGCCCAACACCCCGAGGGACCTCGAACGAGGAGTGCGGTACTTCTTCGCGCACTGGGCTTACGACCAGGAGCGCCACGACCTCGCCGAGGAGGTGGCCGGCGACCTCCGCAGCAACCGCGGCCGGCCGCTCCTGGAGTGGCTCCGGACGCGGCGCCACTGCAGGGCCACCTTTGAAGGGTCGGCCCACACGCAGGCTCTCCGGCGAGCGGGGGCTCGCCTGGGAGACGAAGGCCGCCGACGACTTTTCCTCTTGAACTTTGCCGGCTGCAACAAGCGCGAGCTGGTGGTGAAGCACGCGGAGCTAGTGCGCACCACCAAGGACGCGCAGGCTCTCTGCGACAAGGCCTGGGCACTCTGGTGCGAGCGGGCGCCCTACCTGGCGTCTGTCCCCGTGAGCGGCGCCACGGTGAAGCTGGGGGGGCTCCGGGGTTTGGCGGCTGCCGAGCAGGCCGGGAAGGCGGCACTCGGTGTCTGTGCGATGTTGCTGGAGCCGGGCTGTTACGGGAGCAGCGTGCTCCAGCAGCTCTGCGTGCGGAGGCTCACCGGAGTTAGCGTGGAGGAGGTGTGGACGGAGTTTTCCGGAAAGTACGCCCCTCGCGGTTTCTCCCCGGCCGCCGCGGCGGTGCGCTGGCGGGCCGTCGCGTTGTGCCTCACGGCGCACTGGCCCGCTGTTTTACGGCGCGCCGCGCTCCGGGCCATCGACGCGGCGGCCTGCGAGCACTCGTACTGCGAGTACCGGAAGTTCAAGGACGAATCCACAGCGGTGCGCTAAGACGCACACAACAGCAGCTCGAGGGGAAGGGGCGCCTCGAAAAAAAATATTCACTGCGTGGAGCTCCCCATATGTGCATCTACTCGCATGGACCTGTCCGCCGTGAATGTCTAGGCGCAAGAGCTTTCGAATACTAACGGGTTTCAGTTGTGACGGTCTGGACATCAATCTAACTGCGAATGAATTGGAGTGTGAATGAGCCTCAGGAGTACGTTCGCGTCTCTGTGCATGAGCCTGGGGCCTCCTGGGGCCTCCTGAACCTACTGGGGCTTCCTGGGGTCTCCAGGAGCCTCTTGGGACCTCCTGGGACCTCCTAGGAAGGTTTCGTGCCCCAGGAGAGGCGCAATCTATAGCAACAGACGTACATAAAACATTGCGGATTAGAGCCACAGGAGAAGGGCAATCTATAGGAACACGCGTAAAACACCAAGGACTCGTGCCCCAGGAGAGGCCCAATACATACGAACATGAATAAAACATTTAGGATTGTGTACACAGGAGAAGTACGGCTGGGTATGAGTAAGTCTGTGTATGAGTAAGTCTCTGTATGAGTATGTCTGAGTGTGAGTAAGTCTGAGTATGAGTAGATCTGAGTATGAGTAAGTCTGAGTATGAGTAAGTCTGTGTATCATGAGCAAGTCTGAGTATGAGTAAGCCCGACAGGAGGGGAGGAGAAATGAGGAGGAGGAAGGAGGAGGAGTAGGAGGCGTCCAAGTAACAACAAGGACCCCATCTTAGGATATGGGGAACTATCTACACATCTGTCCGGCCCGGGTTTTCCCTCGGAGCTCCGGGTTTTCTCCGAGTGTAGTTGAGACTGCTGCCTATCTCGAAACCAGCGACTTCGCTGAGTGCACTAGAGATGCCCCCCTCCCTCTTCCCCTTTGTCCCTCTCCCATCCGCCTCCACTCTTACTTTCACCCTCGCTTCCAGATTTTCTCTCCCCGCTTCTCCGACCTCCGGATTCCGGGGTCGCGACATTCTACCCTCTCCAAGAGATCCCCAAGACGGCCCAAGTGGGCTCCCAGAGGCTTCCCAGGAGGCCCCCGAGGAGAGAAACAATGTGAGTGGGCGCTCCCGGGGAGTTACATGTGACCGGGCGCTCCCGGGGGCTTAGGTAAAGGTCGTCATCAGGTTTCTGATTATGAGGGTCATGGGCACAAATGCGCGGGAAGAAAATTGGAACAGAAGGCCGAGAAAACTGGAGAAAGCTGCAGCAAGCTGGGGATAGAAAGCCCTATCCACTACCATCGAGGAGGGGGAGGAGGAGGAGGAGGAGGAGGAGGAGGAGGAGGAGGAGGAAGAGGAGGAAGAACAAGAGTGTCAGGCCGCAAAGGAGAACGGTGGCCCCGAAGCCACGCAGGCTCTACAAACGCCCGCGGCCAGAGGGCGCCTGGGCGCCCCGCGCGCTATGGCGCTCAAGATGCGGCCCATTTCGGGCGACGGGGGCTGTGGGCAGGCCGACTTTGACGGCGCAGCGCTGCTCATGGAACAGCAGGTGGAGGAGGAGTCCAGGCGAGATGAAGAGGCGCGCCGAACTCGCGTTCAGGAAGCCGATCGGCTCGCACTCCGGGCAGGCGACACGACCGTCCTCGAGAGCCTGGATCAGCAGTGGGTCGGCGCCGTCTCACAGGCCCTCCCGGAATGGCTCCACGTCGCGGAGAACAGGGAAGCTATGTACGAGATGCTGCTCGTGAAGGCCAAGGCGTGCAAGTGGTATTCATCGCCACCGCACGCGTACTGGGATGACGCGTTCGACCGCATGGTTGGCGTGTGGCGGCGGCCGCCAGCACAAACGCTTGTCCCAGGAACGGATGGCGTATTAGTGGGGCCGGCGCTGGCGCATTGGCTTCGCTCGGAGACGCAGGCGGTGGCCGCCGCTCTCCTGGAGCAGCCCGCGCCCGCCAGCCAGGACTGCCTCAACTGGCTCCCGAAGATATTCCATGATGTCCGGCGGTGGCCGCCTGACACTATGGAAGCGGAATCGCTTTCAGCGGATGCTGCCCCCGTCGGCAGTGGCCCGCCGGCGACCTCGGAGGACACGGGCAAAGACGAGGCGGCCGCCATTGCACCTACGGCGACGGCGGGGACGTCGCCGGTGACCTCTGGCCGGCCAGCGGCTTTCGCCGGCGACGGGGGCGGGGCCCCCAGGGAGGAGCGGCCGCCGATGGAAGAGCACGCGTCCTTCAAGGTGGGGGACAAGGTGCAGTACTGGAGCGAGCGCAATGGGAAATGGATCGACACCCTTGTTGAGGCCACGCACGAGAAAGATGGCCTTGTGTCCTTCGACCTCGCGTGCAAGAAGGGCTCGCCGGTGGACAAGATTCGGCCGGCTAACTTCGTTTACGAGGTGGGCGACGCTGTGGAGTATTGGAGCACCTCGGCAGCGCGATGGCGCAGCGCCAGGGTTATCAAGACGGAGAGTTGCCCCGCCGGCCACATAAGACTTGGACATCAAGACCTCCGCTCCGCTGTCGAAGCTACGCCCGCCAGCGGGCGCATCACCGCGCTTCGCGCCCCCCGGCGGCGCGGCCCCTGCCGGCAGCGGCCCGCGGATGCCACTGGAGGAGGGGCCCGAGGGAGAGGCTGCCGACGCCGACGCCGGGGCCGCCGCCGCGCCGCGCGCAGATGCTGCCTCCGCCGCCGGTGGCCAGCAGGCGCTGGTGGGGAGGATGGCTGACGGCGCGGCGGTAGCCGTCGCGGCCAACCGTGGCGAGGTCACTGGGCCGGCGCCAGAGGGGCCCACTGCGGCTCCCGTACCAGCTCCCCTTCGCATGACTATGGCGTTGGAGGACAGGGCTTTCACCGTCCTCGGCGCCGCGGTGGCGGAGCTCATGTTGACGGGCGAGAAGCAGTGCGAGAACCGGGGGCAAAAGATCTTCCAGCCTGGGTGGCACTGGTTGCACGTGGGGCAGAAGGGCGAGCACGCCGTAGTGGGGGAGATCTTGCAGCGCACGTCGCCCCAGATTGCGGCAAATCCGCGCTTGCCCCGGAGCGCCGTGGTCGGCATGGTGCTCCTCGGGGCGCCGCGGCCACCAGGCGACCTGGATGACCCCTGGGCCATTGGGCCGCTCTGCTACCCCATCCTCGCAGCCGTCTCGCTTGATGCGCCCGTGTCGCCAGTCAAGGGCGGCCAAGGCCTGTGGCGTTTAGACGAGGAAACGAAGTTGGCCTTGGGTCGCACGCTCCCTGGGGCAACGTACCTGGAGTTCCCCGGGGCGGCGCCCGCGTTGCAGCGGGCGCCGGGGCAAGAGAGCCTCGCGGAGTCCTCGCCGACGCCGCCCATCGGTGACAAGCGCGCCGGGGGCGAGGACGCCTGCGCCGCGCAGCCCCCGCTCGCGACGAGCGCCCCGCCAACGTACCGATGCAGGCGCACCCAGCCGCAGCGCTCGGCCACCCGCGCGCCAGAGGAATTGCAGGTCGCAGCTGCGCCAGGGCCTGCGCGGTCCCCAGGGGCGCCCGCCACTGGCATGGGCGCCGAGAGCGGCGACGAGTGCGCCACGCAGTCGCCGCCGATGCCACCCCTCGCCGACGTAGACGCACAGGCCGAGGATGATTACGCCACGCAGTTGGCCCTCGTGCTCGAAGATGGCGGCTGCTCCCCCGGGTCCCCTTGCACGCCGCCGCGGCCCAGGGGCGGGGGCAGCGAGTCCCCGCGCGCCGCGACGCCGGCCAGCGCTGGTTTGCGAGACGAGTACCACGGCATTGTCCTGTACCAGGAGGGGCACCACGGACCAGGCCCGCAGCAGGAAGCGCCGACCGAGGACCCGCTGGCCCCCGAGGGCGACATCTCCCAGCGCATCCAGCACGCTACCGAAGCGGAGTGGGGCGAGATGCACGCCAAGGGCCTCTGGGGCGGATTCCAGGAACCCGGCTCCATCGAGGCCACCGTCCACGCCGCCCTCTCGGAGATCCTCAAAGACACCAGGAGCCATCGCGAAGTGGGCTCCGACGCAACCTTCGGCGTGCGCCTGCTGGCTCCCGCGCCGTTCGTCGCTGCTACGCGCGCGCTCTGCGCGCGAGAGGGCTGGCCTGCGGAGGCAGTGCTCTTGGACCTCATGGCTTTCGCGAACTTTCTGGAGACGCCGGGGGCGACCCTCCGACAGCATAGCAAGGAGATCCACTCCCGCGCCCCCGCGTTGCCCTACCTGCAGGGGAATGAAGTATCCAAGCGCAAGAGCTCCAAGAATAAGTTTTTCTTCGAGACGCTCTTCGGCATGGGCCCAGTAGACTGGCAGCAGCAGGCCTTTGTGTGCAACGACGGAACCCCCAAAGGCATGAGGTTGGCTATCAAAAACCACAGCCGGCTGGCCATCGTCTCGGACGAGTCTAACAGAACCTACGAGACCCCCTGGAGTGAGAAGGCCAAGGGCATATATCCGGTCAGCAGGGCGATGCTTTGCACGCTGTGCAACTGCGAGACGGACAACTCCATCGCGGGGATGGGCGCCCACCACAGCATGGAGTACAATTTCCTCCACGCAGTCACGGGCCAGCGCGAGTCGGTGGAATGGGTTGCGAGGCCCAGCCCTGGTGGCTTCACGAAAAGGCTCGCCCTCACGTCGAGCCCGCAGACACTGTCCAATCCCAGCCAGCAGGCGGATGACTCCCACAAGTTCTTCAAGGATTTCGCGGCTTGGGGGTTCGATCATATCATGGCCCACGAGAAGCCCCGGGGCAGTTCTCACCAGCCGCGCGCGGCCAGTCTTCCGAGAGATCCCGCGGGCGATCGCGTCCTTTGCCGCGCCCGGGGGGCCCGCGCACAGCGTGCTCAGCGACAGGCCTGACAGCGGCGAGTCTTCTGATGCCATCGCCGCTGCGTGGGGATTCTTCAAGGAGAAGATCGATTACGCGGACGCGGACCTCGCCCGCGTCGCCAACGCCAACGCGCGCTTCGACGACTTCCTCCGGTGGCAGAATGGAAAGATTCCGCTCGAGGACGGCCTGGGGCACCACGCGCTCATGCACGCGTGCCACTACCTCCTCCGCCAGCTCCATGTTCATTGGACGTACTACGTGTGGTGGTTCAAAGTCTTGCAGCTGAACGAGTACAGCCTGAAGCGGGTCGCCGCGTACTTGTCGCCAGGTGGCTGCGCCCCAGTTTCCCCCGCGAAGAAGAAGGCGAAGTGGCTGGAGGGGGAGCCCAAGCCGCAGCCCACTCTCCGCGACGTGATTCACCGGGCCTTGCTCCAAGATGCCCGCCTGAAGGGCTCGGACACCAATCGGGTGGCAGCAAACAGCGCGCGCCAAATCATCAAGTGCCTCGGCGCCGTCAGATCGTCGACCTCGCAAGGCCTGGCCGCCGCCATGCGCGCCGCCATCGCGGACCTGAAGGACTTCGGCCTCCTGAAGGTGACCCACGCTGCCGGGCAGAAAAGGGCCGCTGAGAGCACGGAGGCGGAGGCGCCGCCGCCGAAGCGAACCAAGGCCTACACGTTCTATCGGGCGCCCGCGCACGCCCTCGGCGCCGCCGCCCGTGCTGAGTTGAACCGTCTGGGCCTCAGCTTGGACACGTTCGACTGAGTGGTAGCGCGGTGCCTCGCCGAGGAACTGGCGGCGGCCGCCAGTGCCTCGGCGACTCGGGGCGGCCGCGCGGCACGCGCGGCCCGAGGGGGGCACTTGCGCGGTCAAGTGCGGAGTGAGGCGGCTGCCGCGCGCGCGCGCGCGCAGCCGCCGCAGCAATGGCCACGCTTTGCATGCGAGACTGCCCTGGCTCGGCGCGGTGGCGCGGCGCCGCCAGGGATTCTTCCGCGGGGGCGTTTGATCAAAATGCAATGCCTTCCTTGCCCCCACACGGGAGCCCATCGCACCTGGCCCCGGGCGCAAACGACGCAATGCAGACACCGGGGTCGAAGGCATGCCCCCCCCCCCCCCCAGCACCCCCCGACCAAATGCAGATATTGGTATTGCCCCGCCAGGGGCCCGCGAGGGGGCCAGACAAAAAGACGAGGGCTGCGTTGGCCTCCTGGCCTTCCCGCGAAAACGATGGGATCAAATCTTTTGAACGGGGCGCTGACGGCGCGATGGGATGGCCAGCAGCCGGCATTTCCTCTCAAAAGGCAATTGGTCCGAACCGCCCCCGCCACCGAGCGTTGGGGATGCCGCGCCGCAGCCCTGGCGCGAGGCCGCGGTCCCGCAGCCGCTGCCCTCGAAGCCGCAGCCGCATCAGGAGCCCTTCTGGGGGCGCTGTCACGACAGACGGCGATGGCAATCTCGAGAAGTTCTACCGCGACAGGCCTGGGCTCCCAGAGAGCGAGTGGGACACCGCGCGCCAGGGCCAGCGAGCCCGGCGCCGGCGCCGCAATGGCGGCGTGAGGAAACGAGAGGGAGATTGGGATTGCCCGCGCTGCGGGCAGATGGTGTTCAAGACGAAGGACCACTGTTTCAAGTGCGGGCAGGCCCGGCTTGATCCCGCGCGCGCCGAGCATCGGAGGAGCGCTTGCCGCGCGGTGGGCGACAAGGTACACTACTGGAGCAAAACTTATGGGATGTGGATCGTTGCCACAGTTGTGGCGCTGCCAGCCGAGGGGGTCCTGGACCTGCACTGCAAGCGGAGGGTGCCAGCGGCGCAGGTTCACGACGTTGACGTGGCAAGGCTCAGGGCGGCGTTCGACGGAGTCGCTGCCGGCAGCCCTGCTCCCGCCCATCCTGGTGCGGCCCGGCGCCATGCGGCCGATGCCGAAAGGCTCGTGGCGCGTGCCCCCGTGGCCGTGGCCAGCGCCGAGGAGCTGGCGGCGGCCGCCAGTTCCCCGGCCAGGCTGCCCACGCCACTTTAAGCCCGTAGAAGTCCGCGCGCTCGGGCTCGGGCGACCCACGCGGCCGCCGGAACATAAGAAGGATGAGGGTTGAGAAAACAGTAGGGAGAGAGAGAGAGAGAGAGAGAGAGAGAGAGAGAGAGAGAGAGAGAGAGAGAGAGAGAGAGAGAAGGAGAAAGAAAACGAGCGAGGGAGACATGATAGAAAATGGCAGTGGCCCGCCGGATGGGGACCAAATCTTTCGAACGAGCGCCACGCTCTGTTTGGGACGGGGCCTAGAATCTTGTGAGGGGCGTGCCGACGTGAACAGGCGCTGGCGTCGCCTCCCCCTGGGTCCGCGGACCGTGTGCGTCGGTCGTCCTCGTCGTCGTTGCGGCCAGCTTCGGCGTCGTCTCCGCCCCCGCCGCGGCCTGCTCGCCTCGACCACGGAGGACAAATTGAAGGGGAGATGGGGGGAGAAAAACCAGGAGGAGGAGGAGGAGGAGGACGAGAAGGAGGAGGAGAAGGAGGGGGATGGGCGATGATGGTTCTTATGGCGATGATGGGGGGGGGAGAAGCAGGAGGAGGACGAGGAGGAGGAGGAGGAGGAGAGAAAAGAAGGAGGAGGAGGAGGAAGAGGAGAGAAGGCGGAGGAGGGGGAGGAGGAAAAGAGGAAGAGGAGAAATATGAGTGAGGTGTATATGTTTCTAAGATGTGCTCAGCACGTGAAACCTTTGTTTCAATGCAGTTCCACTGAGCTCGGCGGCCGTGGGCCCTGCCGTCCACCGGGCCATGGTAAGGCCGCCCACTGGCAGCTAAGGGTGCAAGGGTGCAAGGGGGCAGGGCTGCACCCTTAGCGGCTAAGGGTGCAAGGATGCAAGGGGGCACCGTTGCACCCTTAGCTAAGGGCGCAAGGGTGCAAGGGGGCAGGGCTGCACCCTTAGCGGCTAAGGGAACAAGGGTGCAAGGGTGCACCGCTGCACCCTTAGCTAAGGGTGCAAGGGTGCAAGGGGGCAGGGTTGCACCCTTAGCGGCTAAGGGTGCAAGGGTGCAAGGGTGCAGGGATGCACCGTTAGCTAAGGGTGCAAGGGTGCAAGGGGGCAAGGCTGCGCCCTTAGCGGCTAAGGGTGCAAGGGTGCAAGGGTGCAGGGATGCACCATTACCGGCTAAGTGTGCAAGGGTGCAAGAGTGCACCCCGAAATTAGCAACCCTGATCGCCCCCACGCTGTTCACAAAGATGCGCCAGTTAGGGCCAAGTAGTCACCACAATCGCGGCCGCAGCGGTTGTGCAAAGCAGGTTGTTGTTGGGATGGTGGGGTGACTGCGCGAGCACTGGAGTTGGCAGTTCACGAGCTGAGGGCCCTAAGAACGTCTCAGGAGTGCTTCAAGCGAGTTTTTGAGCAAAGGGGGACCTCAGACGAAGGACGCCGAGTGCTCCTCACGCTGAGGTTTGGCTGGGCCGTCACGGCATCGCGGGCCCCGATAAGGCTCAATGGGACCCCCAGGGGCTCCAAAGCGGCCCCTAAGACATTACAGGAAAGCCCCCAGAAGGTGCAGCGTTTTCCCAGGAGACCACTAGAAGTTCACCAGAGGGACGAACATCGCTCCACGACGAACCGATATCGGTCGAATGCGGCCTCAAGAGTGCCCGAAATGGCCCTACGAAACAGATTGGCCAGCCCAGGATTCTCCAAAAGGGTGGGTTCGGTCCGCGCAGCCTGGTCGGCCCCCGCCAGGGGGGCCCAGCGGAGAAAACACTCCCAGCGCCCAGTGCGAGCTTGATGCAGGTCGCGGCCACGACCACCAGCCAACGCGCGCGCGCCGCGGCCTTGGTCCAGCATGCGCAGGTGAAGAGCGAGGCGGACCACGCCCGCCTCGGCTTCCTGGTGCTGGCGCTCCGGGGCAAGAAGGTCGGGTTCGAGACTGTGATCAACATGATCGACGATATGGTCGTGTTGTTCAAGAAGGAGCAGGCCGATGACGCGGAGAAGAAAGAGTATTGTGGCTCGCAGTTTGATTCCACAGACGACAAGAAGAAGTCGCTGACCCGCGAAGCGTCGGACCTCGCGACCACCCTCGCGAGCACGGAGGAGAGCATCAGCAGCGCTGCGGAGGACATCTCAGCGCTGGAGGCCGGCATCGCGGCCCTCGACAAGAGCGTCGCGGAGGCGACGGCGTTGCGCAAGGGCGAGCATGAGGAATACAAGGCGTTGATGGCTGCAGACGGCGCCGCGAAGGAACTGCTCCTGTTCGCCAAGAACAGACTCAACCAGTTTTACAATCCCCGCGCGCTGCCGCGCCTGCCTCCGCCACCGCGCCGAGGGGAGGGGGGGCGGGCTCCAGGGGAAGGGGGGGGAGGATCCGCGGAGCTCCCGGACAGGCGCTCTTGCTTCTCGTGGCTCAAGAGACGGGAGTCAATGCAAACGGGGGCCAATGCAAACGGGGGTCAGTCAGAGGGCTGGACCTTGCAGGATCCTGCAGAGCCAGGGGTCCCTTGACCCGGGATCCTGCAGAGCCAGGAGTGCATTGATCCGGGTTTGGGTGCAGGATTTTGCAGGATCCTGTGGGATCTTGCAGGATCCTGCAAAGCCTCACTGACCGATTGACCTGGGTCAGTAGATCCCCGAGCTTCTGGGCCCGTGTGCCGCGACGAAGGCGACAACTGGCGGCGGATCCTAAGCTGTACAACCCGCCGGCCAAGGTCGAGCTCTCCGCCCAGGGCGCCATTGAGCGCGACATGGGCAGCGCGGCGGCGCTGTTGCAGGTCTCCGAGCGCGCGGGGCGCACGAGCGCTGCCGCGCCGCCGCCGGAGACCTGGAGCGCGTACGCGAAGAAGTCCGAGGAGAGCGCTGGAGTCATTGCCATGATGGACCTGCTGATCAGCGATCTCGACAAGGATCGGCGGCGAGCGAGGGGGGGAAATGAGAAGGATATGGCCTTTTCAGAAGGCGGCGGGGCTTCTCTCAAGCCCTCGCGGCGTCTGAGTGGTTTCCTGCGTTTTCGAGGAAGGCCCAGAGAACTTCTCAGAAGGCCGGGGGACCTCTGTGCCCTCCGAGGAGGCCTTCTCTTTCTCGCTTCCCCCATGGGCTCGCCGCCTGAAGGAGATGACCGAGGCCGAGACGGAGGAGAAGGACTCGCAGGCGGACTATGACAAGACGATCGCGGGCGCGAAGGACAAGCGGATGACCGACTCCAAGGCGCTAACGTCCAAGGCCGCCGAGAAGGCAGATTTGGAGAGCGACCTGCAGGCGGCCAAGGGCGACAGCGCCAGCACGGCCAAGGCGCTCATGGCAACGGACAAGTACCTCTCCCAACTCCATGCCGAATGCGATTGGCTCATCCAGTAGCGAAGACGCCTAGGGCAAATCACCGCCGCCACCTGCCCGTTGGAAGCGCCTATGTGACCGAACGCTGCGGTCAGAGCTCGGCCAGGCTATCGGACTACGTGTTCTCCCAGCTATTGTGAGAATCTTTCGGGGACCGTGTGGGGGATAAAGCAGAAGAGGAGGAGAGGGAGGAAAAAAGAGGAGGCCTCTTGGGGGGGGCACTCTTGGGGCCTGGGAGCTTCCTGGGGGCTTCTTGGAGGCCTCTTGGAGGTTGGGCCTCTTTAGGCCTTCTTCGGAGGCTCCTCAGTAGGCTCTTTGTCCGTCCGAGGTTCCTGGCCCGTCGGAAGCCCGCTTGGGGGCCTCACTGAGCCGACTCGGGGCTCTCTTGGGGCGCTTAAGGGCCGCCTTGGAAACCATATTGGGCATCCTGGAGGTATCCTGGGACATCTTGCGGCCCTCTTGGGGCCGTCCTGGGGGCCTCTTGGGCCGTTAGGGGGTCTTTTCGGAGGCCTCTTGGCCTCTGCTGCCGTCTTGGGCCGCCAGGAAGCTGAAAATGAGCAAACGCCAGAATCCTGATCAAATCGAAGAATAATCGATTATATTGGCCTTTGGATCCGTGCTGGAGATTCCTTCGGAGGCTTCTTGGAGCGGACCGTTTTTGGGGCCTCTTGGGCCGTCAGGGGCGATCTCGATGTTGGGCCGCCTTGGGGGCATTTGGAGGGTCTTGGGCCCACCTTGGGCACTCTTCGGGCCATCCCAGCAGTCTTGGAGGTCATCTCGGCCGTCCTGGAGGCCGTCTTGGGGGCGTCTAGCACGGGAAGGCAGGCGACCTGGGAGTTTGATGGGACCTCATCGGGCGGAGAGCCGAGTTGCACCGTCTTGTCCGCCGCGCTGGTGCGATCGGCCGAGACTCTATTGGGATCAGTGTTCAATCTGACACGCGGTGCACCTCTGTGGCAAGCCAACAGGGAGCGGCGGATCGAAGACGCCTACGGTGAATCACCACCGCCCCCTGCCTTTTTGGAGGCGCCTATGTGACCGAACGTTGAGGCCAGACCTGCCAAACTATCGGACCATGTGTTCCCCGAATCAGTTTGGAAAGCTTTCGGGGAATACGTGGGCATCTTGAAGGTCATCTTGGCCGCCAGGAGGCCATTTTGACCCTTTCGGGCCTTCTTGGAGGACGTCTTGGAGGGCTCTTTGGCCGTCTTGGAGGCCATCTTGAGCGTTTTGGAGGCCTCTTGGACCGTCTTGGGGGCCTCTTGCGGCCGTCTTGGACCTCTTGGGCGATCTTTGGGGGCACTTGGGCCGTCTCGGGCCATCGGAAGGCCGACAAAAAGCAAATGCCGCAATCCTTCAAAAACTCATGGGCAATCAATGCTTTTGGCCTTTTCGGGCCTTCCTGGAGGCCCTCTTGGAGGCGTCTTGGGCCGTCTTGGGCCATCTTCGTGCCATATTCGGCCGTCTTGGTGGGCCCCTGGCCCGTCCGACGCCGTCGGAAGCCGTTTGGGGGGCCTCTCTGAGCCGACTTGGGGCCCTCTTGGAATGCTCAAAGGCTGTCTTGGAGGCCATCTTGGGCGTCTTAAAAGCCTCCTGGGCCGTCTTGGGGGCCTCTTGGGGGCCTCATGGGCCGTCTTTGGGGCCCCTTGGGCCGTTCTGGGG
The DNA here is from genome assembly GCA_963575745.1 of Prorocentrum cordatum. Lineage (NCBI taxonomy): Eukaryota > Dinophyceae > Prorocentrales > Prorocentraceae > Prorocentrum > Prorocentrum cordatum. The sequence continues at coordinate 127,103 of CAUYUJ010014553.1, forward strand.
CCATCTTGGAGGCCTCTTGGGCGATCTTTGGGCGATCGTTGGAGGCTCTTGGGCCGTATGGGGCCGTCGGAAGGCCGAAACGAAGCAAATGTAAAAATCTGTCAAAAACCTTAGGAAAATCATTGTGTTTGGAATTTCTGGCCTTCTGGAGGCCCTCTTGGAGGCCTCTTGGGCGTTCTTGGGTCAGCTTCGAGCCAACTTCAGGGCCGTCTTAGAGGCCATGGTAGCCGTCTTGGAAGCCATCTTGGGCCATCTTGGGGCCGTCTGGGGCAGGATAACGGTTGGCAACCGCCTCCTTCCGGGACCCCAGCGGGACGAGCCGGAGCCCCAGGAGTAGTGTTTTTGGAAGAGAACCAAAACCAAAACCGAAATCGTCTAGCACGCCAGGCACTCCTGCGATGAATTGACAGGGGGCGGCGGATCTAGTGGCCTTCGGCCCACCCCACCACTGCGCCTGGAACGTCGGCCAGACGTCGCCTGGATGCACGCGGAGCCCTGTTCGGAGGCATATCGGACAGCAGTTTAGGGGTGTCTTGGTGCCTCGTGGGGCCTGCTGGGGCCTCTTTTGGCGCTCCTGGGGGCCTCCTTGAACTTCTTCGGGGCATCTCAGGGGCGAAGGACTCGAAATGTCAGTTCGAGTTCTCCCTTCTGGGGCCCTCTTGGCCGTCTTGGTGGCCTCCTGGGTCGTCTTGAGGCCTTATTGAGCCGTCTTGAGGGCTTCTGGGGACATCCTGGGTCATCTTGGAGCGATCTTGGGAGCATCGTGGGCCGTCCTGGAGCGTTGGACGCTCGACATGGCGAGAAAGCTATCATCTGGCAGAACCTGTGAAACATCTATAGTGTTGCCTCTTGAGGCCCTCTTGGGGGGCCCCCTGGAGCCCTCTTGGGGCGTCTTACGCGCCTCCAGGAGCGTCTTGAGGCCGTCTTGAGCCTGGAGCGTCAGGAATAGTTTTGCGACAAGCTTCACAGGGTCTGCGGGGAAGCCCCGGTGGCGGCCAGGAGCAACCAGAACTCGGGGTTCATAGAGACCACTGCAAGACCAAGCGTAGAGGACTCGAAGGGACCTGAGGACATTACACTTCGTGCCTCAGGGCACGGTGGCGGATTTCGATGCAAGGGAGGAGGCGCGCAGTGGGGAGATCGACGCGCTCGGACAGGCCAAGGCTGTGCTGAGCGGCGCCGACTACTCGTTGCTGTAAGTAGGCCGCCATTTCGACAGAGCAGAAGTCTAGTAGTGGATGCAAGACCGCGGAGGATGGTGATCCGGAAGGATTAGAAGGGAGGAGGGGAGGAGGAAGGTAAAGCTCGGCGATGGAGTATGCGCATGCCGTCCTTCGAATAACAGAGTTGTACCTACTTGTAGTAGGGCGCCTGGGCAGGTGAATGTACTGACCTAGGCTGACCTGTATGGAAACAGCATCGGCATGTTGAAGGGTCACAGCTCAGTCCACGCGCCACTTGCGAGACTTCGGACGATCGCCAGGGTGCCAGTCCAGCTGGTTTCCCCTGTCCGCTCATGCAAACGCACAACTGCAAGACGGCACCTGAAGTAGGCCCAGCTGCCTCGTCTACGAGCGCACGTGGATCTGGGCGGGCACGATATTCGCTTCCACGTTCCCCCATCCGCAGCAATTGAACTCAGGCTATTACCCCATGCGATCAGCCACTCGTAGTTGTGAAAGTTGTATGCCATGAGCGATGCAGGCACAAGCGGCAGCGCTCATCGAAGACTCCGCCGGCGACCCGCTTATTGGATGTTCGTTGGGGTATCGTGAGAGGCCTCGGGGGCCTCTTGGAAGCAGTTTGGACGCCTCCTGGGGGCAGTTTGGGGGCCTCCTGGGGACTCCTTTGGGCCTCTTGGGCCTCTTGTGGGCCTTCTGGGAGCCTCTTGGGGCCTCCTGGGCGCCTCTTGGGTGGAGCCTTCTGGGGGGATCTTCGGTTCGTGTTCCCTCTCTCTTGGAGGCCTCTTGGGCCGTTTTTGGGTGGTCTTGGGGGCCTCATTGGGCCGTTTTGAAGCATGAAAGCCTTAGGGAAATCGATGCCGTTTGCCTCTTGGGGCCCTCTCTCGGAGGCCTCCTGGGGCGTCTTGGAGCCCTCTTGTGCCGTCTGGGGGCAATCATGGGCGTCTTTGGCAGATCTTTCGGCGATTCGGAGCCCTCGTGGGCCGCCTTCGGGGCCTCTTGGGGTCCTCTTGGCCCCTTGGAATGTGTGGGGAATGAGAGCGATCGGGTCTGATGATGATGTGTGATAACGATTGTGATGGTGATGGTGGTGAGGTGGAAGAGAGGGGGCTGGGAGGAGATCCTGCGCAGAAATGTCAAGAAAACGAGAACCCCACTCAGGATGTGGGGGCATACAGGTGTCCTCTTCTCCGTGTGCAGCTTGAAGATTGAAGAATGCAGGACACTTCTGTTCCAATTCTTCAAACTGGCGTGGCACTGCCTGTTTGCAGATTGATGGTTGAAGAATTCAACGGGCTTGTATCCAGGGTTCTTCAAAACGGCGGTTGGCAGTTTGCTTGAAGAACCAGCCGCCGTTGAGAAGTTTGAGGTTGGAGATCTCTGCGGATGCAGACTCGATATACTTGATGCGTGTTGATAGCAGGGGAAAGGTGTCGTCAAGCAAGCAGTACCACGCCAGTTTGAAAATGTGCGGACATAAGTGCCCTGCATGTTTCATTCAAAATCTTCAAGCGGAGAGGAGAGTATGTGTGAGCGAAACGTTTTAACATGGCCTTTTTCTGGGTGTCCCCCCGAGAGGGTGTAACATCTTATTGTTACGGCTATTATTATCACTACTACTACTACTACTACTATTATAACTACTACTACTACTACTACTACTACTACTACTACTACTACTACTACTACTACGACTACGACGGCTACTACTACTACT
>CAUYUJ010014553.1:135000-190000 GCA_963575745.1 Prorocentrum cordatum
CGCCACACAGCACAAAGTGGAGCCAACTAGAGTGCCAACGTCGATAAATTGTACGCAGGATGAGCTCATGAACGTCGCCATCTTAGAAGAGCATGCCCCCGAGAAGATCTTCAAAGAACTTCTCAAGCTACATCGTCAGGCATCATCGGCTCGCGATCAGCGGGCAGAGAATGCTGGTCAAAAAAGAAAGTTCGACACTATTCCCCCTTGGAGAGTGCTGGATGCAGAACTGGCAAGTATCGTGAAGGCTAAATGCAACGGAGGCGCGGACATGGATCTACGCTGTTGGAGTGGCAGAGTCTTCAATGAGGATCAACCTGGTCATCGTGTGGTATCTGGCTTGTTCAAAGTATCGGCCACACGAGCTATTCAATTGCGAGCTGCATCAGGACCAGATGGGGTTATCTTCCAGCGATCTCGAGCAGGAGGAATCATCAACACGGCCCTGGATGAAGAAAAGAATATAGAAGACTTTGTTCCATTCCCCAAAGCTATCTCCCTGACGGATGCGCTCAACATGGTCGCAGACTTAGAGGGCGGCCGAGGATTGGGCTACAAACAGAATGGTGCTTTGTTCTTCAGAGTTGAAAAGACGCAGTCAGGCCCTGCCTGGCAGAAGTTACAATCGAGAACCCCACCAGCACCGACCCTCTACGAGATCTCCCCACTACCGAAGCTCGTTGAGGGAAAGCAGATTGTGCAAGAAATATCCACTCAGCTCGGGTGGAAGGCAGAGTTTGTTCACATACGCTCCAAGGGAAGAGGTGCCAAAGCCACGCCAGTCGTACGCTGTCGAGCTGAAGGACCCCCATCGGTCTCGGACCTCACCCTGGCAGGAGTAAAAGCAACGATCAACATAGTCAAGCAGAAAAGTGCCACACCAGCCCCATCGACGACATCGTGGGCTGAGATGGTCACGAAGTATGACAAAACTGAGCCAAAGACGACACCGGCTACCAAGAAGACAAGCTTGGCTGCGCAACTCACACGACCAGCCCCTGCACCGCAGCAAGGACAACCAGCGCAGCAGACTCCACCACCATCGGTCACGCCACCATCTACGCCAGGCTCTGCAATGTCTCCTGAGTTTCAGAAGTTCTTGCTAGATGCGATTGGAAAGGCGGTGACGGCGAATAACCAGAAGATCTTTGCTCAATTACAGCTTCAAGGGCAGGGTCTTGCAAAATGTTTCGAAGTTCTACGCTCAGATGGGGGCCTATCCAGTGCTGAGCAGGAGCAGGATGAGGAGATGGAGCGTCTGAGCAAGAGGCTCAAAGATAGTGCGGCAACTGATATGGATGAGTGATGATGCCCTCTCGCCGCCTGCGAGGGAAACAAGCACCTGCAGCACCTACCTGTGGTCCTGCAGGTCTCGCCACTATCCTTTCTGCAAATATAACCAGCTGGAATACTTTTTCTGGCCGCCTTGCTCTCATGAATGCAGATGTCCTTGCGCTGCAGGAGACACGCCTCAACTTGAAGGAGCAGATGGCTTGTACTAAAGCCTGTGCTGCATATGGATACAATGCTTGTTTTGGTCACCCTGTTCGCCAACAACGATGTCATGGAGAAAAGTTTCATCGCAGCACCCAGGGTGGAGTCGCGATCCTCTCAAGAACTACTATTACTGCAATGGAAAGTGGACGCAAGCATGGTGCAGCCAAGGAGTTGTACCTCAGCGCCCGCTGGCAAAGGCAACTTGTGATGCTGGGGGCCACTCCTGTTCACATCATTTCCATGTATAATGAATCGGGTAATGACCCATTGGTGCGTACACGCAACGACAGACTATTTCAGTTTGTATTCGAGGATGCCGAAGCCTTGGGCGACCAGCCGGTCATCCTGTGTGTGGACTCGAATACGACAATTGCACAGACATCCACGCTATCAGCGGCCCTGGCAACAGGGAGATGGCACGATGTTGGAGCTATGTATGGAGGAGAACCTACTTACGGCCTGGACCCGCGGTGGGGCAAATATTCGGCAGGCAATCATGTTACGCGGCCCGATCTTATTCTGGTCAGTACATCAGCCCGAGATTCCATCCACTCTTTTCGCTTGAGAAGAGACCTGGGGATCAAGTGCCACCTAGGTCTGGAGCTCACGCTTAATATCACCAAGCTCGCAGAGGTCTGGCAGAGGTATCGTATGCCTGTGGCCTACCCCGTGGAGCTAGTCAAGAAGATTCCTGAGGAGGAAAACGAAGCGTTGGGCAAAGAATGTGTGGATGAGTATTATGACAGATTCTACGAGGCACTGGACAAAGAAGATGCAGATACAGCATGGTCGCTCATCGGACGGATGGGTGAAGATTTCTTAGAGAAACGTCTGGCGCATACCAACATCAAGTTTGATTTCAGGTACCATGGACGAAGCAAGATGCCGGCGCTTGTTGAGCAATCTGTGGTTGCTCCGACGTCGGCAAAAGATCCTGCTCGAGAAGGTCCCACAACATCCAAGTTGCGGCAGATCGAGAATGTACTCCACCGTCTCACTGAGCTCTCAAAGAAGATTCACATCTACTTCCAGGGTACAGTGGGACCTTCACTAGAACACCAACTGAGTGCGCAGCGCCTGTGGGACAAGCTGCGTACCAACATACCACGTCTTCTATCAGGACTGGGAAATCCACCTGGCAGGCTTCCAACACTGGCTGAGATCGCAGCGTGGCAGTCCTTATTAGACGAGAAGCATGCAATCATTGTGAAAGAAAGAAAGCTTACACGTATAGCTGAATGGCGCAAACGTCTACGAACATCACTTCGCTATGAAGGGGGCCGTGACATGTACTCTTGGATCAAGCAGCGCCAGTATCATTCACTCCATGCGGTACGAGGCTACCAGACCAATGAGATAGTCACCAAGCGCACTGACATCTTGGACCACATCAACCGCTACTGGAGCACGATATTCAACAAACCTGAGCTCTGTGAATGGGATAAGTTCTTTGCACGCTTTGGACGCTACATCCCCTCCTGCCAGTGTACCATCACCGACATCACGGGCTCCAGGTTACTCAAGCAATTCAGAAAGATGGGAATTACACGAGCTGTGGCAGCCGATGGCTGGCGGGTTGGCGAACTACGATTGCTACCTCTTGCCATCTGCGAGCTGATTGCCGTGGCACTAAAAGGTATAGAGGATCAGTGGCTTCCCTGGCCAGACGTCATGTGCACGGGTATCACGTCCTGCTTACCTAAATGGGATCCAGAGGCAGACCTTGCCTCGACCTGTGAACCAGATGAAGTGTGGCTAGCCACTGTTGATCAGACACGGCCGATCACCAATCTTTCGCCAATTTACACTGCCTTGACAGGTGACCGTTTTCAGCAGATGTCTCCCTGGAGAGAAGAGTGGCTCCATCATGGAGCTGCAGGTGCAAGATCTGGACACCATTACCAATCTATCGCATGGGAGCTAAATATGGAAATTGAACACAGTCAAATCACGGGTACGTCGTTATCGGGGTGCACCGCTGACAGGAAGAAGTTCTTTGATTTGCTGGAACATGACATTGGCAATCGACTCATGCAAGCTCTAGGCTGTCCTGCAGGAGTTCTAGCTGCGGAGAAGAGTTTCTATGCTGCTCTATCGACACATTGGAAGGTGGCACGAGCTGTGGGCCCTCCAACTACCAGAAAGAATGGATTTGTTCAAGGAGACTCATGGTCCTTGCAGCAGGCGCTTGCCCTCATGTCGGTTTGGTCCAAAGCTCTGGAAGCTGAGGGCCCCGTCAGAGTCAGCAGTTTCATAGATGATGGTAACTTTCGCGCCGAAGGACCAGGTCATGCTGCGAGAACAACGCGTGCCACCAGTATATCCTTGGAGTTTGACAACCTGAGTGGCACAGTCACGAACCTCAGCAAGACTAAGCACTATGCAACAACGCACAAGGCTGAGAACGAGCTGTCATTCGCCCTGCGGGCGGCTGGACATATTCCTATCATGACCAGGCATTTCATATTGGTAGGCGGTGAGATTGTCTCTCTAGGCTCGTGTCCTGCTCGACAGCGCCGACTACGTTATGAATCTGCATACCGAGTATCACGCCGTGCTGGTGGAGCCCCTGTGGGACTTCGAGGGAAGCAGCAGCTACTGGCGACGGCTGCACTCCCTAGACTAGCACCAGGCTTGGAGTTTCGACGACTACCCAGACATAACCATCTGAATTTCAGAAGCTCAGTGATGAAGTCCTTATGGCACAAGGGTCGTGCGTACCGCTCACCAGCGATCACCTTCACCTTGATTACCAAAGGACACTGCCTCGATCCGATTCAAATATCGACAGCACAACCCCTGCAAGTTGTTCGGCGACTCTTCACAAGCCCAGCTGCACCGCGCCTCCTACCTCGCGCCAAAGCCTGCTGGGAGATTATGAAGACGCGTTCGACCAGTGCAACAGATGGTGGGCCTATTGGCCGCATCTTTACAGTTCTGAGCGACCTTGGCTGGACCTGGCCAGAGTTTGATCACTTCAAGCGTGCAAATGGTCAGCTAGTCTACTTGGCAAAGCATCCTGAGGGCTGGTGGCAGCATGTACTTCGAGAAGACCTACGTCGTTGGGTATGGTCTACTGATCCTCAGTTGCTGGAAAGAAAGGATATGCTTGGCTCCAAGCAAGGCATAAATTATCATATTACAACGGCCATCCTCAGGCGAGCTGAACGCAGTTTACGACCTGACGATGACGAAGAGGACAATCCTGACAGTGTCAAGCCTCAGCCTCCACTCCTACTGGATGCAGTGGATGTTGCCGTGCCGAAGCTCACACGAGAACAAGTACCCTTTCTGCGAGCACTGCTCCAAGGAGCAACTGTGACAGGTCATAGACTTCACCACATCACGGGCCAACGTGATCATCGATATTGCCCTTTTTGTGGAGATCCTGATGAAGATATGGATCACGTGATCATCGATATTGCCCTTTTTGTGGAGATCCTGATGAAGATAGATCACATCCTCTTGCACTGCCCGCAGTGGGACCAGCAGCGCCAGCCGTTGCTCGACCACTACACGAAAGAGGAGATTCTGGCTTTGCCTGTATGTTACCGACAATGTGGCCTCTGTCCAGACAGACCAGTATATGACAATTTCGCTTCTGAGCTGCTGCCCGATGAACCAGACCTTCCACCTCCCCCTCATCATGCAGATGGGAATTATGAGCCAGGTCAAGACGAGCACAGCACCACGCGCGAGAAAGAAGGATATTTGGTGGTGGCTGGGGATGGAGCCTGCCCTGGGCAGGCGTCAGACCTACGCCTACGAAGATCTGGATACGGTCTCTATTATGGAGAGAATCACCCCTGCAATGTCTCTGTCCCGCTGAGGAGCGTCTCACAAGGAGCGCAGAGAGCTGAAGTCAGTGCCCTTCGACACTTTGTATCCTGGGCATGGTCCAAGCAGCTCTACCTCACCGACAGTGCGTACTGCGTCAGAAATTTTACTGCCATCCTGAATGGAGTGACTATCAAGCCTCGCCAGCATCGAGATCTGTGGACAGCTATTGCTACAGGAGTCGCAGCGAAAGGTTCAGAATATTTCCGCATTGAAAAGATCAAAGCGCACCGCAAAAAAGATGAAGTACCCCCAGAGGACCTACCTGACTGGGAGGCTAACAAACGAGCAGATGACAGTGCTGTCCGAGCTGCGCGCCAATATAGTGTGCCAGAGGACATCAGACACCAACATCTGCGAGATCAGCATCTATGTTTTACCCTGCAGCACACAGCCACGATCGTCTTGGCTGCACGTGCAAAGCAACTTCAGGCTATGGGAAGAGATACTCATCACGCTCGATGCGCTCAAGCCCAAGCTATGCAAAATGCCGAACTGGAAGGTGCAGACCCCCAATGGCCTGATGAGGACGCTGAAGATCCCTGGGCTCATCTCGGCATGGACGATGACGGGACGAATGAAGTGAGTGAACAGCGAGCTGCAACACCCTTGGTCCACAGGAACGAGGCTTCGCCAGCGTCTGTCACACCGACCGTGACACAGGATGGTCAACCTGCCAGCCCGTCAGCTGCAGCTACGACGATTGCGGACACCCCCAGCAGTTGTCAAAGTCAAGACCGACCTGTACAAGCACCAATGCGCCGCATGAGGAGCAAAACGCCGCAACCTGCTACGACATCGTGTACCACAGATGCATCGCCAACGACAACCCCAGCCTCATCATCACGACCAGCTGGGGACCATGCAACAGCAGCGTCGTCAAGCTCCACGTGGGTACGACCAGCTTTGGATCAGATGACTACTAATCCCCTGACTTGGAGTCCGAAGATGGCCTTTCCTGGTTATTCATGGGACCCCGTCGAGGTGAACCTGCCAGAGTGGGAGTTTGAACCGCAGATTCCAGAAATATTGACCGGCAAGGATTGGTATTACCAACAAGCTTTATTTCCTGCGATTGTTTGGTACTTCTCGCAACTCCGATGGGCTGCTGATGACACACCAATGGCACCCATGTCCGTTTCCTGGGCGGAGTTGGCGATCGACTTCACTATCTGTACTGGCTTACCATTGGTTACGCCGTCGGAAGATCCACAGACTGCTACTCTCGAGCGCATGGCGAGATACTTCTCGACAGCTGCTACTCGGATGAGCTACTTGTGCAAGTGCAAATTGGGACCACGTGAATGTTATAAAGAAATTCGTGCCTTATCACCACTGGGAATACGTGCAGTACCTGGCTTCAAGTGCAGGGCAGTGTTTGTGAATCACCAACACACGATGCGAGTATTATACGCTGTGGCTTTGGCGACGACGGAGAAGACAAAAGGGATTCGAGTGCAGCCAGCTTGGGGTTCGGTACCCAAGCCCATATGGCAACCTCCGAAGCTAGCTGAGAACCTGTCAACCACGGTGAGGCCAAGCGACATTGTTGCCAAGGCCGCTGCTGCAACTGAACACGTCTCGGTGGTGCGACGGGCTCATCATGTCACTACTGTCAAGGTCATGCGAGCTACCATCACGTGGACGGACGAGGAGAAGAAAGATTGGGAGGGCCTCACAGGCCGAGATCTTCAGAACGAGCAGAAGAGAATTCTGCATAATCGCGAAGCACGCCAACAGGGATACCATGTACTTGCCCCGTTGAAGGGGCCAAACAAAGATCAACCTGCCAAGCTGGTGTGCATCAATTGCAAGCTCGAGTCGAAGGTGAGCCAGCTTGGCTCATGGTCGCGCCTTCTGTGCCAACCTGGAGCTCCACGAGGCCCACGTCTTGGTAAGAAGCGTACCGCTGCCGACTACGTTATCATGGTGGACGAGCATAACAAGAGGACAAAAATTCCTGGAAACCGTTGTCACGTTCTCACACATTATCGAGCGGACCAGAAGGACAAGGAATTAGTATGTACTCTCTGTGGCTCCACGGCACCGACCAGAAGATTTCAGCAATTTACTGCCGCTCTTTGTGGAGGGCGTTAGGACGCAAAATCCAGGCTAACCACCTGGTTTAGTCGCACAGCCACTGTCCACCCCTCGGGTGCACCTGCCTGTTGGACTATGTCGCTCGCAGGACAACAGCGCGTAGGGGTGGCAGTGTGACTGGTTTTGCTGGACGCATCTGGGCTGCTGGATGCATGTATGAAATATAGCCGAGGGGGAGGACCCGTAGGGCCATTACTGGTGGCCACGATGCCTTAATCGCGACGGAGCGTGCTCCCCCTCGGCTCGAGCTGTGATTATTTTATTTGTCATATTGATGGGCTCTGGCAGTGTATGCGAGGGCAGCTTTATTTTTGAGATATCAGTTGGAGAGGCAGCTGAAGCAGTTTCTTCTTTTGGAATGGAGTATGAGTGACTACTTGGTTGGTTTCTTATTGATATGATACGCGAGGAGCGAGATATCGGTGCACGTTGCACGCACTGGTACTTCCTCATGCATATGCTATTGTTGAACCTTTTGACGCTGAGAAGCGCTGGAGGCAACAGGATTCGTCAGTTACAATGCAGCAGGGAAAGCATCTTGCTTCCTTCAGCCAGTACTTCTGTGGATGGGAGTCTGACTGCAACTATTACATACTCTCTTGATGAATTGTTTCACTGCGGACGCGTGCCAAGGTGAAGGATGAGAACAAGGAGGAGGGGCTGCGGACTTCGCTGCCGAGGAGAAGGAACTCACTGATACCGTCAGCGCATTGCAGAGGGCAATCGGCATCTTGCAGAGGGAGATGTCCAAGGCTGGTGGAGCTGCCTTTGTCCAGGTCAAGAGCGCCGCGTCTGTGATCCAGGCGTTGCAGGCATTGGTGAAGGCCTCCGCGTTCAGCGCCGCCGACGCCAATACCCTCACATCTTTCGTGCAAAACACCCAGGGGGGCGAGGATAGCGACGAGGAGCCTGGCGCCCCAGAGGCCGCCACTTACACGAGCAAGAGCGGCAGCATCGTGGACGTGCTGGAGGACCTTTTGGAGAAGGCGACCGCGCAGCTGGACGCCGCGCGCAAGAAGGAGACATCGGCCAGGCATAATTTTGAGATGCTCGCTCAATCGCTCAAGGACGAAATCGAGTTCTCCACTAAGGACATGGGCGAGGCCAAGAAGTCCGCCGCCGCTAGCGGCGAGGCCAAGTCCGAGGCCGAGGGGGCGCTGGCTGCCGGGTCCAAAGACCTGGCGGGCGACAAGGCCGCCCTCGAGGAGCTGAAGAAGGATTGCGCAGCCCACGCCGACGACTACGCTGCAGAGGCTTCGAGCCGCGCCGAGGAGCTGAAGGCGGTGCAGGCGGCGAAGAAGGTGCTGTCCGAGACAACCAGCGGCGCCGGGGGTGTCGCCTACGGCCTGAGCCAGACCGCCCCTTCCTTTCTGCAGTTGGGCCGCTCGAGCGCCGCAGTCCGCTCTGGGGCCGACCTGGCAAACTTCGAGGCAGCTCGCTTCGTCCGCGAGCTCGGCCGCAGGTTCCACTCGCCGGCGCTGGCGCAACTCGCTCAGCGCATGTCGTCGGCGATGCGCTTCAGCTCCGCGAGCGGGGAGGACCCGTTCGCAAAGGTCAAATCTCTCATCGGAGACATGATCCAAAAGCTCGAGGCCGAATCTGGGGCAGACGCCAAGCACAAGCAGTACTGCGATACAGAGATGGCCGATACGACGGACAAGCAGGATGAAAAGACCACGTTGGTTGAGAAGCTGACCACGAAGATCAACCAGATGACTGCCAGATCCGCTGCTCTGAAGGACAGCATCGCCACTCTGCAGAAGGAGCTCTCCGAGCTGGCGGCTTCGCAGGCGCAGATGGATAAGATGAGGGCTGCCGAGAACGAGCTCTTCCTCGAGCAGAAGAAAGAGCTGTCGACGGGGATCTCGGGCGTGCGGACGGCGATGAAGACGCTGCGCGAGTACTACGGCGGTGGAGCCAAGAACCACGCGGCGGCCTCGGATGCTGGTTCGAGCATCCTGGGGCTGTTGGAAGTCTGTCTGTCGGATTTCACCAAGAGCCTTGCGGAAGCTACTGCCACAGAGGACAGTGCCGCGTCCGAGTATTCGTCGACCACCATGCAGAACAAGATCGAGAAGACAGCCAAGGACCAGGATGTCAAGTACCAGGGGAAGGAGGCCGCCGATCTCGACAAGGCGGTGGTCGAGGCCACCTCCGATCGGGCGTCGACGCAGGAGGAGTTGGATGCAGTGCTGGAGTACCTCGCGAAGCTCAAGGACATGTGCGTCGCGAAGCCGGAGACGTACGCCGAGCGTGCGGACCGCCGCGCTGCCGAAATCTCTGGACTCAAACAAGCGTTGTCTATCCTCGATGGCGAGGCCGTGCTGATTCAGCGCAAGACGCTGAGGGGGCGCGTCTGATCGGAGCAGCCCCGCAGAGCGGCCGCGCCGCTGTATGAGCTCCTCATCTCTCGGCCAAGGGTGCTCGAACCGTCCCGCCCTCACTCCCTCCCTCACCCCACCTGCGCGTCAGGTGCTCGATCCTGACCTCTTGTGAAACCGGACCGCCCAACTCTCGCGCAGGAGAGTGCCGGGGACCAGCGGTTCACAGGGGGTCCGCGGTCGAACCCGTCAGGTTCCCACTGAGTTTCGGGAGGGCAGGCTGCCCTCTTGCCTACTCCCCTCCTCCCTCCTGCTCCTGCTTCTCCTCCTGCTTCCTCCCTTCCGACTGCTCCTGCTCCTCGCCGCGGTTTGGGTTCTGGAGGCGATTTTGAATTCTGCCGGGTATTTGATGGTGACCCTGGGGTTATTGTGGTCCCTCGCCCGTGTTTAAGTCATTCCCATTTGGGGCGTCCGGGGACGCCGTCGGCAGCGCCTCGTTGTCGAGGATGCGCGCTGGGCCGGCCGGTCCAGGATCTTCTCCAGGAACCGGCTGGTGCGGCGCTGGCGTAATAACTCACCCCTTTCTTGGCGGGTGGTGCGGGTGCGACGGGTGTGTGGGTGTGGTTCGGATCCCCCGACCCCTTCCCACGAATCCGCCCCCGACTCCGACTCGACTAATTCTACGGCGGTTGCAGGGGCAGCCCCGACCTTAGCTTTGGCCCCCGGCGGTGGTTCACCTCCACCCTCGGCGGCCGGACCGTGTTCGTTCGACGGACCTCCCCCATCTTTTGACTCCGCTGAGGCTCCGGTCGGGACGGATCTGGCCGGCTCCGGCCCAGGCTCTGACGACGGCGGCGTGGGGCATCCCTCGGGCTTAGCGTTTCCCCCTGGAACCCTCCAAGGTGGCGCTGGCGGTGCGAGGAGAACGAAACGCAAGCGCGCTCAGCAGGAAGACGTGTGGGGCGCCATCGCCGCCCTAACTACTGAGGTCCGGACTCTGGCCGGGAAACTGGATGGCCAGGCTGGGGCCCAGGATACCTCCCCGACTCGGATCCCTTGGACCCGGCGGCGGAGGGTCGCGAAACGTCAGCGGGGGGGCTCGCCTCGGACCCCCTCTTCTCCGACTCCCGGCACGACCCTGGCCAATTCCTGGGCGGCCGTGGCCCCTGTTTTGAAGGCTCTTCTGGAGGCCCCGTCCCCCCCGTCGGACGCCGAGCTCGCCGAGCTCGCGACTCGCCTCCTCGCTGGCCTCGCTCGCTCTGCCCCGGCTGCCGCCGATGCCGCCGTTCCCCAGACTGCTTCTGCCTCGCCGAAGGCCCAGGCGGCGCCGAAGGCCCAGGCGGCGCTGAAGGCCCAGGCTGCGCCTCGACCTGAGCAGGCGGCTCCGGCCCAAGAGCGCCGCGATCGTCCCTCCGTCTGGGCCGACTTGTTTTAGAGCTCGGCGAGCCGCACCCCGGCCCCTCCCCCCCAGGAGCCGCCGCGGGCTGTCTTGTGGGACCCCGCGTGGAGCGGCGCGACCGTGGTTCCCGCCTCCCGGGTGGCCGGGGTCCACCCTGACGTCCCCCTCGTCGTCCAGGCCGGTACTGCCGACGAGCTCGCTAGCGGGCAGGGCTGGCTGAAGGCTGGCCCTCGCAAGGCTGGCACCACGTTTGTCCAGGTGCACCGTGAGGGGACCTCCAGGGTCCTCATCAAAGGGAGGTTCGGCCCCGTCGTTGCCAAGGCCACGGTGGTCCCTGTCGCGGGTCTAGGCGGGGACGCGGCCCCCACGTGCTCGGTCTCGGCGCCGAATGCGAACGACGACGCCGCGGCTCCACCGACCGAGGGCATCGCCATGGTCCGCTTCACTGTGGCCCGCGAGTACGCGGAGGGGGCCCTCTGGACCCGGGTGTCCGCTCCCTCTCCGCCTTAACGTCGGCCACGCTCTCGGCTGAGGCCCGCGATGCCGTCATCAAGACGGCTTCCGTGCAGCGCAACTCCGACGAGGTGACCACCCTCCTGTCTATCAAGAGGTCCGGCCTCAGCGAGTTTCTTAGCTTCCCCCTCCCCCGGGGGGGTTTCGTGTCCCCCCATCGGGATAAGAGTGAGACCCGGGCCCTTAACTGGATCGCCCGGACCCCCCGCTCGGCCCCGGAGCCCCGATCGTCGATCGAGTACTTCGATGCCGCGGTGGCGGCTGCCAAGGAGGGGGGGGGGACCCTGGTCTATCGCCCAGGGGGTCATTCGAACCTCGGCGCTTTGGGACCCCAGCCCACCACTACTGGCACCCTTGTTGCCCCCCGGTGGTATGCCTCCTGTGTCCCAGCTGCGTGGACGGTCGTGGACATAACCAAGTGGGCCTCCGACAGGGGGGCTACCGACGTCTCTTCCGTCGCGAGGCGAGGGAAAACTGATGCTACGTTCCGGGTCTGGCCGCCAGCTGGCGACCGAGGCTTGGCGTGGGGTGGTGGTTTTCTCTTCTGGTATTGCTGTGACCCCCGCGGCCGTCTCCAAGCAGCGCCGGAAGCCCGCTGAGGCTTCCGCTCCGGCTCGATGGGGCGCCCCGGCTGCCCCTCCCGCTCCCCCCTCGACGCCTCCGCAGGATGCTACCGGTACCCCAGGAACTTCGACCCGTGCCCCGGGGACCACGCCTTCCGAGGTTGTCCTTGGCGCCCTGGGTCCGTGGACTCAGGTTTTTGACGAAATCGAGTGCGGCGGGGAGGGCGATTGCATGTACACGTCGCTTGCCCATGCTATGAACCACTTGGCGGGGAAGGTTTGCGACAGCAAGCTCCTCGCCGTGCGAGGCCCGCTACAGGCCCAGCTTCGCGCCTGGGCGGCCGCCGAGATCCGGAAGCGAGGTGGCCAGCACGGTCTCCATGACCCGGACATTGAGCCTCGGGCCACCAGCGTGCTCACCCCAGGGAATTTCGGTGACGTCACTTCCATGCGCGCTCTGGCCACTCACCTTAATCACACTATCCGGGTTTGGGCCTGGATCAACGTTGACGGCCCCGAGAGCCCGATGGTGTGGTGGCACATCGTCGTCTACCCGTCTGATTCGGCTAAGGGACGCAAGAGCCCCACGGTCTGGCTGAAGCTCAAGGATCAGCACTACCAGTGGCTGCGTCCCAAGGCCGGCAAGTCGCCACCCACTGCGGAGTGGACGCCACGATCCTCCATCCGGGGTGTGACGATCTGCTTTGCACTACCCATCCCCCCCCGACCGCGGGCGTCGAGATCGAGGGGTCCGAGGCCCCCGCGGCCCCCGCGCTGGGTTCGGAACCGCTGCGGCACCGGCCCCAGCCATGCAGGTGGACGATGCTCCGGCGCAGGAGCGGGACGAGCGCCAGAAGACTGGCGACTGCGCGACGGCTCCAGGGGGCCTCCCAGGGGGTGGACGGTCCGGCCCCCCTTCCGTCGCCTCCTCGGCGGCGCGGTCTCTTTTTGGACTCCCCCCGCGGCCGGCCAGCGACCGCTCCGCGGGAGGGGACTCTTCGGCGGCGGCTCGGTCCGCCCTCGGCCTTGGCCGGCTGGCGGCGGCGGCAGCGGCGGCGGCTCCTCGGGCTCCCTCCCCGACCCCTCCCCTCCCCAGGCGGCTGGGCGGCAGCGCTCCGGCCGCCCGGCCTCGGCGGCGACTGCTGCCGCCCCCGCAGGACGGCAACGCGCTGCTGCAGGAGAAGGCTCTGGGAGTAAAACGTCTCGGAAGGCCACGCCGGACGCGGCTTCGAAAAAATCGTGCAGAGTCCCAGGGGCCCGAAACGGCGGCCAGCCCCGCCTCCCTGAGAGGGATGCCGCTAGCTTGCTCGGGGTGGCCCCCCCGGGCCCGTCTTGTCCGGAAGCTTCCGGACATGGCCCTGGCATGGCCACTCACGATTCCGATGTTTTCGCCAGTCTCGGCCCCCCCCCTCTCGAGGCCCCCGCGGAGCTCTTCAGGGGCCCGTGTGGCTGGGTCCCCAAGGCCCAGACGGGGTTGCGGCGCATCGCTGATCGCCGGTGGAGGCGGTGTCAGGGGACCCTCGCCCCCACCACCAACAAGGCGGCCTGCAGGAGTGCCTCTCTGACCCTCTCTAACCCTAAGCATCCAAATATCACTTTAAGCGAGAAGTATTGATACTATTGGAATATCATTTCTCCGGTTGAAATCTCACAGTTCCAGATCTCAGATCTCAGATTGTGAAATCTCCGGTTGAAATCTGTATTTTTAAGGAAAAACAGACATCACGAATATTGAAAATTGTTTTTGGAGTTTTGAGATTTTGAGATTCTGAGATTTTGAGATTGCGAGGTCGCGCTCTGGGAATGTGCGCGGAGCTCAGGAGAGCCTCAGTAGCGGACCCCCTTGAAGCGACTGCCCCCCCCCCAGCTGGAGCGGCCCTTTCGCTCGAGCGGCTTCAGCAGCCGCCCTCGGCCATCCTGCTCTCGGCCCTCCTGCCCTCGGCCCTCCGTTCGCGGGGGGCGAAGCAAGCCGAGAGAACGGGGGGGCAGGGAAGGAGGAGGAGGAAGGAGGAGGAGGAGGACGGGGGGGGGGAGGGGGGGGAGGAGGAGGAGGAGGAGGAGGAGGAGGAGGAGGAGGAGGATGAGGAGGAGGAGGGAGGAGGAGGAGGAGGAGGAGGAGGAGGAGGAGGAGGTGAGGAGGAGGAGGGGGAGGGGGGGGGGGAGGGGGGAGGAGGAGGGGGAGAAGGGGGAGAGGAAGGGGAGGGGGGGAGAGGGAGAGGGGGAGGGGGGAGGGGAGGAGGGAGGGAGGGAGGGAGGGAGGAGGAGGAGGAGGAGGAGGAGGATCAGGAAGAGGAGGGGGATGAGGAGGGATTGGAGTTGCTGTTGTTGTTGTTGTTATTGTTGTTGTTGATGATGATGATGACGACGATGATGATGATGACGCAACCGCAGTGGCTCGAGCCACCACGATCGTGGTGGCGTCGGTGGCGTGCCGCAGGGAAGCCAGCGGCCATGGCCCCTCTGGCGTTGGGGCTCTGGCACGGGCTCCTGCCCGTCCTGGGCGCCGCGCGCCTTCTACTTGCCGCTCACGGCGCGGTGGGTGACGTGCCCATGGGCATGAAGACGCGCCTAGAAGTGAGTGAGCGCATGCTGAACATGAATTCGTAGCCTCGCTTGAAAGCGAAGCTAGGAATTCATGTTAAGCATGCGCTCACTCGCTTCGTGGTTGAATTCAGATCCCCCGCCATGTGCGACATGACGAAGATTTACACGAGCTACCCGATTCAGGATTCGGGGTACTGGAACCTCCCAGATGGCCGCATGACGGCGCAGTGGGAGGGAATGCCAGGACGGTCGCGCTGTCTGAGGCTGACGCTGTCGTGGTCTGGCGGGGCCTTGTTCTACGAACCGTTGGAGAGGGAGCCGCGGTACTTCCTCATCAGCGAGTCGCCGTGAAGGCGACGCTGATGATGACGACAATGAAAATGATGTGGAAGGGTGGAGGGGGAGGGGGGAGGAGGGAGGAGAGAGGAGGGAGGAGGGAGAGTGGGAGGAGGGAGAGGGGAGGAGGCAGGATGGGGGGAGGAAAGAGGAGGAGGGAGGATACGGAGAGGCGTGGCTCTCGGTCTGCTTCGCTCCTCGTAGTGCTGCGGCCATGGCGGCCTTCGCTGCGAAGCTCGACGAGCTGGTGCGGGTGCAGGACACCAGGGCATGTGAACGGAGGAAGAGGAGGGGGGAGGAGGAGGAGGAGGACAAGGAGGAGGTGGATGAGGAGGAGGAGGAGGAGGAGGGAGGAGGAGGAGGAGGAGGAGGAGGATAGGGATCTCGAGGAGGGAGGAAGGAGGAGGGGGGATGATGAGGCCGAGGACCAGGATGATGATGATGCTGAGGAGGAGGAGGAGGTACCCATGAGGATGATGATGATGATGACCAGGATGATGATGATGATGAGGAGGAGGATGAGGATGAGGAGGATGAGGGGGAGGAAGAGGAGGAGGAAGAGGAGGAGGATGAGGATGCTGCTGATGATGATGATGATGATCAATAAAAACGCTGCCCATCCTGACTCAGCCTTTCCCTCCTCCTTATCCTCCCTCTCCTCCTCCCCCTCCGCCTCCTCCTCCTGCCTCCTCCTCCCTCTCTCTCTCTCTCTCTCCTCCTCTCTCTCTCTCTCTCTCTCCCTCCTCCTCCTTCTCTTCGTCGTCGTCCTCCTCCTCCTCCTCCCCCCCCCATCCTCCTCTTCTTCCTCATCTTCCCTCTCCCCCCTCCGCCCCCTCCTCCTCCTACTCCCTCTGGATCCTCCCCTTGTCCGCCCCCGTTCCCTAGAAAGGCGCGTTCAAGTGCGGGGACTGCCAGAACGACGACGCTGGCGGCGGCCGCAAGGTCACCATGGCCGCGAACGGCTCGAGCCTCCTCGAGGCGGAGCGCCTCATCAAGGTCGTGGCGGCGGGCTTTCCGACGGGGCACCCCGTGAAGTCTGTCATCAAGCCGACGTTGGCCACGTTGGCTGAGAAGTGCCGACCCCGACGACGACGACGACAACGACGACCTCGACGACGGCTACCACGACGACGAAAACGACGACGACGACGACGACGACCACGACCGCGACGGCGCCGACCACGGCGATGAATGAGTTCAGGTACACGCTCTACGGAGCGCGCGGCGTGGAGAACTGGTGCGACCAGCGCTTGGTGGGGATCATCGCCGTCATGCACCGCGTGCGGCGCCTGCAGGACGAGAAGAAGTGGACGGAGTGCATCGGCAAGCTCAACGGCGACCAGGGCGCGGAGGAGATGGAGGGAGAAGGGGGGGGGGGGGGGGGGGGGTGTAGCGGGGGGGGGGGGGGGGGGGGGGAGGGGGCGGAGGGGGGGGGGGAGGGGGCGGAGGAGGAGGATGCGGATGAGGAGAGGGAGGAGGAGTAGGAGAAGTAGGACGACGAGGAGGAGGAGGAGGAGGGCGACAGGAAGGCTTATGATAATACTAACAAGCTGTCTGCTGGCTGTCGCCAATATTCGACGTTCGCCTCTCAAGAAGTTTCAAGGTGCCTCAAATTTGAGGCGCCCTGATACTTCTTGGGGGTAAATTTGGGATCTCATCGGAACTGGGGCCTCTCGGGGGCCCCTTCAATTGTTTTCGTCGCGCCAGCAGGTGCGGCGACTGGACAAGCTGCGGCGCGTCGTGGAGTGGTCCGAGAAGACGCCCGAGAAGAAAAGCATGACGGAGCTTTCGCCCGCGACGCCCGAGAGCAAGGGCAAAGCCCCAGCCGACAAGGGCAAGGCCCCAGCCGACAAGGGCAAGGCCCCGACGGACTTGGTGGCGGTGAAGGCCGTGAAGGCCAAGAATGTCGCGGAGGCCACTTCCGACGACGACGGCGACAACGACATGTGGCTGTGGCAGTCGCTGTCGAAGGGCTGGGCCGACAACTTCAGCGACTACGTCGGCTCGCCGCTGGGCCGCGACGGGATGAACGACGCGGTCGTCCGCAGCGGGGCGGGCAGGAGCAGGAAGGACAAGGGCGAGGACAAGATCAAGGTGAGGATTGCCAAATGCGATCCCCAAACGACGGTTTCGTAATTTTGTTAGTGTTTAAATGGTTGTTCTGTGTTTGAGGTACTTCAAGCACATAACAAGTCTGTAAGACCAAGCACCTCAGAAGGTGATCAAGGACCGATCTGGCATCAAGCCCAAGGTCACGAGCGCGGCTGGCATCGCGCACCCCGACGCGCGCGTCGTGCTGAAGGGCGCCATGAAGATGGACGTGCCGACGATCGAGGCCCTTCCCAGGACGGGCCTGATATCTCCCTCCTCCTCCTTCTCATCATCCCCCCTCCTCCCCCCTCCTCCTCCGCCTCCCCTCCTCCTCCCTCCCTCCCCCCCCCCATACCCCCCTCCTCCCCTCCTCCTCCCCCCCCCCCCCCCCCCCCCCCCCCCCCCCCCCCCCCCTCTCCTCCTCCTCCTCCTCTTCCTCCCCCTCCTCCTCTCCTCCTCCTCCTCCTTCTCCTCTTCTCTCCTCTACTCCTCCTCATTCAGAGCCTCTAATCCTCCTCCTCCTTCTCATCCCCTCTCTCCTCAGGAGGAGGGGTGAGAGGGTGAGAGGGGGGGGGGGGGGGGGGGGGGGGGGGGGGGGGCAGATGGATGATTTCAGGAGAAGCAGGGCGCGGGAGATGGAGGACGGCGACAGAGGTGGGGGAAGGTAGAGGAGGGAAGGAGGGGGGGGGGAGGAGGAGGAGGAGCGGCGAGGAGGAGGAGGAGGAGGAGCAGGGGGAGGAGGAGGAGGAGGAGGAGGAGTAGGGATGAGGATGAGGGACCTGGCGGTAACCAACCGTTGGGTCAAAGTGTGGCCGCGTTTTTGTTGTTGTTGTTGTTGAACATTATTTATTCTAAAGAATAATTATTGTTGGGCCCCCTGGTGCGCGCCCCCCCTGCGCCGCCTAGGCCGCAGCTGCATTTTCATCATTTTCGTGAGGAAGCCTCAGAAAAGAGGGTGTGTACAGGATCCGGTTGTTTTGTTGTAATCCGCTTTTCCTTGCAAAAAACAATAGAAAATGACATTTCTTGTTCTAATATAATCAAATTTCAAGAATCCCTTGCAAAAAATAAGGTAAAGTGGACATTCGCGCGCGCAAGACGAAATCCTTCCAAAAGCTTAGTGTTCGCAACGATTTTAACATAAAAACATCAAAAAACCAATGGTTTTTCAACAAAAAATGTCAAAATCTCATCCCGCGCGCTCTTGCGGATTCGTAGGAAACCCAACACTTTTTAAACATTTCTGTCAAACGGGCTTTTGCGAGCAACTTTTTCGAACTTCTGCAACAACGGTTGCGCACCTGCCAGGGCCATCATCCCTGTCAAATAATACCATGCGGGACACATTCGTTTTTTCTTCGCGCGCGCACGCCGTCGTCGTCGGCCGCGGGGCCCTGAATAGTAGCCACGGTCGTCTAATACCATGCGGGACACATTCGTTTTTTCTTCGCGCGCGCGCGCCGTCGTCGTCGGCCGCGGGGCCCTGAATAGTAGCCACGGTCGTCCGCATGCCACGAAGTGAAGTGTCCGAACGTCATAGGGCGGGAAGCTGGGTGTGGGTGGTGGCGAAGAGTCGTATGGAAATTTGGTAGAGCTTGAACCGGCCCCCCCACAAAGTGGGGGTATTGCCCGCCTCCTATGAAAACCCTGGCACTGGTGAGAACGGAGTGTCCCCAGTCTTAAATGATTGTTGTTGTTGTTGTAATTTCTGTCGACGCGTTTGGTTATCGTTCCGGCGTCGTCCACCTCGCGACGTGGCCATCGAGAGGTGAACGGCGTCTTATGTTCGACCAAACTCGCGGACGCCGAGGAAGCTCTCGGCGCCCGACGGCGGCGTCTACTGCGTGACGATGCACGCGAAGGGCACGTGCGTGTGCTACCAGGGCGTGGGCTGCAAGCCCATTTTGATGATCGGGGTTGGACTGGGTGTTCATGCGAAACTGGAGGAGGAGGATAGGACGAGACGAGTAGGAGGATAGGAGGAGAGGAGTCGGAGATAGGGGGAGGATAGGAGGATAGGAGGAGAGGAGTAGGAGGAGGATAGGAGAGGAGGGGGATAGAAGGGGGAGGGGGAGGATAGGAGGAGAGGAGGAGGAGGAGGATAGGAGGAGAGGAGGATAGGAGGAGGATAGGAGGACAGGAGTAGGAGAGGAGGGGGAGGTAAGGAGGAGGCGGAGAGGAGAACGACAAGGGAAACGAGGAGGGTGTCCGGACCCCAGAGCCGCGCCCCGCCCCCCGTGGAGGTCAGCGAGCGCATGGCCCCGAACGGGATGCACCGCAAGTACTTGATGGAGATCCTGCGCCGCGCGGCCACGCAGGGTTGGAGTAAGGATCGGCGGATGGGAGCTTGAAGAGGAGGGAGGGAGGAGGGGCAGGAGTAGGTGGAGGAGTAGGTGGAGGAGGAGGGGGAGGAGAGGGAAGAAGAGGAGGACGAGGAGGAGGAGGAGGAGGAGGAGGAGGGAGAAAGAGGAGGAGGAATAGGACAGAAGGAGGACGAGGAGGGGGGGGGGAGGAGGAAAGAGGAGGAGGAGGTCGAGAAAGAGGAAAAAGGAGACGGGAGGGGGAGCCCCCCCCCTCTATCCCCCTACCCCTCTCTCCTCCTCCTCCTCCTCCTCCTCCCTCCCCTCCTCCTCCTCTCCTCCTCCTCCTCCTCCTCTCCTCTCCTCCTTCTCTCCTCCCCCTCCTCCTCCTCCCTCCCCCCTCCTCGCCCCCTCTTCTCCTTCTACCCCTTATCCCCCCTCCCCCCTCATCCTTCATTCGCCGCCCCTGCGAGGGCGACATGCGGCAGGCGAGGGCCAAGCTCATCGCCTGAGCGTGGGCGCGGCTGCAGAGGGCGGGCTCGGGGGGGCCGGGGCGACCTCGTCGGCCAGGGCCAGGTGGCGCCGCGCGGGGGGCACCGCTACGCCACGAGTGGGTTGCACCAGCGGCCGCGGCGACTGGGGCGCCGTGGCTCCAGAGAGCGCGCCCTTGGGGAGGGCATGCGTTGTTGTGTTTTGGCGTTGGAAATTGCGATTCCCTCTCCCTGTGCAAGCGCTGGCTTGGGGATTTTGCAAGGTAGGCCGTAATGCAAGCCCTCGTAGGCTAGGCTGGGGCTTTGCTAGGTACGCCAGGTCGAACAACTGTAGTATATAGGCTGGAGTGCAAGCACTGGTTTGGTGGCCTTCAGAAAATATGCTGGAGTGCAAGCAAGTGTTTGGGGACCATGAATAGGTAGGCCGAAGTGCAAGCGCATGTTTGGGGACCTTGCTAGGTGCGCTAGGTCGAGCCACTTAGCAGATGGGCTGGAGTGCAAGCACTTGTTCGGGGATCTTCAGTAGATATGCTGGAGTGCAAGCAAGTGTTCGGGGGCCAAGGATAGATAGGCCGAAGTGCAAGCGCACCCCCTTGGTTCAGCAGGTCCCCGCCCACGCCCCTCGGGCTTTTTGGCCAACTCAGCGCGGCCGCGGGCTGCGCGGCGGCGCGCGTGGCTGGCGCTGCGGGGGGCCCATGGCACCGCGGGCCCAGAAAAGTGGGCAAGGATGAGAAAAAGGAGAAGGAGGATGTGGAGAAGGATGAGGGGGGAGGAAGGGGGGGAAAGGAGGAGGAAGAGGAGAAGGAGGATAGGGAGAAGAAGGGGGAGAAGGACGGGGGGGCGAGGCTGAGTTCCATTCCCCCAGGCAGCTTCCACCCTGCGCTTCGGCGGCTGCCTGGATGGCGACCGCTGCAAGAAGGACGTCCGTCCTTCTCCTTTTCATTATCCTCATCCTTCTCCTGCCCCTCCCCCACCTCCTCTCCGCCCCCCCCCCTCCTCCATCTGCTCCTCCTCCTCCCCTCCTCCACCTCTTCAACCGCCTCCTCCTCCTCCTCCTCCTCCTCCTCCTCCTCCAATGTAGCAGGACGCCTGGCGCTCATGTTGGGGCCACGCGGACGGCTTGGTGCGCATGCCCGTGCCGAGGGTGTTGAAGGAGGTGGTGGACAGCAGCGGTCATATCCTGAGCGCCCTGGAGCAAGACCCCGCGTGGCTGCGCCACGACATGGCCTGCGTGGAGGGCTTCTCGGGCCGCGCCGTCATCGCGAGGGCCTTCGAGCGGGCGGGGGCGCCCTCGGCGTCGTTCGACGTCGACGTGACGTCGGGCGCGGGCTTCGTCGAGGTCGCGAAGCAGGTCTTACGCGTCCGCCCGTTCGGCTTGCTCTGGCTGGGGCCGACGCCGGCGAGGAACGCCTCCTCCTCCTCCTCCTCCTCCTCCTCATCCTTCCTCTCTTCCCCCCTCCTCCTCCACGCACCCCTCTTCCTCGAGGGGGGGGGAGAGAGGGGAAGAGGGAGGGGTGAGGAGGGAGAGAGGGGGGGAGGGGAGAGGGCGAAGGAGAGCGGGAGGGAGGAGGAGGAGAGGGAGAGGAGGGGGGGGAGGGAGAGAGGAGGAGGAGAGGGGGGAGGGGGGGGGAGGAGGAGGAGGGGAGGAGGGAGGAGGAGGGGGGGGATGAGGAGATGGGGGAGGAGGAGGAGGAGAAGGAGGAGGAGGAGGAGATGGAGGAATACAGAGTGCGGCTTAAAACCATGTAGGAGCCCGCTTGACGACGCTGACACCGAGGCCAAGGTCGACCTTCTCGTTCGATCGCTCTGCGATTCCGCCGTGCCCCCAGGTCAGTCGGTACATGTGGGTTGCCCTGGGTGGGTCTGGGAGCCTCCAGGTTAGGGGGGGTGTAGGGAGCTCGTCGTGGGCATTCGGTGGCATCGCGGGGGCCAGCCCCCGCCCCTGCTTGACAGGGGCAGCGGAAGGAACGCATTGCCGTATTGGCTGTGCTGGCGACCCTCAGGATGCAATTCGTGGCGATAGCGCTTCGCCCTTCGTATGGGCCGAAGACGGTGGCCCTGAAGTCGTTCTTCGACTGGTCCAACGCCTGTAAGATCAGGACGTTCCTCGGCGTTTTCGGCTGCCAGGTGTCAGCGCCCCTGAACATCTACGGCACGTCAGGCCAGCTGGCGTGGCTGTCCAGGAGCGGGTGGAACAACGACAATGAGGAGGAGGATGAGGGGGGGGAGGAGGAGGGGGAGGAGGAGGAGGAGGAGGAGGAGGAGGAGGAGGAGGAGGAGGAGGAGGAGGGGGGGAAGGAGGGGAGGAGCAGGGGGAGGAGGAGGATGAGGAGGAGGGGGAGGAGAAGGGAGGGAGGAGGAGGAGGAGGAGGATGGGGAGGAGGAGGTTGGAGGAGGATGAGGAGGAGGATGCGCACCAGGCGGGCGCGCGGGGGGAGAGGGTGTAACAGCTCCCCCCACCCCCCCCCCCCCCCCCCCCCCCCCCCCCCCCCCCCCCCCCCCCCCCAGCAGGAGATACCCGCGGGGGCTGTGCAAGAAGAGGAAGGCGTCGGTGTCGGATGAGTACCCAGAGAGCCTTGGCGATGAGGTGGCGCTGTTGTGGCTCGACGTGCGCGACCACTGGAAGACGCTCTTCGCGATGAAGGTCATCGGCAGCCAGTGCCTGAAGAACCCCGAGTCGCTGCCGCCGCTGTACAAGGTGGTCCCAGTGATGCCGCGCGTCGCCCTCTTCCTCCAGTGCGAGCTCGACGCCGCGGCGGTTTGCAAGGAGATCGCGGATGCCATGGCGGGCGCGACGCCCAGCGCGATGGCTTCAGAGTCGCCAAAGGCCACGAGGAGGAGGAGGATGGGGGAGGGGGACGAGGGGGATGAGGAGGGAGGAGGGAGGACCAGGAGGATGAGAGGGAGGAGAAGGAAACTGAGAGGGAGGAGAGTGCGGGGGAGGAGAAGGGTGACAAGAATGAGGTGGGGGGGTAGGATGAGGAGGAGGAGGAGGAGAGGAGGTGGGGAGGAGGAGGAGGAGGAGGACGAGGACGAGGACGAGGAGGAGGAGGTGGAGGGCGCAGACGGCGACGGATAGGTAGAGGAGGGAGAGGAGGAGGAGGAGGAGGAGGAGGAGGAGGAGGAGGGAGAGGAGGAGGCGGAGGAGGTCCCCCACCATCAGAGGCCGCCTCCGACGCCGTCACCCTCTCCGACACCTCCCCCGAGGAGGCGAAGAAGGCTGATCCTCTGGGCAATCATCCTCTTTCCTCCTCCTCATCCTAATCCTCTTCCTCATGTTCCTCTCCCTCGCTCTCCTCCCTCTCCTTCTCATGGCCCTGCTCCTCCTCCTGGCCCTCCCTCCTCCGTCCTCATCCTCCTCTTCCTGGGCCCTGAGCCCTGAGGCTGGCGGCGACGAGGAGAAGGGCGAGCAGGGGGCGATCGACGGCGACGAGGAGAAGGGCGAGCAGAAGGCGATCGGCGGCGCTGAGGACCCAGGGGGGTGGCGAAGGGAATGGCGGGGAGGAGGGGGGCAAGGATGAGGGGGGGGAAAGGGGGGGGGGGGGGAGGGGGAAGGTGAGCGCGAGGGGTAGCAGGAGGAGCAGCAGGAGGAGCAGCAGGGACATGATGACGAGGGAGAGGGACGCACGACGACGATGACGACGAAAACGAATACGCCGATCACGACGATGACGAAGATGACGGCGATGCCTAATACGAGGGCGAAGACGACAGAGAAATAATGAGACGACGAATAGGACAATGAGTACGACGAAACGATGAAAACGACGACGACAGCGACGGCGCGGGCGCCCCTCTTCAGGACCACGGCGCCGTCGGCCTGGCGCGCAGCCCAGCGCGTCAGAGCGGGGGGAACGGCGCTAAGCGGAGGAAGATCCGCAAGAAGAGGGAGGTCAAGAAGCAGGGCAGCTCGGAGAGCTTTCCCTGGAGGTGGGCGGACTGATGGCCGCGCGCGCCAGACTTCGGGGGTCTGGACTTCCTGGGGTTCCGGGCAAATCTTGATTTCTGGGGCCATGATTTCTGGGGCCAGGATTTCTCGGGTTCCGGGCATGTCTTGATTTCTGGGTTTTCAGGGAGGATTTCTGGGGATCGGGGGCATGTGTTTTGGAATCTGCAAGATTCAGTTGGCTGACGATCCAAGGAGTTCCGAAAGAGTTCCTCCTCTTACTCCTCCTCCTCCTCCTCCCCCTCGTCCTCCTCCTCCTCCTCCTCCCCCTGCTCCTCCTCCTCCTCCTCCTCCTCTTCCCTGTCCTCTTCTCCCTCCTCATATCATTATTCTCCCCCTTCCTCCTCCCCCTCCAGGTCCCCCCTGATCCACTCTCTCTCGTCAGCGTCACCCATGTTCGCATTAGCACAGTATTGACGCCAGATCGGTGTTGGGGACAATGCATTAACGTTGCATTAACGTTAAGGCGCTGTTAGGGCACCGTGCATTATCATTGCATTAACGTTAAGGCGTTGTTAAGGCACTGTGCAGTATCATTGCATTAACGTTAAGGCGTTGTTAAGGCACCGTGCATTATCATTGCATTAACGTTGAGGCTTTGTTAAGGCACAACACATCCTATGATAATACAACGACATGATATGATAAGGCAAATATACCATACATGCACAACATTTGCCTTAACATGGCCTCATCACCTCATACCAAATGCCTTATCACTTGCCTTGCCAATTCATTATCACTGCACGTCCGACCATTGCTAGAAATCTATGGTATCTACCAAAAAACGGATGAATGATATAAAAAAGAAAGACAGAAAATAATGACGAAGAAAAAAAGAAGAATAACCAAAACAAACGAACAAAAACAAAAAAGAAATAAAAACAACACTGACATCCGCCCTCTGGAGCCCTCTGGGGCCCTCTGTGCAACTGTTTATGCTCAAGGACGCTGCCTCAGAGAGCGAGGGGGTCTCTCTTCGGTGTGCCCCACTACGTATCCCCTGGGCCCCTGGGAGCAATGGTTGTAGCCAGGAGGCCAGCCGCTGCCAAATCGTCCACGAAACCGACCAAGAAAGACCCGCTAGGCATGAAGAGCCCCCCCACGCACGACGACGTGCGGAAGAAGGCGCTGAAGAGGGCTGGGTCGCTCAGGAAGCCTTCGGCTGCCTCGAAGGGATCTCTTGGCGGCGCTGCTGGGACAGGAATGATTACGCTCACGAAGGATGAGGCGCAGCGCCTCTTGAAGGCGCACAAGGGTGATTGTTCTCGGATGTCTCTGGACGGACGCTTGGAATGCTACAGGCGCGGCATCGTCAGCGAGTCGGTGATCACCAACAGTCGGGAGGACATGGTCTGCCTGTGGAGCCGCTGCAAGCAGGCGGAGGAGGAGGAGGATGGGGGAGGATGGGGAGGAGGAGGAGGATGAGGGAGGAGGAGGAAGAGGATGGGGGAGGAGGAGGAGGAGGAGGAGGAGGAGGCTGCGGAAAACAATGAGGAGAAGGACGAGGGGGATGCTCTCCTCCTCCTGATTCGTCCTCCTCCTCCCTATCAGTCTCCTCATCCTTCTGTCCCTTCCCTCCTCCTCCTCATGGAATTGTCCCGAGCTGGAACTACGTGTTTTACGTGTCCAGGCCACCCAGGGGGCATCTCTCATGGCTGTCCCGAGCTGGCGCCGTGTTTTTCCCGGAAAGGGCAGAGGCCCAGGGTTCTCTTTTAGTTTGTTTCCCCCCGGTTTTGACGGCTGTAGGGCTGGCGAATTTCTTTTGCGATGCATAGCGAGGTCGCGTAGGGCCGGCGAATTAAAAATTGAGGATGTCCGTAGCGAAACGCTTGTTTTTCAGAATTTGTTGAGGATGTCTCGAGCGGAACGCTGGTTTTGCAGAGTTGGGGATGTCTCGAACAAAACGCTTGTTTTCAGAATTTGTTGAGGATGTCTCGAGCGAAGCGCTGGTTTTGCAGAGCCGACCGCGACACGGAAAAAGCGCCCCGCGCGCAGGAATCCGATGATGTCTCGCGCGTGCCGCGTCCCGCGCGCAGGAATTTCGAGGATGTCTCGACTAATTTTGGCTTCCAGGCGCCTCTGGGCGTTCCTGGGCCCTCCTGCGCTCCAGACAACCGCATGTTAGATATCCCCCCTGGGTGGGCTGGACCACGTGTTTTTACGTGTGCAGGCCACCCAGGTTGTATGTAACATGGTGGTCACGAGCTGGAACCATATGTTTTTTACGCGTCCAGGCCACCCACGGGGATATCTAACATGGTTGTCCCGAGCTTGAACCATCTGTTTTTACGTATCCAGGCCACCCAGAGGGGGTCTCTAAAATGGTTTTCCTGAGCAAGGACCACGTGTTGTAACGAGTCCAGGCTACCCAGGGGTGTATATAGCTTGGTTTCCCGAGCTGGCACCATGTGTTTTTAAGTGTCCAGGCCATCCAGGGGGATGTCTAACATGGTTGCCCCGAGCAAGGACCACGCATTTTAACGTTCCGTAGCGCGTCCCCTCGGCGCGTCCCGCGGTGCGCCCCCGTGGCGCGTCCCCTGGCACGTCGCCTGGCGCGTCCCTTGGGACGTTCCGCGGCGCATCCTCCTGGCATGTTCCCCTGTGAATTAGCTCTGGGGCAGCTACTATGTGCTGATGCAGCTCGAGCTTAAGATCCAGGTCAGTTCGGTCAGGACTCGGATGCAAAGGAGGATTCGATCCAGAGCACAATCGCGGCATGTCACATCGCAATTCAGCACAGCGCAGCACAGCACAGCCCTCGTACATCAAGATCGGTACACTCAGCATTACAACCTGGCGCGTTCCGTGGCGCGTCCCGTGGCGTGTCCCCCTGGCACGTCGCGCGGCGCGTCCCCTGGCACGTCCCGTGGCGCGTGCATTGGCACGTTCCGTAGCGCGTCCCCTCGGCACGTCCCGCGGTGCGTCTTCGTGGCACGTCCCGTCGCCTGGCGCGTCCCTTGGGACGTTCCGCGGCGCGTCCTCCTGGCATGTTCCCTTGTCAATTAGCTCTGGGCAGCTACTTTGTGCTGATGCAGCTCGAGCTTAAGATCCAGATCAGTTCGGTCAGGACTCGGATGCAAAGGAGGACTCGATCCTCAACGCTATAGAGCACAGTCGCGGCATGGCACATCGCAAGTCAGCACGGCGCTGCACAGCACAGCCCTCGGCACGGTACATCAAGATCGATCCTTTCAGCATTGCGTTTGGCCGTCGCCCAATCCAGTGTCTTTGAAACGTTGCTATGCCTTACATTTCTATATTCCTTTCCGGGTTCGTGGGTCGATCATGTTACGTTTCCAGGCCACCAACACGACGCTTGTCCCCAGCACCTTTCTGTAGCGCGTCCCCTTGGCACGTCTCGCGGTGCGTCCCCGTGGCACGTCCCCTGGCACGTCGCCTGGCGCGTCCCTTGGAACGTTCCGCGGCGCGTCTTCCTGGCATGTTTCCCTGTCAATTAGCTCTGCGGCAGCTACTGCGTGGACTATGTGCTCAGGCAGCTCGAGCTTAAGATCCATATCAGTTCGGTCAGGACTCGGATGCAACGGAGGACTCGATCCACAACGCTGTAGAGCACAATCGCGGCATGGCACATCGCAGTTCAGCACGGCGCAGCACAGCACAGCCCTCGGCACATTACATCAAGATCGGTACACTCACTCAGCATTGCAACTTGGCACGTTCTTTGGCACGTTCCGTGGCGCGTCCTGTGGCGAGTCCCCCTGGCACGTCGCGCGGCGCGTCCCCTGGCACGTCCCGTGGCACGTCCATAATGCATTGGCACGCTCCGTAGCGCGTCCCCTTGGCACGTCCCGCGGTGCGTCCCCATGGCACGTCCCCGGGCACGTCGCCTGGCGCGTCCCTTGGAACGTTCCGCGGCGCGTTTTCCTAGCATTCCCCCCGTGAATTAGCTCTGCGGCAGCTACTATGTGCTCAGGCAGCTCGAGCTTAAGATCCAGATCGGTTCGGTTAGGACTCGGATGCAAAGGAGGACTCGATCCACAACGCTATAGAGCGCGATCGTCACGTGGCACGTCGCAGTTCAGCACGGCGCAGCACAGCACAGCCCGCGGCACGGTACATCAAGATCGATACACTCATTCAGCATTGCAACTTGGCACGTTCTTTTGCACGTTCCGTGGCGCGTCCTGTGGCGAGTCCCCCTGGCACGTCGCGCGGCGCGTCCCCTGGCACGTCCCGTGGCACGTCCATTGGCACGTTCCGTAGCGCGTCCCCTTGGCACGTCCCGCGGTGCGTCCCCGTGGCACGTCCCCTGACACCTCGCTTGGTGCGTCTCTTGGCACGTCCCGTGGCACGTCCATTGGCACATTCCGTAGCGCGTCCCCTTGGCACGTCCCGCGGTGCGTCCCCATGGCACGTCCCCTGGCACGTCGCCTGGCGCGTCCCTTGGGACGTTCTGCGGCGCGTCCTCCTGGCATGTTCCCTTGTCAATCAACTCTGGGGCAGCTACTAGTTATGTGCTTAGGCAGCTCGAGCTTAAGATCCAGATCAGTTCGGTCAGGACTCGGATGCAAAGGAGGACTCGATCCACAACGCTATAGAGCACATTCGTGGTATGGCACATCGCAATTCAGCACGGCACAGCACAGCACAGCCCTTGGCACGGTACATCAAGGTCGATACACTAAGCATTGCATTTGCCCGTCACCCAATCAGGTGTCTTTGAAACGTTGCCATGTCTTACATTTCTATATTCCTTTCCGGGTTCGTGGGTCGATCACCCCCCGGCCCCCCTGCGACTTGGGCCGGCGAAATTATTCTGCGATAAATTACGTGCGGGAGTAGGGCCGGCGGAATTATTTTTGAGGATGTCTCGAGCGAAACGCTTGTTTTTCAGAATTTGTTGAGGATGTCTCGAGCGAAACGCTGGTTTTGCAGAGTTGGGGATGTCTCGAGCGAAACGCTTGGTTTCAGAATTTGTTGAGGATGTCTCGAGCGAAACGCTGGTTTTGCAGAGCCGACCGCGACACGGAAAAGCGCCCCTCGCGCAGGAATTCTGAGGATGTCTCGCGCGTGCCGCGTCCCGCGCGCAGGAATTTAGATTTCTTGGGATTTTGACAGGATGTCTCGAGCGAAACGCTTGTTTTTCATAATTTGTTGAGGATGTCTCGAGCGAAACGCTGGTTTTGCAGAGTTGGGGGATGTCTCGAGCGAAACGCTTGCTTTTCAGAATTTGTTGAGGATGTCTCGAGCGAAACGCTGGTTTTGCAGAGTTGGGGTATCTAACATGGCGTTGGGCCAAACGCCGAATTATGAGGAAAAGTGATGGCTTCTTGCTCTGAACAGGGGGGTGCGCTTTGGGGGCCTCTCCAGGGAAGACGTTTTGAGGATGTCTCGAGCGGGAGTGCGAATTCAGCGTATCCAAGTCACGCAGAGGGGTATCTAACATGGCTGTCCCGAGCTGGAACCATGTGTTTTTTTATGCTCAGGCCACCCAGGGAGATCTCTAGCATGATTGTCCCGAGCTGGAACCACGTGTTTTACGTGTCCAGGCCACCCAGGGGGTATCTCTCATGGTTGTCCCGAGCTGGCACCGTGTTTTTACGTGTCCAGGCCACCAACACGACGCTTGTCCCCAGCACGTTCTGTAGCGCGTCCCCTTGGCACGTCTCGCGGTGCGTCCCCGTGGCACGTCCCCTGGCACGTCGCCTGGCGCGTCCCTTGGAACGTTCCGCGGCGCGTCTTCCTGGCATGTTTCCTTGTCAATTAGCTCTGCGGCAGCTACTGCGTGGACTATGTGCTCAGGCAGCTCGAGCTTAAGATCCAGATCAGTTCGGTCAGGACTCGGATGCAACGGAGGACTCGATCCACAACGCTGTAGAGCACAATCGCGGCATGGCACATCGCAGTTCAGCACGGCGCAGCACAGCACAGCCCTCGGCACATTACATCAAGATCGGTACACTCACTCAGCATTGCAACTTGGCACGTTCTTTGGCACGTTCCGTGGCGCGTCCTGTGGCGAGTCCCCCTGGCACGTCGCGCGGCGCGTCCCCTGGCACGTCCCGTGGCACGTCCATAATGCATTGGCACGTTCCGTAGCGCGTCCCCTTGGCACGTCCCGCGGTGCGTCCCCCATGGCACGTCGCCTGGCGCGTCCCTTGGAACTTTCGGCGGCGCGTCTTCCTAGCATGCCCCCCGTGAATTAGCTCTGGGGCAGCTACTATGTGCTCAGGCAGCTCGAGCTTAAGATCCAGATCAGTTCGGTTAGGACTCGGATGCAAAGGAGGACTCGATCCACAACGCTATAGAGCACAATCGTCACGTGGCACATCGCAGTTCAGCACGGCGCAGCACAGCACAGCCCGCGGCACGGTACATCAAGATCGATACACTCACTCAGCATTGCAACTTGGCACGTTCTTTGGCACGTTCCGTGGCGCGTCCTGTGGCGAGTCCCCCTGGCACGTCGCGCGGCGCGTCCCCTGGCACGTCCCGTGGCACGTCCATTGGCACGTTCCGTAGCGCGTTCCCTTGGCACGTCCCGCGGTGCGTCCCCATGGCACGTCCCCTGACAGCTCGCTTGGTGCGTCTCTTGGCACGTCCCGTGGCACGTCCATTGGCACATTCCGTAGCGCGTCCCCTTGGCACGTCCCGCGGTACGTCCCCATGTCACGTCCCCTGGCACGTCGCCTGGCGCGTCCCTTGGGACGTTCTGCGGCGCGTCCTCCTGGCATGTTCCCTTGTCAATCAACTCTGGGGCAGCTACTAGTTATGTGCTTAGGCAGCTCGAGCTTAAGATCCAGATCAGTTCGGTCAGGACTCGGATGCAAAGGAGGACTCGATCCACAACGCTATAGAGCACACTCGTGGCATGGCACATCGCAATTCAGCACGGCACAGCACAGCACAGCCCTCGGCACGGTACATCAAGGTCGATACACTAAGCATTGCATTTGCCCGTCACCCAATCAGGTGTCTTTGAAACGTTGCCATGTCTTACATTTCTATATTCCTTTCCGGGTTCGTGGGTCGATCATGTTTAGTAGGTTAACCCCCCGGCCCCCCTGCGACTTGGGCCGGCGAAGTTATTCTGCGATAAATTACGTGCGGGAGTAGGGCCGGCGGAATTATTTTTGAGGATGTCTCGAGCGAAACGCTTGTTTTTCAGAATGTGTTGAGGATGTCTCGAGCGAAACGCTGGTTTTGCAGAGTTGGGGATGTCTCGAACATGTTTCGAACATGGCCGTTCCGCTATCGGAGGGGGCCCCAAATCAACATCGTGTTGTGGTTGACCTTTGGAGGAGCACACGGTGGCCCACAAGAGCACCCAAAAACTTCCCTGAGGACCCAAAGAGGGCCGTAAGGGGCTACCAAAAGCGTTCCAGGAGGCCCCCAGTCGGCCCAATTGAGCCCCAAAGCAGCCCAAGATGGCGCCAAAGCGGCCTCAGAGAGCTTCTGGAGTTCCCCAAGACACGCCCAGGCAGCCCAACAAGACCCTGGAAATCCTCAAGAGGACTAAGAGAAACACCTAAGGAGCTCCAAGCTAGCGCCAGACGGCCCCAACCCCAGAAGACCCCGAGAGACATCGACGGCCCTTGCCCTTGCAGCTGTCTTGGTGTCCCCTGGGGCGCTCACGTTTCAGATCTTTCACACACGTCGTCCTCCTCCGCCGGAGGTCAACACCCACCAGACCACCCCAACCCAACCCGAAGGCCCCAATTTGCTCTTTATCCCAAGTGGGAGGGCGAGGTCGGGGAACATTGAAAAAGCACATGTGGAATCATACCTCCTCCAGCCCGAGGTTTGGGTCGTCGGGTCGGGCTGGGGTGGTCTGGGAGGTGGTCGGATGAGAAGGAGGACGTGGCGGAGGAGGAGCGCGAGGGAAGGACTCAGACCTCTCCCGGATTGCCTTGTTCCTCCCGCGGCCCTGGGGGCCCCGAAGGCCCCCGAGGAGCACCCCCCCGAGATTCCGGGCCCGCCTTCCCGCAGATCCCCGGGGGGACCCCCAACGAGAGCCCGAAGCCCAAGAGCCCTCGCAGGCGGGCTGCGTGCTCCCTGCCCTGCAGCAAGGAGCGCAGATCCCCGGGGGGACCCCCAACGAGAGGCCGAGGCCCAAGAGCCCTCGCGGGCGGGCTGCGTGCTCCCTGCCCTGCAGGGAGAGCGCGGGCCCGCCCACGCGCGGGCTCTCCGCGGGCTCCGGCGGGGACGTCGGCCCCCCCCCCGCTCCTCGGCACGCCATTCAGAGGTCCTGTGGCTTCTTCACCAGGGAGCCCTCCGCTTCCTCCTCCTCCTCCTCTTCCTCCTCCTCCTGCTCCTCCTGCTCCTCCTCCTCCTGCTCCTCTTCCTCCTCCTCCTCCTCCTCCTCCTCCTGCCTCCTCCTCCTCCTCCTCCTCAGCGGAGGGCTCCTCGGTGTTGCTGGCCCCCCCGTGTGGTCTCCCGGCTCTTCGGCACGCCGCTCGGAGCCGTGGCGGATTCTTTTGTCATCTGGGAGCCGTTCGCGCGACTGGGCTCGGCCGCTCCGCGTAGGGCCTCTTGGTGTGGTTGTCACCCGTGTGGCTTGCTCCACGCGCGGCTAGGTCGCTCCGCGGAGGGCTCCTTCGTGCTGCGGTCGGCCGTGCGGTTTGCCCCACCTCGTTGCCACGCGCCTCACCAATCGGATGACGACTTCCTCCCGCGGGAGTGTTTCGTGCGATGCGGCCAGGCCGCTCCGAGGAGGGCTCGCTCGCGCGGAAGTCGACATGTCTCCTTGCGCCACTGGCCGAGGCAAGTCTTCCACAAAAATGGCTCGGTGACGGCGCATTTTGCCATCCTGGGGTGGGACCTTCTTACATGCTATCGGCCGTCTTGGAGAGCAGTCTGGATCGCGCACAGGCGATGTCGTGCCATCTTGGCAATGTTGCAGACCATCCTGGCCGCCTCTCGAGGGCCGTCTTCGCCGTTTCGATATAGTTCTGGACCCTGCGAGCCGTCTTGGAGGCTATATTTGGAGCCTCTTAGGACTACTTGAATCATTTCTTTTACCCTACAAGCCGAATAGCATGTGTCTCGCATTGCATTTTGTTCAGACGCCAGATTTCTGAGGCCAAGGCCTTGCCCACCTGGTCTTAGCTAGGCCCAGACGATGTCCGCAGCGGTGGTCGTGTCGTGTCGTATCGTATCCTATTCTACAAGCCACATTGACAAGACCGGCGCTTCCCGTTCTTGTCCGTTGAGGTTGAGGATGATCGCGATCGTGCACACCGTCCTCCGCGCTTCGTCCTCCGTCCTCTGTCCTTCAACCTTCCTCCGTCTCCCTCCATCCCCCTCCATCTCCCTCCATCCCCCTCCATCCCCCTCCATCCCCCTCCATCCCCCTCCTCCTCCCCTCCTCCTCCTCCTCTCTCCTCCTCCTCCTCCTCCTCCTCCTCCCCCTCCTCCTCCTCCTCCTCCTCCTCCTCCTCCTCCTCCCTCCTCCTCCTCCTCCTCCTCCTCCTCCTCCTCCTCCTCCTCCTCCTCCTCCTCCTTGTCCGACAACGACGACGACAACGACGGCGTAAACCGCCGAGGTGCGACCGGCTCACTCTGGCGCTCGATGGCCGCAGGGGCTCCTTCGGGAGCGGGGGCACGCCGCGAGCGGTCGTCGCGGCGGCGTGGGCTGGCCAGGACCGACGTTGCCGTCGTTGTCGTCGCCGTCGTCGGGTGAGGAGAAGAAGGAGAGATGAGAGTGCAAGAGGCCAGCGAGGAAGGAGGGAGGAAAAGAGGAGGCGAAGGGAGGAGGAGGCGCAGGAGGAGGGGGAGGAGAAGTGAGATAGTCGTCGTCGTCGTCGTCGTCGTCGTCGTCGTCGTCGTCGTCGTCGTCGTCGTCGTCGTCCCCCCTCTCCCCCTCCGCCTCCTCCTCCTCCTCCTCCTCATCCTTCCCTCCCCCCTCTCCTCTTGATCGCTTCCTCCAGTCTCCCCTCTCCTCCCGCCTCGTCCCCAGTGCCAGCGCGTCTGCGCGACGCTGCCGCCGCCCGCCGCCCGCCCCCCCCCCCCCACCTCTCTGGCGTCGCTCCTCGGACGCGCGCACTTCAGTCCTGTCGGCGAGGGCCCTCCAGGAGCATCCCCGGACCCTCCCGCAGAAGAGTGAGCGCGCGCCGCCGAAGCGTGCGCGGGGCATGCACGCCCGAGCGCCGGCAGGCCTCCCTCCTTCCCCCCGCCGTCCCTGCCGCCGCGGCGGCGCCCCGCGGGCGTCCTCCCGAGCGCGGCGCGAGTGCCGCGGCGCCCGCGCCTGCGCCGTGCAGGCCCCCCCCCCGGGGGCCGCGCGCGTGCGGCGCGCGTGCTGTCCGCGCGCCCCCGCGGCGCGGCAGCCACGGCCGGTGCACCCCTCTGGCCGGGACGTTGGCCAGCGTGGGCCCCCGCGCGTCGGGTGGTCCGCACTCTGGGCGTGTCGAGTGTGGGGGGCGCGAGCTGCGCGGTGCAGCGTGCCGCGTGCAATCTTGTATAACTTTATATATATATATATATATATTTACACAGGTATATATAATTATATTTAATCATATATAGATATGATGATCAAGCTATGTGGTGCAAGCCGTGTGGTGCAGTCTACGTTGTGCTGCCTGTTGGGCTGTGATTCACTTGCCAATCGTGAGGTCGTCAAGTCCAATGCTCGTGCGTCGGCAAAGCTCAACTGGGAGGCGACAGCGACGATGGCGACGATGATAATGTTCATGACGACGGAGGCGACGATGTCGACGACGACGATGGTGATGGTGATGGAGCTGAGGGTCCTGGTACTGATGGTGGCAATAATGATGTTGGCGATGCTGATGATGCTGATGATCATGATGCTGATGGTGCTGATGATGGTGATGATGGTTATGACGATGACGATGGCAATGATCACGCTGGCGTTGATGGTAACGATAGTGCTGATGAGCATGACGACTCGATGCGTGCTCGCTGAGCTTCTGACCTTTGGGCATGTTTCCATCGAGAACGCCGTTGGGTTGCCATCTGGTTTAGGACACCTCTGGTTTTGGACGGGTTTTGACGTGCGCGCGCGGATACGCGCGCGTGTGGCCCGCATCGTATTGTTTGACAGAGTTGGCGGGCGCACGACGGTCGTGAACGTATTCGACATGCGCATGCGTTTGGCACGCATGCTCTCATTTGACAGCATGCCTGAGCATTTGTGTAGCGTCATGGTTTCATCGAGCGCGCGTTCGCGCAAACATCTGGCGCTTCTCTGTTTAAGAACAATGGCCTTTTTCCCGGAAAGGGCTCGAGCCCAGGGTTCTCTTTTAGTAGGTTTACCCCCGGTTTTGACGGCTGTAGGGCCGGCGAAATTATTCTGCGATAAATTACGTGCGGGAGTAGGGCCGGCGAATTAAAATTTGAGGATGTCCCTAGCGAAACGCTTGTTTTTCAGAATTTGTTGAGGATGTCTCGAGCGAAACGCTTGTTTTGTGCTAAAGATTGTCATCTCCTGGGGGCCTGAATTCAGAGGATCTCTCAAGTGAAATGCTTGGTTTCGCGTGCCCAGGTCTTGAGGATGTCTCGAGCGAGACGCTTGGTTTCACGCCTCCAGGCTGCCCAGACAGATGTTAGCATGAGGATTTGTTGAGGATTTCTCGAACCAGAGGCTTGTTTTCACGTGTCCAGGTCGCCCAGGCGGATGTCTAGCATGAGGATGTGTCGAGGAAGTCTCGATCGAGACGCTTGTTTGCACGTGTCCAGGTTGCCCAGGCGGATGTCTAGCGTGAGGATGTGCTGAGAACGTCTTGAGCGAAACGCGTGTTTTCACGTGTCCAGGTCGCCTAGGCTCAGCACAGCCTTCGGCACGGTACATCAATATCGATACCTTGAGCATTGCAGCTTGGCATGGTGCCTGGCACGTTCTGCGGAGCGTCCCGTGGCGAGTCCCCCTGGCACGTCGCGCGGTGCACGTCCATTGGCACGTTCCGTAGCGCGTCCCGTTGGCACGTCCCGCGGTGCGTGCCCATGGCACGTCCCCTGGCACGTCGCCTGGCGCGTCCCTTGGGACGTTCCGCGGCGCGTCCTCCTGGCATGTCCCCTCTGTCGATTAGTTCTGGGGCAGCTACCATCTGCTCAGGCAGCTCGAGCTTAAGATCCAGATCAGTTCGGTCAGGACTCGGATGCAAAGAGGACTCGATCCACAACGCTAGTTATATAGAGCACAATCGCGGCATGCCACATCGCAGTTCAGCACGGCCAGCACAGCGCAGCCGTCGGCACGGTACATCAAGATCGATACATTCAACAATACATTTTGGCACGTTCTTTGGCGCGTTCCTTGGCGAGTCCACCTGGCACGTCGCGCGGCGCGTCCCCTGGCACGTCCCGCGGCACGTCCATTGGCACGTTCCGTAGCGCGTCCCTTTGGCACGTCCCGCGGTGCGTTTACATGGCACGTCCCCTGGCACGCCGCCTGGCGCGTCCCTTGGGACGTTCCGCGGCGCGTCCTCCTGGCATGTCCCCTCTGTCGATTAGTTCTGGGACAGCTATCATCTGCTCAGGCAGCTCGAGCTTAAGATCCAGATCAGTTCGGTCAGGACTCGGATGCCAGGGAGGACTCGATCCACAACGCTATATAGAGCACAATCGCGGCATGGCACATCGCAGTTCAGCACGGCCAGCACAGCACAGCCCTCGGCACAGTACATCAAGATCTGTACATTCAGCACTGCATTTGCCCGTCGCCCAATCAAGTGTCTTTGAAACGTTGCCATGCCTTACATTTCTATATTCCTTTCCGGGTTCGTGGGTTGATCATGTTAATGGCTGCCGGATAGCTATGTTTTGTCCTTAATTAAATAAGCAGTGTTTGCATGTACGCTTTCTGATGTCTCTCTAGGCAACTGGGCCAACTCTTCATGAAACTGGTACCGATGATGCTGGTTAAGATGATGAGTGCCTACCGTTTCTGTGTTGAAACCAGGTGTTTTCCATACTTTTGAAGACACTTCTTTTGAAGCTACCAGAAGACCTTTGGGCTTTGGATGGATGTCGACGTGCGCGCGCGGAGGAGGTGCTTTTTTCCCGGAAAGGGCGTAGGCCCAGGGTTCTCTTTTAGTTTGTTTCCCCCCGGATCTGACGGGAAGAGGGCCGGCGGAATTATTCCTTGATGAATATCGAGGTCGAGGTGGGCCGGCGGAATTATTTTTGAGGATGTCCCTAGCGAAACGCTTGTTTTTCATAATTTGTTGAGGATGTCTCGAGCGAAACGCTGGTTTTGCAGAGTTGGGGATGTCTCTAGCGAAACGCTTGTTTTCAGAAGAGGATGTCTCGAGCGAAACGCTGGTTTTTCAGAGCCGACCGCGACGCGGAAAAGCGCCCCGGGCGCAGGAATTCCGATGATGTTTCGCGCGTGCCGCGTCCCGCGCGCAGGAATTTCGAGGATGTCTCGACTAATTCGTTTGTTTTGCCAGCATTTCCTTGAATTTTGGCAGGGTGTCTCGAGCGAAATGCTTGTCTTTCATAATTTGTTGAAGACGTATCGAGCGAAACGCTGGTTTTGCAAAATTGGGGGATGTCTCGAGCGGGGGCCTCGTGGGGGGCCTCGTGGGGGTCCAGAATTCAGAGGATGTCTCAGGCGAAATGCTTGTTTTCACGTCCCGCTCGCAAGAATTCCGAGGATGTCTCGCGCGTGCCGCGTCCCACGCGCAGGAATTCTGAGGATGTTGGCAGGATGTCTCGAGCGAAACGCTTGTCCCCAGCACGTTCCGTAGCGCGTCCCCTTGGCACGTCCCGCGGTGCGTCCCCATGGCACGTCCCTTGGCACGTCGCTTGGCGGGTCCCTTGAGACGTTCCGCGTCGCGTCCTCCTGGCATGTCCCCTTGTCAATTAGCTCTGGGGCAGCTACTATGTGTTCAGGCAGCTCGAGCTTAAGATCCAGAT
The DNA here is from genome assembly GCA_963575745.1 of Prorocentrum cordatum. Lineage (NCBI taxonomy): Eukaryota > Dinophyceae > Prorocentrales > Prorocentraceae > Prorocentrum > Prorocentrum cordatum. The sequence continues at coordinate 172,784 of CAUYUJ010014553.1, forward strand.
CAGTTCGGTCAGGACTCGGTTGCAAAGGAAGACTCGATCCACGACGCTATAGAGCACACTCGCGCCATGGCACATCGCAATTCAGCACGGCGCAGCACAGCACAGATTTCGGCACGGTACATCAAGATCGATACACTCAGCATTGCAACGTGGCACGTTCCTTGGCACGTTCCGTGGGGCGTCCCTTCGCGAGTCCCCCTGGCACGTCGCGTGGCGCGTCCCCTGGCACATCCCGTGGCACATCCATTGGCACGTTCCGTAGCGCGTCCCCTTGGCACGTCCCGCGGTGCGACCCCATGGCACGTCCCCTGGCATGCCGCCTGGCGCCATCCCTTGGGACGTTTCGCGGCGCGTCCTCCTGGCATGTTCCCCTGTCCATTAGCTCTTGGGCAGCTACTATGTGTTCAGGCAGCTCGAGCTTAAGATCCAGATCAGTTCGGTCAGGACTCGGTTGCAAAGGAGGACTCGATCCACGACGCTATAGAGCACACTCGCGCCATGGCACATCGCAGTTCAGCACGGTGCAGCACAGCACAGCCCTCGGCAGGGTACATCAAGATCGATACCTTCAGCATTGCATTTGCCCGTCACCCAATCAGGTGTCATTGAAAACGTTGCCATGCGTTACATTTCTATATTCCTTTCCGGGTTCGTGGGTCGATCATGTATTGTTCTCAGATTTGGCAGGTGCGCGATTCTTGTTGCATGCTATGGACATGCGCGCACGAGTGGCCCGCATCGTCTCTCTTGACAGCATGGGCTGGCAACACGATACTTTTTCAAAACGGTTCCAGCAAGTGCGTGCGCAGGCACACATTCCCCAAACAGTGCTTGCGCTTCGGGCTTCTTACTTCTGGAATATGGAGCTGGGCGTGGCGGTCGGTCTGACGGATACGTAGTCGCCGTCGCTGCCTCGTCGCCGCCTGTCGTTTGGGCTTGGGGGTCGGTCTGGCGGCTATGTCGTCGCCGTCGCCGCCCCGTTGCCGCCTCGTCGCCGCCCGTCGTCTGGGTCTGGGGGTCGGTCTGGCGGCTATGTCGTCGCCGTCGCCGCCCGTCGCCTGGGTCTGCATTGTCTCGCATTTCTTTGCATTGCCTTGCATCATCCCTTTGCATCGCTTCGCATTTCTTTCACTCCTGTGCATTACATTGCATTGCATTGCATTGCATTGCATTGCATTGCATTGCATTGCAATCGCACTGCTCTACAATCGCATTCAATAGCATGCTCTGTAATTTTTTACATTGTTAGGCAGTGCATTGCTCAGCATTGCTTGGCATTGCCTTGCATTGCTGTGCATTGCCTTGTGCCACTTCGATTGCACCACCTAGATTGCACCACCCATATTGCACCACATCGATTGCATTACCTAGACTGCACCGCATACATTGAAATGCGTTACTGTGTGGGGTACCCGCTGGCTACCGTGTCTGTTGGAGGAGCCACAGGTTTTTGGTAGTTTTCTGAATCTCCGTGTCATGAATTCTCTGGCAAGCGAGCGGTTTTGGCAGTTTCTTGACATGCTCGCGGCGGCGGCGTACGCGTGCGGCCCGCAGCGTGTATGTATATGTATATGTGTATGTATATGTATATGTATATGTAGATGCATCGGTATTTGTATAGGTATATGTATATGTATATGTATATGTATAGGTATATTCACATGTATATGTAAATGCAGATGTATGTGCATATGTATTTGCATATGTATATATATATACATCTATATGTATATGTGTATGTATATGTGTATGTGTAGGTATACGTAAATGTTTATGTATATGTATATGTATATGTATATGTGAAAGTAAACATATATGAGTATGTATAGGTATTTGTATATGTATATGTATAGGTATGTCTATATGTATTTGTATATATGTATATATGTATATGTATCTGTACATATTTTTGTATTTATATTTTATATATATAGATGTATATGTATATGGATACATATGTGCATGTGTGTAAGTATGTGTATGTGTATATGTCTACGTATATGTACATGTACACGTACACATACATGTACATGTACATGAATACATACACGCATGTGCATATATGTGTATGTATGCATGCATGTGATTACATGTGTGTTTATAATTTGTATGTATATATATATATATATATATATATATATATTTATGTCGATATCGACATATCTATGTGTATGAATGTATGTGTGTATATGTAATTATTCATCTACCCGTGGCACGGATGAAATCGAGAACATCTACCCGTGACACGGATGAATTCAAGAACGCGCTTCGTAGATCAGCGCGTGTGTACTGCATCGAATTATTCGGCAGGGATGATGGGGGTGGGCGATGCCAGGGCTGGCCGGAGTGCTACTGGCCGAGGTCTGAGAACACGTATGAGAGCGCGGCGCGCGGAGGGGGTGCGGACAAGCCCAGGCGGGTGAGGGCGGCAGAGTGTGATGCTTCTGGGGAAAAGGCTGTGCGCGGTGCAAGGTCTGTGGTGACATCGGCGTCACCCCAACATACTTATACTGTATGTGCGTCGCCCCCCCATCCGAGACCCGAAAACCATCACGTCACTAATATGGGGCCTCAGCGCCCATTGAGGCCCCAAGGGCCCCAGATTAGTGAAGTGATGTTTTTTCCCACAAAAGGACCCCGAAATGCATCACTTCACTAAACCGAACCCAGGACGAACGTCAGGGGCCGAATTGCTGCTGTGATGCAACATAGGACCACGCGCGCACCGAGAACTCTTCTTGTATATGCGTCGTGGCGGGCGCTTTTTGGCCACGCCGCTCGGGAAACGATATACTACAAAATGGGTATACTATATGTTCGGGTCGGACGCGGTCCTCCAAGGAGGACATATAATATTAGTATGTCCCTGTGCTTCCCAATGTGGTGCAAGCTAGGTGGCACCTAAGGTCCAGAAAGCCCAGCAAGCGCACGAGGCGTCCACGAGGCACCCACGAGGCGGGCACTGGCCGACAACCTGGCGAGCCTTGCTGACGCACGGGGCGCCCGCGAGGCGGCCAGGGCGAAAGCCCAGAAGGCCCAGGCCAAGGGGCGGACCTAAACGGTGTTTTGGCGATTTCGTGGGCCGTTCTCGTTTCGATTTCGTTTTGCGTGAAAGGCGGATTGAAGGCAAAGCGAGGGAAAACGACAGCAACACGAAAACGAAAAACACCGTTCAGGTTCAGCCCTGGGGTGCAGACCCTTTTGCCCGGCTGCGGGCGCCCTCGCGGGGCGGGCGGCTGCTCGTGGCACGACCCGTCGCTGCCAGGGCGAAAGGGGCCAGGAGGGGAGCTCAGGGCGACGTCGCGTCCGCTGACTGCCGCTCTGCCGGGCAGGGCGGGTGGGGGCAGCTCGGGCGGCGGGGCCTGGCCGCAGATGCCATGCACGTGAGGTGTCCACGGTGACCGCCTGAGCTTGGGGAGCTCTCGGCAGATCTGCGGCCTCGCGTCGGCTCTCGGGGTCGGCTCTCCAGGCCGCACGGAGACGGACAAGACGTCACGGAACAGCGCCCTGGGCTTGCGCTGCACGACCAGGAGAGCCACGAGATCAGCCCGTCGATGTTCGGGAGGACGCCTGGCGGCGTCGCGGTGCCCGGTGCCCCTGCGGGAGCCGCTCCCCCGCGCGTGGGCCAGAGGGCCCCAAGTAATTACACGCGCGTGGGACGCGCCAAGCTCCCCGCCGACGAGCAGGACGACGCTTTGGGCGACGCGTAGCGCTAGGCCTCCCAGATGGGATCGAGTAGATGGGGGCGGAGGATTCCCTTGCATCGCCGATGCATCGGCGATGCGTCTCGACGCGGAGCCAGGTTTTCTCCACACTGACTGCGTCGATGCATCACCGACATCGCCGGTGCATCGCCGGTGCATCGACGATGCATTGACGATGCGGCGCGACCTTGCGACCCCATCCATCTGCCCTGATCCCATCTGGGAGGCTTCTAATGACGCAATCTCCCCGAGGCGGGGATTTATGCACAACCACCGCCTGGGGGATCGATCATCGCGGGGCTCCACGGGCGGTGGACATGGATATGTGCGGGCCTCCGCGGCCAAAATATATCCATATCCGCCACCCGCTGGGGCACCAGGACGTGGTTCCCAGGTGTCAAGGGAGGACAAACCACCTGGACCGGCCCTGGGCGTTTACTAAACGGCCCTGGGGGTTTACCAAACAGCCCTGCCCTGCTTGATTCCTTCATTGGGTGCGTTTACTAAACGGCCTCGCGTGTCGGGGTGGTTATCGGAGGCCTGGAAATTGGCACCAACACCAAGCAGAGGGTTGCCTCCACAGGGGGAAGATGATCCCAGATTTTCGGTGTTGGTGGTAATAGTTCGGCCACCCTGGAAGCCAGAATATTATCACCATCACCGAGATCGGGATCTTCTTCCCCCGGTGGAGGCACACCGCCGAAATTGGTGTTGGTGTCAATCTCTAGGCCTGCGAGGTTATGATCGGGGTGGGTTTTCAGCCCTCTAAGGCGGCGGATCTGGACAAGCCTCCGCCGCAGCAGTCTCGCGCGCCCTGCAGCTCACAGCTCGGCACTGGACACCACGCCCGTGCCGACCCAGCCGGCGCGCGAGCGGCCGAGGAGCGCCCGCAGAGGGCCCCCCAACAAGCGACACCGCAGGTACTCCACAGGCTCCGAGCGTCCAGCTCGGCGACTGCAAAGGGTATGGTTACGCGGGGTGTGGTTTGCGATCGGCACCGTTGGGGCCTTGGGGGGCACGACGCTGTCCTCGTCGGGCCTCCTCGGGGCGGGGGAGAACTCTGTCGAGGTCCCCGCGCGCCCCCCAGGGTGCCCCCCAGGATGTTCCCTAGGGTGCCGGTTGCAAACCACACCCTTTGCAAACCATACCCTTTCGAGTCACCGACCAGCAGGTGCCTCTCGGCTCGTCGAGGAAAACGCCCATGTCCGCTCCCAGGCGGCGCATGGACGAAGCCTGCGACTACGGCACCACCAGCTGCTGGTCACTCCTGGACTCGCACCAGGCCCATGCATCGAGTCTTGAGCAACGCCATGCCCTCTCGTTCTCCGCGCTCACGCGCACGTCGGGCCCCAGGACGCGACGATACCGGGGAAGTTTGCAGCGCTGGGCTCGAGAAGCACATCGTGGGCACAACAAAGAAGCAGCACATTCGCGCATGTTCCTTTGTTACTCCACGCCCCTCCCTGCCGTAAAAGACGCCGAAGGCCTAGCTGATGGCGGACCACACGACCGACGAAAAAGAGAACCGAGAGCCGCTCGACGCTGTAATGGAGAGCCTCCCGCCCAACCGTCAACGTCCCTGACCCTGACCTCTCCTCCCCGTGGCCCTCCCCGCTTGAACTTGGAGGCATGCGGTGATTTGCGAGTTACCCGTCCTTCCCCTCCCCCCTCTTCAAAATTTTGTGCCGCACAAGAGAAACACGCCTGACCCTGACCCGGGGGATGCAGGACGGCAAGCCAGCCACGTCGCACGGACGCCCCCCCCCTCCCCTTCCTCGTCCTGCCTCATCTTCTTCTCCTCTCCCCCTCCCTCCGTCCCCCTTCCCCTCTCCTCCGTCCTCTAGCGTCCTCCCTCGCTCCTGCCTCCTCCATGCCTCCTCCCTCGCTCCTGCCTCCTCCATGCCTCCTCCTTCCTCCCCCCCTCCTCCATGCCTCCTCCCTGCCCCCCCCCTCCCCCCCCCTCCTCCCCCACGCAGGTGTCCAGACGAGAACGGCGTGTGCCCCGTCCGATGTCGAGCGAGCGAGCCCCTCCTGCGCGCCCCCGCGAGGGGCACGGGCGCGGGCGCCCCGGCGGGGGCAGGACCGCCTCGTGGCGGGCAGCGCGGAGGGCGACGTGTTCTTCTTCCAGGGCACGCAGGCTCCCCGCCGCGCGCCCCGCGGGGGCGGCGGCGAGGACGGCGACGCCAGCGGCGGCGACGATGACGAGGACGATGACGGCCACGACGAGGACGACGAGGACGGCGACGACGACGATGACGACGACGAGGACGAGGACGAGGACGAGGAGAACGAGGGGGACGACGAGGAGGAGGAAGAGGAGGAGGAGGAGGAGGAAGAGGAGGAGGAGGAGGGGGAGGAGGAGGAGGAGGAGGAGGAGGAGGAGGAGGAGGACGAGGACGAGGACGAGGACGAGGAGAACGAAGACGAGGAGGAAGATGAGGAGGAGGAGGAGGAGGACCAGTGTAAACCCAAGACTCCTTAATGATGTTGAAGTGCACCCGCCCTCCAAGATCCCTGGATAGGCCCCTACAGAGGGTCATTTCCACCGAGGGAATTGCCCCGTTGGGGGGCAACCGTGTGAACATCTTGAAGCGCGCCAGAAGATCATTCTGAGGAATTTCACGCCACGAATAAACCTGATTCTTACGTCTTGGCGACCCAGAGTCGTGCCAGCACACCGTTCCTGGGATTTCAACACCGCGAACCAACGCACATGTTGCGCCCTGGCAATCCTCAGCCGCTCCCAAACATTATGTTTAATACGTTGACCCTGAGAACCCATCAAACTCTTGCACATGTTTAAAACGAATGTGCGCGGCGCTCAGACGATAACCATATTTTGAAAACGAACCGCCCTCATTCCGTGAAACTTCTGCAAATTCTCAAAACGGATGTGCGCAGCGCCTTGGCGAGAACCACATTCTGAAAACGAGCCGCCCTCAATCCGTGAAGCTCCTGCAACTTTTTAGAACGAATGTGCGCGGCGCTAAGGCGAGAGCCACATTTTGTGAACCGCCCACCCTCAGTCCGTGGCTTTTTCGAATGTTTTTTTCTTAAAACGAATGTGTGCGACGCACGGCGAGAGCCACATTTTGAAAACGACCCGCCCTCAATCCGTGAATGTGGTGCAAATTCCTGAACCGAATGTGCGCGGAGCTCAGGTGAGGGTCACATTTTAAAATCGTCCGCCTTCAATCCGTGAAGCTCCTGCAATTTTTCCCAACCCCCTTTGGTTGGGGTTTCGTTTTGCATAGAGCACTGCGGTCTCCACTTCTCCTTCTCCATCTCCTCCCGCTCCCGCCTCCCGCCTCTTGCCTCCCTTCTGTCTCCTCTCGCCGCGTGCGCACCTCTTGTGTATGCATCTTGCTTGCGGTGTCTGTCTCCCACCTCGCCGTCACTGGGGGGAGGGGGCTGCGATCTGCGAAGGAGTCGCCACTTTCGAGGGCTGCTGGTGGGTCCAGCGGGGTGAGGCACCGCGCGGATCCGAGCGAGACCTCGCCGTCCCTGGGGGCTGCGATCTGCGAAACTGCCACCACTTTCGAGGGCTGGTGGTGGGCCCAGCGGAATGAGGCACTGAGCGGATCTGAGCGAGACCTCGCTGTCCATGGGGGTCTGCGATCTGCGAAGCTGCCGCCACTTTCGAGGGCTGCTGGTGGGTCCAACGGAGCGAGGCACCGCGCGGATCTGAGCGAGACCTCGCCGTCCCTGGGGGGTTTGCGATCTGCGAAACTGCCGCCATTTTCGAGGGTTGCTGTTGGGTCCAACGGAGCGAGGCACCGCGCGGATCTGAGCGAGACCTCGCCGTCCCTGGGGGGCTGCGATCTGCGAAGCTGCCGCCATTTTCGAGGGCTGCTGATGGGTCCAGCCGAGCGAGGCACCGCGCGGATCTGAGCGAGACCTCGCCGTCCCTGGGGGGGCTGCGATCTGCAAAGCTGTCGCCACTTTCGAGGGCTGCTGGTGGGTCCAGCGGAGCGAGGCACCGCGCGTATCTGAGCGAGACCTCGCCGTCCCTGGGGGGCTGCGATCTGCGAAACTGCCGCCACTTTCGAGGGCTGCTGGTGGGTCCAGCGGAGCGAGGCACCGCGCGGATCTGAGCGAGACCTCGCCGTCCCTGGGGGGCTGCGATCTGCGAAGCTGCCGCCATTTTCGAGGTCTGGTGGTGGGCCCAGCGGAGTGAGGCACCGCGCGGATCGGAGCGAGACCTCGCCGTCCTTGGGCGGGCTGCGCTCTGCGAAATTGTCGCCACTTTCGAGGGTTGCTGGTGGGTCTTACAGAGTGAGGCACTGAGCGGATCTGAGCGAGACTTCGCCGTCCTTATCGCCACTTTCGAGGGCTGCTGGGGTCCCAGCGGAGCGAGGCACAGCGCGGATCTGAGCGAGACCTCGCCGTCCTTGGGGGGCTGCGCTCTGCGAAACCGTCGCCACTTTCGAGGGCTGCTGGTGGGTTCAAAGGAGTGAGGCACGGTGCAGATCAAAGGAGTGAGGCACGGTGCAGATCTGAGCTAGACCTCGCCGTCCTTGGGGGGCTGCGATCTGCGAAGCTGTCGTCGCCTCTTTTCAAGGCTGCTGGCGGGTCCAGCAGAGTGAGGCACCATGCAGATCTGAGCGGGACCTCGCCATCCCTGGGGGGCTGCGAGCCTCACGAATGCCGCTCGCAGAATTATATGCGCCCATGTCATGTCATCACCTTGGTATAACGTGTCCCAAGCTACTCGCGCCCCGCATTGAGCAGGGGTTGGGTACGTCGCCAGGGTAATGTAAAACGAATGTTCGCGGCGCTAAGGCGAGAGCCACATTTTGAAAACGACCCGCTCTCAATCCTTGAAATTGTTGGCAGTTTTCAGCATCAGGGCCATACGTGGTGAGGAAGTCTCAGGCGACACGCCCGGCCCACCTTTTCGACGGGCCCCGGGGTGCGACAGGGAGTAGTTATCTACAAGGAAAAGGAGGAAGGAGGAGGAGGAGGAGGAGGAGGAGGAGGAGGAGGAGGAGGAGGAGGAGGAGGAGGAGGAGGAGGAGGAGGAGGAGGAGGAGGAGGAGGAGAGGAGGACGAGGAGGCTCGCGAGCGGCTCGCGAGCGGCTCGCGAGCCGCGCCAGGGCATGCTCGCGAGCGGCTGGAGGACGCGGAGTACAAGGCCACTGCCCGCTGCCTCTTGGGACAGGACGCAGCACCGCCCGGGGGGACTTGCTGCAACCGCACCCGGACGGGCGAGCGCGCCGGGCAACGCTGCGGCGAGGCGCTCTGCGGCAAGGCCCGGCACGCCTTGCGCTGCCCGTGCGGCGGGGGCCTCAAGGCCCGCAGCGGGGACCTCGAGCGCGCTTGGCAGCACGTCCACACGGAGTGCGGCCACCACGCCGTGCGCCAGATCCACGTCCCAGCCTGGGACCGCTGGGCGTGGCGCTGCGCCGGGTGCGACACTCGCGGGACCGCCCCGACGCGGCCGGCTGAGGCTTGCGCCACCTGCCGGGGCCGCCTGGCGACGGAGCGCGAAGAGGCCATCTTGGACCTCGAGGTGCAGCGGCCTGGCCAGCCGCGCACCTTCTTCGACGTGACGGTCCGGTACAGCGTGCCGGCCGACGTCGACGCCCTGCTGGCCGCCGCCGGCCGTGACGGCGCCGTGAACGCCGCCGCGGAGGCGGACAAGCACCGCCGATACCCGGCGAGGCAGGCACTCTGGCGGATGGTGCCCCTGGCACTGGAGACCGCCGGCCGGCATGGCCAGGCGGCCCTCCAGCACCTCCGCGGCCTCGCCCGGGAGCAGGCGGCGCTGCTGGCGGCCGGCGACGAGGTCGAAGCGGACGCCCTGGCCGGGCAGCTGGTGGCTCGGTGGGGGCGTGAGCTCAGCGTAGCCCTCCACTGGGCCACAGCACGACAGCTGCGCACCGCCCTGGGCGCGGACGGCGCCCGGCGGGCAACTGAACTGCGGACCGCCGCGGCGGCCTAACTGGGCAGGGGCGCTGCTGGGCGGCTGCCGGGGCGTGCTGTTCGTCTCGTTGCACTACCTTGTTGTCGCCTGCGTGGAGGTGGTCAGGGGAGAGTGCGGCCGTCGATAGAGTTGTTCGGCGCTCGCAGGAGGAGGAGGAGGAGGAGGAGGAGGAGGAGGAGGAGGAGGAGGAGGAGGAGGAGGAGGAGGAGGAGGGCGAGACGCACGGCTGCGCCGCGGGAAGGCGTGAATCCGCGGATCTTGTGCATGTTCGACGAGTTGAATCGTAGGGTGGACGGCCCTCTGGTTCAGATCTTAGGGTTGCACTGGAGAGAGCAGCGCATGATGCATCGTCAAAGATACCCATGGGCAGTCGGGCGTAGACTATTCGGGGCGCGGGTAACTTGTGATGCCTTGAATCTGCCATCGCCGCCACCTTTCCATGTCGTCCAGAATGCGCAGGATCAGTGCGCGCATCCCTGTGGGTCGCAATTGCCTGGATCGGTCGGTCAGTCTTCCGAGTCGCCGCCGCCTTTCGAGGCGCACCGTGCTACACGTACTCTCTTCCAGACGAGTCCAATTGCAATTTGTCGTGCGCGGACAGACAGTGGGAGATTACAAACATAACTATGAAACACCGTGAGTTGTATCATACGCTGCTTTCGTTCTCTGTTCAGACGGTTGTTCGATTACCAAGTTCAGTGCTTAGATCCTGTTGGCTGGCGTGACAGGGCGTGAAATTCTGGAGCCGATGCCCTCGTCAAGCACGCAACCCAGACTCAAAGTAACGGGGATGCGGTCGTGCCAGTGGTGATCCTGGGCAGAGTGGAGAGCGCACGTGCATTCCAGTTCTTCTCAGATGATAGCTTTGTTCGGCGAGAGGGCGGGGCGTATTGCATTCAGCTGGTGGGCCACGTTGGGCACGAGCAGCAGCCACAGCGAGTTTTGTTCGGCTACATGTCCATGTTGACCCTACTGCGAAATCAGTCTTTGAGATGCAGTTGCGTGGGTTGGAGGCAGCAGTTGAGGTATCACGGGCATGCTGCGATACAGTGACATGAGCTCATGCCGTAGCAACCTGAGTGAGGGCGTTTCCTGGAACAACATGTGAGGGAGGATGAGGCGGAGGCGGGGGGGGGAAAGGTGGGGTGGGGAGGGGGACAGGGGAGGAGGCAAGCTAGGTGCACTCGCGCCATATCTAACACCCCACTCCTCCCACCTGGTAATGTATTAAGCGGTGGACTTTTGCCGACCTACGCTGCGAAACCATATTATCTAATACCAGGCGGGCCACGTTCGCACGCTCGCGAACGCGCAAGTCAAACTCGTGCAATAACCGTTGATGTTCAAACGTTGCAATGACAAGCTTCTCAAACACACAGGAAAACCCAGTGGTTTCCACCATGTCATACCCACTGCGCGCGCGCCAATGCGCACTAACGAAACTGTCAGTATGCGCACAGGAGTTGATCAACTTGCACGGTCTTCTGATGGGATTCAGCGAGCGCGCTCATGGGAGCCTCAACGCTCGGACAAGAGAAGCAATCGGACTGGTTCGCCGAGGCTTTTCCACGTTGCCGCCCCGTGCCGCCTCGTGTGCGCTCGTGGGCGCCCCGTGCGCTGGGTGGGTTCACCGAGGTTGCGCCACGTTGCCGCCCGTGCCGCCTCCTGGGCGCCCGTGGGCGCCCCGACCGCTGGTTGGGTCAGTGGAGGTTGCGCGAGGGGGCCGCCCCGTGGGCTTGCGTCGACGCCCCGTGCGCTGAGCTTACACCATTTTCGCTCGCACAGCATAGCTTGCACGACGCAGCCTGCACCGCAGCTTCCCGCGCAGCTTACACAGCATAACTTACACATCACAGCATGCACCGCGTAGCTTTCACCTTCACTTCGCACCGCAGCTATCTATTCATAGCGTAACTTAGACCACATATATTACGCCGCGTAGTGCCCACCTTCATGCCCCACACTGTATATTACACGGCGTAGCGTTCGCCACGTAGTTTGCACCGCAACCTTCGCATCCACAGTTCAATGCACCACTGCGTGGGGCTCACGCTGACTGGCATCTGCTGTTTGCGCCAACATCAGATCACGAGCAAAGGGCCGTCGCCGTTCCTGTGAAGACGCCGTCGTGACCCGCGGCGCGGCGTCGCGGAGCCCTGCCCGACTTGGGGCGGAAAGAAGTGGTGTATGTGTGTGTATGTGTGTGTATGTGTGTGTGTGTGGGGGTGGTGTGTGTGTATGTGTGTGTGTGTGTGTGTGTGTGTGTGTGTGTGTGTGTGTGTGTGTGTGTGTGTGTGTGTGTGTGGTGTGTGTGTGTGTGTGTGTGTGTGTGTGTTGTGTGTGTGTGTGTGTGTGTGTGTGTGTGTGTGTGTGTGTGTGTGTGTTGTGGGGTGTGGGGGGGGGGGGGGGGGGGGGGGGGGGGGGGGGGCATGAGGGCGAGGCGAAGGGGGGGCGGAGGAGGGGTGGGAAGGGGAGGGTGGAGGAGGCTGAGGGGAAAGGAGAGGGAGGAGGAGGAGGAGGAGGAGGGGGAGGAGGAGAAGGATGAGGGGAAGGGGAAGGATGAGGAGGAGGAGGAGGAGGAGGATGGAGGAGGAGGAGAGGAGGAGGAGGAGGGTGAGGTCCGTAGCCGTTTTGGCTCGAGTCCGTAGCGGTTGCTCAAGGATTTGAGATCTGGCAGGGGGGGTCGCGCGGTCCCCGACAGCTTTCCCTGGCGTTCGCCCGCCAGGCATCTTTCACATCACGTTCAGGCTATCGAAGCGCCACTTTCACTGCCCACATCCTCGATGGCTCCTTCTTCGTCTCGCTTCACTTATAACCCGTGGGCGCAAGCATCTGAGGGTGATGACGGGGAAGGGGAGTGGCAGGTCAAAGGCGGTGGCAAGTGGTACAACAAATCTCAAGTCGCCTATCAAGTGCCCAGGTTGTGGGTGTCGTAAGAACGCTCCCTCGGCGAAGTGGTGCAAAAACTGTCATGGTCCTCTCCCTCAGGTTCCAACTACTCCTGATCGCTCTGGCCCTCTTGCTCAGTCCTACTGGTCGAGACCGCCTGGGTGGTTCGGCGCTGCCTCTGGGAATAAAGGAGGGCCTGGTGGTAAAGGCGTCGGCAAAGGCAAAGGCAAGGGTTTCAATGATGCATCTCGGTTCGAGTGGCATGGTTCAACCCCAGGAGGCCAGCTGCAGCCCGCAGGGATGGGAGGGGGCGCCCCGCCGCTCCCCGCTGGACTTGTTCCTGCGCTGTCCGTCGATGAAGCTAAGCAGATGGCCTCCCTGTCGTACAAGGCGGGGGATGCTACGAGGGGTAAGTACTATACCGACGTGGCGGCCAGCCTGGAGGCCGCCAGCAAGCCTACGGAGATCAATGTCCACCAGCAGGTTCAACAGCAGCATGCCGCAGTCCGTCGCCTGGAGAAGCAGCTCGAGGGACAGCTCACTCGCTTGCTCAAGTGGAAGCAGGAGACTGCAGAGCTGGAGGAGCAGGTTCGCCAGTCGCGGGACCAGCTCGGCAAGGCCGATGAGGAGTACAAAGCGGCGGTCGAACGGCTTCGTGACAGCAGTGGCGCAGGCGCGACAGGCGCTGGAGAGACCTCGGCTCCGCGCAGCACTCCAGCCATCCCGCTGCGGGACATCATGGAGGGCAAGTTCGATCTCACGAGCATTATCAAGTTTGACATTATGGAGGAGTTCGAGAGCAGCGAGTACGATGTCACCGATGGAGATCGCAAGGAGTACCAGACTCGGCTGGAGAAGTTGCAGTCTGGCGTGCAGGACCTGTCCAAGTCATTGTTCGAGCAGCTCACCTCTACGGCCGCGGAGGTCAAGGCAGCCCATCTGGCTCACAAGGCACGGCTTCAGCGCAAGCGACGTAAAGGTGACGATGGCGAAGGACTTCCTGCTCAGGACGATGACGATGCAGGTCGCGGTGCCGCGGCAGGTGGAGGAGAGGCTGCTGAGCCTTCTGAGCCAGGCGCCGCGTCTCAGCCTGCTGCGAGGCCTGCCGCTGCTGCTGCAGCCGCTGACATTCGAGCTCGGGTTGACCAACATTTGTCAGGTGTCCCCCCCCCCCCCCCCCCCCTTCGCCTGAGGGGGGGCGGCCTAGTGGTGTAAATTGTGGCATTCCGAGCTCGGGTGACTTGTCCTCTTTTTGCAACTTTTTGGCAGGCCGAGTCTCTTCTGTTGGCTCTTCAGTACAGAAGTCAGGCTTGCGCTTGGCGCGCAAGCTACACTCGATGTCCCAGGGCGTCTCCGTGTTTTTTCCTGCTCCAATTTTTCCTTGGGACCCTCATCCTGTGCCCCCAGGTGACCGAGAAATCCCTGATCCTCGTCCCTCTCCTCTCCCTGGTCTGGCAGATCAGACGTTGAGCGATGGTCCCGCAGCCATGGCTGCGGTCGCACGCTTGCCGCAATCCGATCTTTTTGCTGGAGCAAGTACGGTCAGGGCCTCCAGTCGGGGAGGGGCTATGGACTGGTCAGCCCCCGCCCCTGCGCCTCCAGCGACGTCTGGTCCAGCCAGACCACAGAGTTGCGGGCTCGACGAAGGCCTGCTGGTGTCCACCGTGAACGCCAACTGCTGGGGCACTTTGAAGAACTACCTTACGAGCAGTGTATCGCATATCGTTATCGCGCAGGAGCATCGCCTACGAGGTGACGACGATATTGCAACGGCCTCGAAAGGGGCCAAGTTTTTGGGTTGGAAGTCGCTCTGGGCTCCAGGTATTGTTGGCGAGGGCGGTGGCACCTCCTCTGGGGTCGGCGTCTTTGTGCGTGACGCGCTTGGCATGTTCGAGCACCAGGACAAGATCGTGCTGGCCGAGGGCCGCGCGATAGCAGCCATGGTGCACGTGCCAGGGTGCGCCACCTTCTGCGTCTTCTCCCTCTACCTCCGCCACAGCGAAGGTCTGTCAGAGGCCAACTTGTCAATCTTAAAATCAGTGGGGGGAATTTATCGGGGGTTAGAGTGCGAGTTCATCATTGGGGCTGACTGGAATTTCCCCCCCGAGACTTTGGCTGCGTCTGGCTTCCATGCTAAGGCTAATGGGGTGATTGTCAGTTCCCAAGGGCACGCTCACTTCCCCAGTGTCGGCACCCCCGAACGTTTTGATTTTTTCGTTGTGTCGCGCGCCCTCTCCCTCGGTCTCAAGCAGATCGATGTGCAGGGGGGCTCGCCCATCCACCCTCATAGACCTGTGTCTCTGCGTTTCCACGCGTCTGTTGGTGATCTCAAGGCTCTCGCCTTCCGACGCCCGCATGACCTTCCTGTGGTGCCACCGGTTGGCCCGCAGCCTGAGCCTGGGTCGTGGGAAGTCCCCCTTGGGCTGGCGCGCGAGGCTTTTCGGGCGGTGCAAGAGGGCGAAGGTGATCGTGCTCGTGCTATGCTGGCCCCTGGATACCGTGCGTGGGCCAACTCGGCCGAGCGGGACCTCAGCGCCATCATGGGGGTGAAGGTTCCCAAGGGGGCCAGGGGTAAGCGGCCGCAGATGTATTGGAAGTGCATCCTGAAAGAAGGGGGCCGTGAGCCTGATCCTACCCTCAGGTCGGTGCTTTGGTTGAGCAGCCAACTTCGTTCTTCCAGGTGCTACTCGAGCCCTGAGGGCCTTCTAGATGGAGGTCGTCAGGTGCTGGCGGCGCTCGCGGAGCCGCCGACGACGGTGGCGGTGGCAGAGAACTCAGACTATGCGCCTCTTTTTCGCACTGCCGCTGGCTTAGCGCGTAGTCTGCTGCGCTCGGTGGACGATCCTGAGGTGCCCGCCGACCTCGATCGGCACATCTGCGAAGTTTCTGAAGCTTGTGTCACTGCTGAGGCATCCGCGGCCAAGTCCTCTCGGAAGGCTTGGTACGAATGGGTGCGTCAAGGGCTCGAGAAAGGGTCGCGTGATGCGCAGAGGGCTATTCGGGACCCTGTGGCCTGGGCTCCCACCAGTACTTTCTCTCGCTCGGGCATTGTGGTGTGAGATCCCATGGGCTTGCTCAAGGCTGAACCGGCCAAGTTTATTTCTATCTGGGGGGAAGGTGTTGGCCAGGGTCTTTGCGGTAAGGAGTTGTTGCCATGCCCCCCCCCCCCTCTCTAGCCCGACATCATCAGGGCCATGTCCAAGAAATATCGGCCTGCTTCTGCTGTCAGCTTGGGCGGCTTCCGCTGCCGTCATTTCCCCTGACGAGGCTCTGACGGCTCTGTCTCTGTGGTTCTCGGTCATGGGGGCCACGGGGTCCTTGCCTGTCCGGCTCTCTTGGGTGCTGGTCGCCTTGTCGGCCAAGCCCTGCGGGGGCTTCCGACCCATTGGGATTTTTCCGAGCTGGTGCCGTGTCTGGGGCAGGTGCCGTCGTTTCGAAGCTCTTCGTTGGGAAATCCAGCACAGCCGCCATTACTGGGCGGCGGGGGCTCACCGTGGTGCGGGGGGCGTGGTCTGGAGGCAGGCTTTCAGAGCGGAGTCGGGGACGGTCAGAGGTCAGGTCAGCGCGTCTATGTTTTGGGATTTGCGTAAGTACTACGATCACATAGACCTCGGCTTTCTTTGGGCCACGTGTAAGCATCATCAGTTTCCTTTGGAAATCGCGCGCCTCGCGATTCACGCCTACTCCTGCGCGAGGTTCATGACCCTGGGGGGAAGTGTCGACGGCCCCTTCTATGCCCTGAGAGGGATCGTCGCGGGTTGCACCTTCGCGACGAGCCTTATTCGGGCGTTTGCCTTAGAGGCTTTCGACTCCATCCCGAGGGGACCTGATTTTGACGTTTATGTTGACGATTTGAGCCTCAGCGCGACAGGCAAGCCCAGCTGTGTTTCGAAGCTTCTTGTTTCAGGCGCTAGAGCTCTGCACTCTGCGATCACGACGAATATCAAGTGCAAGCTGGCTATGGACAAAGTTGGCATGGTCTCCAGCAGCAAGCACATTTCTGCTGCGCTCTCGGCTGAGCTCGGGGACTTAGTTGGCGATCCAGCTTGCACTCGGGTGACCAACTTAGGTGTGGATTTCACGGCTGGCAGAGCGGTCAGAGCTCCTGGAAAGAATCGGAGTTCCAAGGCTAAGCAGAGGGCGGCAGCGGCCCTCAGGAAAGCTCGCCGTCTCGGGAGATTGGGCCCCACTCTGGGGCGCAAGGTGGTTAACATCTTCACCTCTGGACCCTTAGCTGGGACTGTGTATGGTTCGGACTTGCATGGGGTCTCTGACCGTGAGCTGCTGTCGCTTCGACGATTGGCCATGTCTTGCGTTAAACCCTCTGTCCAGGGTAGGTCCCTTGCCGTTTTGTGTCTTTTAGAAAGGACCCCACGTGGAGGGCCAGCTGCGCCCCTATCATCCGCTGGGCCAAGGAGGTGTGGATCCGTCAGGCGAGGGCCTTTGAGTGGGCCCTGAGCTGGGCCGAGCTTCGGACTGGGTGGAGTTCGGTTTTTCAAAAAAGACGACTGGACCTGGGCCAAAGTTTCGGGACCTATCTCAGGGCTTCGAATGTCGCTGTACAGGCTTGGGTGGACCATGCCCAATTTTACTACCCTCGTGGACGATTTTGGTCACGAGATATCTCTCACCTTGTCGCCGCCCAAACTGGTGAAGCTTTTTTGTTGCAAGGCGGCTGTATTTCGGAGCCTTGAGCGG
>CAUYUJ010014553.1:195000-215000 GCA_963575745.1 Prorocentrum cordatum
GGCAGATAATCTGTTTCCCATCCCGAGTCAGCCCGCTGATATGCAATGCGTGAGCGACTTCGTCACCAGCCGCATGCGCGAGCACCGTTTTGAGTGGAAGTCGGCTTCTTTGCAGGCCCTGGCAGCAGGAGGCGGTCGGAGCGACCCGCCTGTCTTTGCGTGCGAGTCACCGGGGGGGTCGGAGGGGCTTGTCTTCGAGAACGTCGGCGTGATGATAGCTCTCGGCGAGAAGATGCATCCGAGTGGGTCCACTTTAGCGGCAGTTGGTCAATCGCTGGCGTTGCGCGGAGGGTCAATGCTGGGCCCGTTGACTGATTTTGTTCGGGGCCGGGGCCTATCGCCGAGAAGCTGCGGGCGTTGGCGCGAGGCCCGCGATCGTCGGCGGTCTTCGAATCAGAGACGTGGGCGCTGGCGCGGCAGATATTGAAGGGTATCTGTTCGTGGGGGCTCAAATTCTTGCGTCCTGTCCTACTGCTGAGATGGGGCACGGGCAAGATCGACTGCGTCGCGTACCTCCGAACAAGCGCTGCCGAGGTCCGGGAACGGATGGCGGGGGCCAGGGTCACTCCTGTTCACGCGCTTCTGCTGAGCTCTCACCGCGAGGCAGCGTGGCGCGAGAGGGAGACCCTTTCAGGGCATGAAGACGGGCCCTTGGAATCCACCCGCCTATGCAGAGCGCGATGCTACTGGGTCCTTGCGAAACGGGCGTCTCGGAATGACTGCCTTGCTGAAGGGTGACTGCAGACGACGTGCGGGGCCAAGACGGCTGGGGGAGGTCTCTTCGCGGGGGTCTTCGGCCCGTGCTGGCGCGCTGTCCAGGGTGCGTGGGGCTGGCGCTCTGGGGTTGTAACGATGGGCGCGTTCGTCGCGAAGGTGCGCGCCGACGCCGAATTATCGACGCGCAGGGCGCCGAGGCAGCAGGGCCCCCGGCGCGAGCGACCCGCAGACGCCGAGAGGGGCTCGAAGAAGCAGCGGCTCACTTTCCATGCCGACGGACCGCGGGCGCAAGACCTGCAGGACACGCCCCCGGAGTTTTGGCACTGGACGCGCTGGCAGAGAGGATTCCTGTTCATCTGCGACAGCAGATCGCTGGTCGACGCAGCCTGCGGCAGAGCGAGGCTGCTTGACGACAGGGACAAGCCGATGCTGCGCCCGATCTCCAACAGCATCTTCGACGTGATGTCCGCTGGCCGGCAGCCGCCGAGCATCGCGGACGACCCAGTCGCTTGGCTGCCACGCTCGCGCAGTAAGATGGTGGACGGGCTGGCTGACCTCGCGATGGACATGAGGTCGTCGCGTATGAGGTCGTCCCAGATGACGCAAGAACCTGGGTCCGCGAATGTCGTGATCCAGACCGACGGCGGCAGACGATCCAGTGCGTGCGCATCGGCTTCAATGGTGGTCGGGCTCTTCGCGAGAACCCCGACCAGCGCCACCTTTGAACTTTTTTGTGCGCCGAGGGCCTCTTCCTCGAAATGGGGATCACGGTGTTCGAGGCCAGCCTGGGGTTACCCAAATTTTTCTTCGACGTGTTTCAGTGCGAAACGTTATTCGCTATGTTCGCCCATATGTCGTAGAGCATTTCGCGAACGTGACCACAACGGTTAGACGGGCCTGCTTGAAGCTGGATGCATTACGAGCCATGTGCAACATTACCGTCTGCTACACACGTTCGTACTACGTCAACAGTGCTTAAACAAGGTATTCTGTACGACGTCACTCGCAATATACGTAGGCAAAGGTGGGCACATCTTTCCTGACTGATTGGCTCCGCCGCTCGTCCAATCTTCCCTCTTTCCATGGTATGAGTGTGGGCGGCCTCCGGAAAAGAATGGGCCCTCCCTGGCCCTGAACGCGGGCACCCGCGGCGAACGCGGGGCGTGGCCCCCAGGGAGACGCGCACTCGCGATGCGGGAGGAGGAGGAGGAAGAGGAGGAGGAGGAGGAGGAAGAGGAGGAGGAGGACGAGGAGGAGGAGGAGGAGGAGGAGGAGGAGGAGGTGGAGGTGGAGGAAGGAGGAAGAGGAGGAGGAGGGGGGAGGAGAGGAGGAGGAGGAAGGAGGAGAGGAGGAGGAAGGGAGGAGGAGAGGAGGAGGACGCGGAGGAGGACGAGGAGGAAGAGGGGGAGGAGGAAGAGGAGGTGGAGGAGGAGGAGGAGGAGGAGGAGGAGGAGGAGTAGGAGGAGGAAGAGGAGGAGGAGGAGGAGGAGGAGGAGGAGGAGGAGGAGGAGGAGGAGGAGGAGGAGGAGGAGGAGGAGGAGGAGGAAACAACGGGACACGAAATCTACCGCGTACAGCTGGTGTCGGCTCTTCCGCCGGGAGCGTTCCTCGATACACGGGCCGCTTCTGACGGTGGGATCCTTTCGCTCCTTGCTGTCCCTCCCTACTCTTGTCGTCCGCCCCGACCGACCAGACCAGCTGGCCCCGCGCCAGGCGATCCGGAGGGTGAGCCTGCAACGCTGCCGCGTGGCGCTGCTGTTGCCGCTCCGGGACACGTTGCTAGCCGTGTACGCGAACGGGGCCCCGGGCTCGCGTGGGGGTGTTTTTTTGCGCGGGGTGAGATGAGGGAGGGCAAAAAGGGGATGGGGGAAAAGGGAACAGGGAGAAAGGGGCATTAGAAATTCGACTGATGCTTACCCAGTCATTGCGCATAGCAAACAAAGGCAATTGAGGGGAGGAAAAGAGGAAGAGGAGAGGATGAGGAGAGGATGAGGGAGGGAAACATGAGAAGGAGGAGGCGGATGAGGAGGCGGAGGAGGAGTGCGGAGTGAGACAGGAAAGGGAGGAGGAGAGAGGTCAGGAGATGAGAGGATATTGGAGGAGATAAGGAACGGGTGTAGGAGGGCGAGGAGGAGAAGTTGAGGGGGGATATGACGGAGACTGAAGAACACCTTGTGGTAAGACAGGGGATGCAACCACACCTTCTAGCATAATGTATGGAAGGACGAGGAACATGGACATGAGAAGCATGAGGGGGATCATGAACAGCTAGCGGATTCGTAAACAATTGGTAGAGAGTGTTGGACGAGGAGGAGGGAATGGGGGAAGTAGAAGAAAACGGAGGAATCAGTTGGAAGAGCAGTGGGTGGGTGGATGAGGAGGAAAAAGGAGGACACATGAGAGTAATAATCAAGTTAACCAGGTGTAACGAGTCAGCAGAGGGCCCCTCTTATTCCCAACCCTCCTTGGTTGGGTATTCGTTTTGAATAGAGGGGTGTGGTCGCGTCCTTCTCCTCCCGCCTCCCGCCTCCCGCCACCCTCTTGTCTCCTCTCGCCGTCCTTGGGGGGCTGCGATCTGCTAAACTGTCGCCACTTTCGAGGGCTGCTGGGGAGGCCAGCAGAGAGGGTACTCACCGCGGATCCAAACGGGACCTCGCCGTCCCTGGGGGGCTGCGATCTGTGAAACTGTCGCCACTTTCGAGGGCTGCTGGGGAGGCCAGCAGAGAGGGTACTCACCGCGGATCCAAACGGGACCTCGCCGTCCCTGGGGGGCTGCGATCTGCGAAACTGTCGCCACTTTCGAGGGCTGCTGGGGAGGCCAGCGGAGAGGGTACCCACCGCGGACCCAAACGGGACCTCGCCGTCCCTGGGGGGCTGCGATCTGCGAAACTGTCGCCACTTTCGAGGGCTGCTGGGGAGGCCAGCAGAGAGGGTACTCACCGCGGATCCAAACGGGACCTCGCCGTCCCTGGGGGGCTGCGATCTGCGAAACTGTCGCCACTTTCGAGGGCTACGACGACAACGACGAGAGAGGAGGGAGGACGGCGACGACGCGAACGACGAAGAAGGAGGAAGGACGGCGACGCCGACGACGACAACGATGAGGGAGGAGGGAAGACGACGACGACAACGACGACGACGACGTCGACGAAATAGGAGGGACGACGACGAGGCGCCGACGACGGACGACGGCGACGACGAGGGAGGAGGAGGAAGGACGACCACGGCGACAGCGACGACGGAAACGACCACGACGCCAAAGAGGACGACGACGATGAACACGAGGAAAGACAGAGGACGACGTAGGCGATGACGACGACGACGCGGGAGGAGGGCGGACGGCGACGACGGCGACGACGACGACGCAAGAGCGCGCGCGCACGCTTTTGTTGAAAATGCGTGTTGCGAAACCTTGGGTTTTTGTTGGTTCTTGGGACACACGATTTTGAAATCCTTCCGAAACCGATGGGTTTTGAAGGTTTTCGGCAGACGCGCGCGACGACGCGCGCGTCTGCACTTCGTCCCATTTTTTGCAGAGGATTCTCGCGACGGCACACGCGCAAGGGCGTTCGACAGATTTAGACATGCGCGCGCGCGAAGCCCGTTTAACAAGATTTTGTGAAAATCTTGAAAAACCTATGGTTTCCTTAAGATTTCGCAAGAGCTCGCGCGGAAGTTTTTTTAGCAAATCAGTGTTGCGAAACCCTGTGTTTTTTGTATGTTTTTTTTGGAAACTCGATTGCGAAATCCTTCCGGCACCGAAGATTTTTGAAGGATTTCGGCATGCGCGCGCGACGACGCGCGCGTGTGCACTTCGTCCTATTTTTTGCAAGGGATTCGTGAAATAGTGTTATGTTAGAACAAAAATGTTACCGCATAGTGTTTTTTTTCAAGGGAACCTCAGGGGGGGGAGCCCGGCCTGGCTGGGATGGTATGATTTCATATTTCGGATGGACGAGTGTGCAGAATATATATATATATATATATATATATATATAATATATATATATATATATATATCAAATCGTATCATCCCAGGGGAGTCGATAAGTCCGGGGGGGGAGGGGGGGAGAATCTATTAGTTTTTTAGAAAGGAGAATCTACGAGGCATAATTTATGCGGTGCGCATACCTTTTGTTCGCAGTGAGTTGTCAACTCCATTGTTCGCGCAATCGTCCCACCTACCCACCCGCAATTTTCTTTGTTCTCACAACTTACGCGGGGGTGAAAGCGATGACTGCTGGCTGGCGCAATGCTGCGGGCGCGCTAGCGCGTGCATGCTCGCGCGCAAAGCGGCCAGCTAGTCTGGCGCGACGGACGCGGCGGCGGTGGCGCTGACCGTTGGGGAATTCCCAGCGTTTCTCGCAGTCCGCGCTGGCGCGCGGGCGCGTCACTGCGAGTCGGTGATTCAGGCGGGTGCGGTATCATGGCGACGTCGACAACGGCAGACACGATGATGATAGTGGCGATGCTGGTGACGGCGGTGATACTGACGACGGCAAAGTCAATGACGGCGCCGATGTCGGTCGCGCCGATGACGATGATGTGGTCCTCGCGTCGGTCATGAAATTGTTGGAACGATTTCGACATGCGCGCGGCCGACGTGGGCGAGTACGATGTATCTGTTTTGTGCACGCTCGATTCCGGAATCCATGCGACACCCGATGTTTTATTGCTGTTGCTGCTGTTGTTGTTTGTTTGTTTGTTCGTTTGTTTGTTTGTTGTGACAGATTTCGGCATGCTCGCGACGACGCGCGCATGTGGATTTCGTTTTGTTTGTTGGCGAATTGCTAATGGAATTTGATGGTTTCTGGTAAGCCAGTGTGCGCGCATAGTTTACCGTTCCCTTAATATCAGGGATGGTATGAACTCATCTTCGGGATGGGCGAGTGTGCATGATCATATACGAAAGCAAACGGAACAATGCCCCGCTAATCCCTGGGGGGCCATTCCAATACTTTTAAAGAAAGGAGGATGTAGGCGGCGACGGGGCGGCGACGTCGACCAAGGAACCGCCAAACCTACGTCCAGGCCCAGACGACGGGCGGCGACGAAGCGGCGACGAGGCGGCGAGTGCGACCACAGAGCCGCCGGACCGACGCCCAGGCCCAGCCTACGGGCGGCGACGGGGCGGCGACGGGGCGGCGATGGCGACCACGGAACCGCCAGACCGATGGCCAGGCCCAGATCATCATTTCAGAAGGAGGAACCGTTAATTGCAAACATTATTCGGGGATAATGAGGGTGTGTCCTGGTGACGGGCTACTTCCCTGCGGCTTCAGGAGGCAGGGGAGGGAGAAGGAACGACAGGATGATGGCGCGACGACCATCAGGAGGCAAGTGGAAAAGGTGGTGGTAGACTGGCGCGGCAGCGCCATCGCCTAATGGGGCATGAAGGACGCTCCGGACACGTGCCTTCGATGTCAAAGTCTGATGTAGAAGGACGTGTAACGCAAGGCTTATTTCCACAGGGAATTGCCCCGTTGGGAGACATCCTTTTGAAGACCCTGAAGCGTGCCAGAACTTCATTCTTGGGACTCCCACGGCACGCATGAAGCTGACTGTTGCGTTTTGACGATCCTAAATCGTGCCCAAACACCATTCCCGGCACTCGAACACCGCGAGCAACGTAATTATTGCACCGTCACGGTCTCGAGTCATTCCAAAACACGATTTCTGGTACGTTGACCATGGGATCCCGTGAAACTCTTACAACGAATGTGCGCGGCGCGAAGGCGAGAACCACATTTTGAAAACCAGCCGCCCTCAGTCCGTGAATCTCTTGCAATTTTGAAAACGAATGTGCGCCGCGCAAAGGCGAAAACCACATTTCGGAGGCGACCGGCCTTCAGAACGTGAAAGTCTTACGATTCTTTCAACGAGTGTGCGCGGCTCTACGGGCGATAGTTACATTTTGGAAGCGACCCGCCTTCCATCTATCAGACGGTGGCATTTTTACCTAACAGCGAAGACTGATAGGTTTCTAATGGTCTCAAAAGAAAGCATCATGACTCCCCAGGGGGGTCCGGGCAGGATCCGGGGAGAATCCGCGGAAGTCGTTTTAAGCAAACAGTTAAACACTTCGTGGTCTTCGAGGTCCCAGAACTCCATTCCCGGGCCACATTCTGAATGCCCGGAGCCAACTGTAGGCCACTTCGTGCTCTTCGAGTTCCCAGAACTCCATTCCCAGGCCACATTCTGAATGGCCGGAGCCAACTGTAGGCCACTTCGTGCTCTTCGAGTTCCCAGAACTCCATTCCCAGGCCACATTCTGAATGGCCGGAGCCAACTGTAGGCCACTTCGTGCTCTTCGAGTTCCCAGAACTCCATTCCTGGGCATGATTTTGAATGCCCGGAGCCAACCGTAGTCCACTTCGTGTTCTTCGTGTTCCCGGAACTCCATTCCCGTGCCACATTTTGAATGCTGAGGCAGGCTGATGCTGAGGCTGAGGCAGGCTGAGGCTGAGACAGGCTGAGGCTGAGGCCGAGGCTGAAGGCAGACTGAGGCTGAGGCTGAAGCAGGCTGAGGGCCTCTGAAGGGCAGGCTGAGGGTCTTGTCGGCAATCCTGTAGGAACATGAGGCTGAGGAATGAGTGAGGCAGGCTGAGGCTGAGGCAGGCTGAGGCTGAGGCCGAGGCTGAAGGCAGACTGAGGCTGAGGCTGAAGCAGGCTGAGGCTGAGGCTGAGGCAGGCTGAGGCTGAGGCTGAGGCAGGCTGAGGCTGAGGCTGAGGCAGGCTGAGGCTGAGGCAGGCTGAGGCTGAGGCTGAGGCTGAGGCAGGGTGAGGCTGAGGCAGGCTGAGGCTGAGGCCGAGGCTGAAGGCAGACTGAGGCTGAGGCTGAAGCAGGCTGAGGCTGAGGCTGAGGCAGGCTGAGGCTGAGGCTGATGCAGGCTGATGCTGAGGCAGGCTGAGGCTGAGGCTGAGGCTGATGCAGGATGAGGCTGAGGCTGGCTGAGGCTGAGGCCGAGGCAGGCTGAGGCTGCGGGCTGAAGGCAGCTGATGTGAGCAGGTGAGGCTGAGGCTGAGGGGTGATGCAGGTGAGGTGAGGTAGGCGGAGCTGAGGCCGAAGGCTGAGGGCAGACTGATGCCTGAGGCTGAAGCAAGGTTGAGGCTGAGGTGAAGGCAGGCTGAGGCTGAGCTGAGGCAGGCTGATGCTGAGCAGGCTGAGGCGAGGCTGAGGCGATGCAGGCTGAGCCTGCGGCAGGCTGAGGCGAGGCCGAGGCTGAATGAAGGCAGACTGAGGCTGAGGCTGACGCAGGCTGAGGCTGAGGCTGAGGCAGGCTGAGGCTGAGGCTGAGGCTGAGGCAGGCTGAGGCTGAGGCAGGCTGAGGCTGAGGCTGAGGCTGAGGCAGGCTGAGGCTGAGGCAGGCTCAGTATTTGTTGTGCAATCTATGGTCTCCAATATTTGTGGAACAATATATGCGGTGCAATCTTTCTGGTGCAACTTATTTTGAAAATCTTGGACTTGTTAATTCCACTGTTCGCGCAATCGTCCCACCCACCCACCCGCAACTTGCTTTGCAAAACCCATGTGGCGGCGGTTGCGATGAGTGCTTGGTGTTGGCTGGTGCATCTCTGTTCGGGGGCACGATCTCTTGCAAATAATGCATGCGGGCCACTCGTGTGCGTCGGCCGCGCGCGCATGCCGAAATCCTTTCCAAACTTACATTGCTGACGCGAGGACGCTATCATCGTCATTGGCGCAATCAACATCGGCACCGTCATTGGCCTTGCCGTCGTCATCGTCATCATCGTCACCATCATTGCTACTACCATCCTCGTGTCTACCGTTGTGGCCGTCGTCATGATACCGCGCCCGCCCAAGTCACCGACTCGCACTGACATGCCCGCTGGAAAGTGCCCAGCAGTCGGCGCCACCGCGGCCGCGTCAGTCGCGCCATACTGGCTGGCCGCTGTGCGCGCGAGCATATTTTGATTCAGATTTTACGATCTTCGAATGCGGGATTTCGGTGCTTTTTGTGTTCGAGTGCATGGTTTGTTCATTCAAGCGTTTTTTGTTTGTGGGGGGGGGGGGAATATCAAATACTAAGGAATAGCATATATACATGTGTATATATGTGTGTGTATGTATATATATGTATATATGTATATATGTATATATGTATATATGTATATATTGCAGGAATCACTGATGTCTCTTTGCGGCATGAGTCGTGGCCAGGTCCCTCCGATCCATCGCCACATGTGCTCAAGTTTTTTCTGCTGAAAAGGTCAGCAGCATATGGTCGAATGGGCCCTCTCCTATTCTTCGACCGCCCACTTCATATATACGCTCACCAGAGACGCCATCGCACCGACCAGGTGCGAGTGCACCTGCCCCGCTCCGCCCGCTGCGGCGGAGGTCTGCGAGCCCGTATTCGAGATCATCAAGGAGGCGGTGGGGCGCCCACTGGTGTGCCCAGCGGCACCTGCCTGTACTTGTGCTGCAGCGCCACCTTGTCCCGAGTGCCCGAGCAGGTCGACACCCCTTGCAGGCCCGCCGAGCGGCGGGCGGACGGTGCCTCTGGAGTTCGCCGTGAGCTTTAGCTTGCTGTGTTTGCTCCTCGGCTACGTGTTCGGGAGGTGTGGAGGGCGTCGCCGAGTGGTGCGGTCGTCCGCGTCTGCCGCCTTGCAGGGACCAGCGTCTCGTGAAGAGGTGGAGGCATGGCGACGATCGATCGGGCTCTAGACGCAGACGAGATGCTGATTCTCGTCTGCTACGACGACGACGCTGCTGGGCTGCTCTACCACCACCGTGTCTTGTTCACCAGGGTGGCTGCTGGTCGGTGGATCAGAGGGTCCCCAGACGGAGGTGACTGTGAGGGGGACTTCAATGGGGTTGATGTGCGGCCGCTAGCTCCGAGCGAGTCCCTCCAGGTCGACCCGGATGCGACGATGTATGTGTTTCGAGGGCCGCTACGAACCCCTGCTCGGATCGCCACCATGCACGAGCAGGCGCGCGAGGTCACTGAGGTGCTGGGAGCTGTTCCTGCACCAGAGGCGGGGGGCCTGGCTGGCCCCGGCTGGCGTGTGGCGGACTCCCCGTCGGTTGAGTTCGATCAGGTCGTCACTGCCCCGAGGCTCGCCGACTCCACCGATGATCGCGAAGATGGTGTCAGAGTTCAGGGGTTGGCTCTCATCGACGGCAACGCCCAGCTGGTCGAGGTTGTGAAGGACTCAGACCACGATGCGAAGCTTGCTCGGAAGAGGGGCCGGCTGCCTGGCGGAGCTTCGGGCGACCTGCGGCTGCTTGGCCATTTCTTTAACTCCGCGCAGAGGCAGGTGCTGTCGCTGTCGGAAGCGATGGAGCTGGTGACGCCCGAGGCCTCCGCAGGTCGTCCTCATCCTGGGCCAGAGGCTATCCAGGAGTTTCTCGAGTCGGACCCTGGGATCGGCGGTGACCTTCAGGTGTGGCTCGACGCTCTCATGCATAAGTCCGGGGTCAGCGAGAACTCGTTCGTGGCGCGTGAGCTTCGGGACCTTGCCCAGGTCGTGAGGCTCGAGATCGGCTACGACCAGATCGGGTCGACCAACCTCGCCTGCATCGAGGAGGCGGTGCTCGGGTTCCACGCGATCCAGCGGGTTCAACGTGATCCCAGCTCCGCCGGCCTGAGCATCGGCACTTTCGGGTCTTACGACGAGATCGGCAGGGCCCGCTTGCGCGGCTGCGACACCTGGCCCGGCCGCGAGCAGAAGGAGGAGGCCAAGACGATGGAGGCCCAGTGGAAGTGGCGTGAGGTGCTGGCCGCCGAGCGCCGCTGTTCTGACGATCGAGATGGGCCTCCCGACTTGGAGTCCGAGGCGAAGGCAAAGGCCTCTCCTGCTGGTCAGCAGGAGAAGCGGACATCATGACCGCCTTGGCGTCGGGGGGCAAGGATGGGACACTTCCCTGCCGAGCCTCCCGAGTATTAAGTGGGGAGTTTTTGGACAGAGGAGGTGGGCCCAAGCGTGGTGATCCGTTCCCGCTGCCAGTGCCTTCCGTTGCTAGACGTGGTGATCGTGGGCCCCCTCCCCACCGTGAAGCGCCTGGGTTAACTGTTCGAAGAAGCAGACAGCTCAGGATTGCTGAAGCGGTGCGCAGCCTCAACACTTTGGCTGCCTCTACCGCCTCTTCGATTCGATCAGGAGGTGCCTGGTTTGGGACTTCGTTTCCGCCGCGCCTCTCCTTCGCCCAGGCTGCTGTGATGAATCGTGTTCGAGACGTCGTTGGTAGTTGTGGGCCGATGCCGGCTGGGATGACTGCTCGGGAAGCTTTCTGGGGGCTTCTCAAGGCAAATGACCTGTACTGCGTTGGGGGGGAGAATCTCGCCCCGTATCAGCCCGATCTTCTGAAGGTCGTGAAGGGCAAGACGGCGCCAAAGCCCGCCGTCGATTTGCTGCCGCCCGAGGAGGCGGCCTTCTTGATTGATCCAGATAGGTACCTCGTTCGCTCGCAACCCGAGATCGATGCCTGGAATGAGGAACACCCGGCTTTCAGGCCTTACTGGGACCCCCACTTGCGTAATCGGTCGGCGCGGCTCGACCCCTACCGTAAGCTCTATGACAAGGGGCTCCTGGGGTTCAGAACTCGTATCAAGGCGAAGGTGGGGATATTCTTTGTGTGGAAGTCTTCTCGCCGTGGGATCAGGCTCATCGTGGACGCCCGGATGCCGAGCGGCCACCACCGCTTGCCGCCGAAGACTAGACTAGGGGGGGCTGGCGCCCTCTCGCAGCTCGACGGCTGGCTCGACCAGGATGAGCTCGCCAGCTTGGCGCAGGGGTGTGGCCCGATTGCCGAGGTCCCGAACCTCTCCGTCTGCGTCGGTGACGTGGAGGACACCTTCTATCAGTTCTCGGTTGAGTCGATGGCCGAGTGGTTCGGCCTAGACGACCCCGTCCGATGCTCCGAGTTCGGCCTCTCGCAGATCTTCGACAACGACCTCGAGAGGCTTCGCCCTGCCCGACCCACGGAGGAAGTGTTTCCTGTCTTTCTTGGGATGCCGCAAGGCTGGTCCTGGGCCCTGCACTTCTGCACCACCCCAGTGAAGCACATCACCTCCATGGCTATCGGGGGAGAGCGCCGGCTGGTGCAAGAGGGGCTCCCCGCTCCTGATCTTCGATCTGGTCCCGTCTCGAGTGTCTATGTGGATAACCGTGCCACTGTCGGTCTCTCGGGCTCCGAGGTTTCGTCAGATTACGCCGCGATCAAGAGGGGGCTTGAGAGCGTGGGGTTCACGTTGCACGAGGAGGGCGGGGACGCCCTGCTGGTCGAGAATGTGGGCATCGTGATAGACAAGGGTAGGTGCAGCATTCGTCACAAGCCTGAGAGGGCATGGCGGTTGTATCTTGGGATTAAGTATCTTCTGAAGTTGCGTCGGGTGACTGGAGAGGCGGTTCGTGTTTTGCTGGGTCATTGCATCCGCTACCTTGTCCTCCTGAGGCCGGCGATGTCTGTCTTTGCCCACGCCTATCGGTTTGTGAACGACAGCCTAGGGCGCACGTGTGAATTACCTGGCCAGGTGAAGCGTGAGTTCCGCATGATGGCGGGGCTCGTTTTCTTGGCCGAGTCACGGCTGTCCGTTCCGCCTTCGGATCGATCCTACTGTGGAGACGCGTTAGGGAAGGGATACGCCGTCATGGACACCCCCATGGGCCCCGCGGAGTTCCGAAACCTTACTAGATGGAAGGAGCGTTGGCGGTTCGTGGAGGTAGAGGGGGATCGCGGGGACACCGTGAGGACCTCTGGGAACCTGCCGCCCCCGAATCCTGGCTGGTCTGCTGATCTTGAGGTGCCTGACACATCATATTCACGGTGGCTTCTGGAGTCTGCTGGGATACCCACCCCGTCTTCGGGCGTTCTGGAGTCGGGTGGTTTTCGTTCTGGAGTCGGTAAACTACGTGGTAAGGAGCGTAGACAGCTAGAGCAGAAGGAGATAGTTGGCATGGTCCCGATCCTTCCCGAGGAGGTCGTCGAGCCTGGTCGTTGGCGTACCTTATTCGAGGGGAGGTGGAAGAGGGACGAGGCCATCCATATGAAGGAGGGGAGGGTGATTCTAATGGCGCTCCGCAGAGAGTCGTATACTCGTTCAGGTCATGGACGACGACTTCTCGTGCTGTCCGATAACCTCTCCTCACTGTGCTGTCTCGAGAAAGGCCGAGCTAAAGACTTCGGCCTGCTTGTCTTGGCCCGCAGGTGTGCCGCTTACTCGATTGGGCGTGGCGTCGACCTGAGGCTCCGATGCATCGAATCCGAGCGAAATCCCGCAGACGAAGGATCGAGACGTTTCGACGACGAAACACATCATGTTGCCACAGCCTCTCGGGGCCCTCCGCGCTGCTCGGCCTCGTCAGCTCTCTCTCGTCGGCTTCGGGACGACTGGCCCGATGCCCGACGCCCTCTCCGATCGCGGGGATCGCCGCCCACCGAGCCACCCCAACCCAACCCGAAGGCCCCAATTTGCCTTCCATTTCCAGTGGGGGGGGGTCAGGGGACATCGAAAAAAAACACATGGAACCCGTACCCCCCCCAACCCGAAATTCGGGTCAAATTCGAGTCTTCGGGTTGGGTTGGGGTGGTCTGGTAGGTAGTCAGGGGAGCAATGCCACTTGCAGGAGATTCACTGGGTCTGAAAATTAGTACCTCTCGGCCTGCATCGTCTCGCCAGTCAGGCAGGGAGGTAAGAGCTCAGCAGTCTTTGTCTCGTCCGCCGCCTTCGCCACGTTCTTCGAGACGCTTCGCGCCAGCCTTCCTGGAGCTCTACTCTGGCTGTGGGGCTCTGACTTCTGGGATGGCCGAGGTGGGCCTCAGGGTGTCCGTGCCGTTCGATATCGCCGAGGGTCCGGAGTTCAATCTCGAGAAGCGGGGGGTCCAGGACGTCGTGATCAGGTGGCTCAACGAGGGCCGCATTTGGTATTTCATCTTGGGGCGCCGTGTACCCCGTGGAGTATTGCGAGGAAGTCTCGACCTGCAAAATCGTCGGCGCGGGTGTCTCGGGAGCACGTTCGGTTCGCTGCAAGGGTGATCAAGCTCTGCATGGATCTGAAGGTATACTTCTCCCTCGAGAACCCCAAGACCTCGTCCCTGTTTAGGCAGCCTGAAATCCTGAAGGCCTTGGAATACGCGGACGCGTTCTTTGTCGAGTATGACTGTTGTCGATACGGTTGTTCATATAAGAAGCCGACCCTACTAGCGACAAATTGTGATTCCTTGAACAGCGTGAGTCTGAAGTGTGAATGTCAGAAACCTCACGAGATCCTTCAGGGGAAAGTGCGACTATCGGCTCAAGACGGACATCATCGTTGGAAGTGGAAGACTTGTCTTGTTTTTTTTTTTTGATGTTTTTTTTTTTTTTCTTTGCTTGTTTTTTTTTTTTTAGGTTTTGCTTCTTTCTTTTTTTTCTGGTTGCTTCTTTTGTATTTTTTTTTTGGCCTTTGTTGCTTTCCTTGTTTTTTGTTTCTCCTTATTTTTTTTTCGTTTTTTTTTCTTTTTCGTTTTTTATTTTTTTAATCCTTTGCTTTTGTTTTTTATTTTTGTGTTTTTTTGGTCTCTTTTTGTCTTGCAGCCTCGTACTCTCCCCAGTTGTGCCGATCGTGGGCGTGGGCCGCTCGCTGTGCCGCCCCGAGGGGAGCGGAGCGCGCTCCTGGCGAGGCCCGGCTGTCGGATGCCTGGCAAGAGGAGCTGCGTCAAGACGCTGGGACCGGTCTCCAACGGCCGCGGCTCGAGCTCGGGCACCTCCCGCGTCGCTGGACCTCGCCCTGGGCCGGGGCGACAGGCGCCTGGGGCACGGGCCCAACTTGCCGCTGCGCGTGCTCGGCGTCTCGGAGCGGAAGGAGGACCAGGGTTCCTGAGGGCGCGCGCGATCCGGTCGGCAGGGGCCCGCCAGGCCTACACGGACGCTAACAACAAGTTCGTCGCCTTCGCCCGCCGCAGCGGCCTGCCGTTGGACACCGCTGATCACGTCGACGAGGCGCTGGAGAGGTTCATGGAGCTGCTGTTCCTGAGCGGGGAGCCGCAGTCAGTAGCCCGCTCCGCCCTGTATGGCTTTGCGTGGTGCCATCCTGAGATGCCTCACAAAGATCGGACGCTCTACATCAGGAGCCGTGCTGCGCTCGCTGGATGGCGAAACCGTGAGCCGGGCGTGACGCGCGATCCAGCTCCTCTCGAGATCGCGTAGTGGATCGCTGACGACATGCTCCAGCATGGTCTGGCGCTTGCCGCCTTTTTAGTCGTCCTGTGCTTTGACTGTTATCTGCGGCCTGGCGTGGGATGCACCCTGCGCCGTTCTAGCGTCATGCCACCGGCTGCTGCAGTTCACGAGGTTTATGATCGCTGGTGCCTCTTACTGTCCCCAGCCGAATCAGGCCAACCCGCGAAGACCGGCGCCTACGATGACAGCATCGTGGTCGGCGAGGTCGCTGGACGGGAATGAATCGCTCGAGCTTTGGCGATCATCTTCCCCCACGTCCAGTGTGATCATTTCATCTTCCCTTTCGGACTTCGAGAGTTCGAGAAATGTTTCAAGGATTCGGTTGTACGGCTCGGCATCTCGCATCTCCGTCTGTCACCCCACTGCCTACGCCACGGTGGTCCTCCGACGGATGTATACACCAAGGCTTACATCTTTGAGGAAGTGCGTCGCCGAGGAAAATGGGCCGACCATCGCAGTGTGTCTAGATTCGAGAAACACGCCCGCTTGCACGCCGTGTTTCAGATGTTGCAGCCTGGCGATCAGCGCCTTGCCTCGACCGCCGCTGCCACTCTGTCCAGTCGCCTGCTTGCGGCCCTCCGTCAACCAGCCCTTTGGTCTAATGCAAGGTATATTGCAACTGTTACGTGAAGTGACTGTTTCGGTCGCGCTTGCAGCGATCGTGGCTCTGGCAAGCGCGCTCCGAGCTTGTGTTTTTTCAGATGTAAGCGTGTGCTGGCCGCGCACGGTCCCGAGAAAAAAGAGAGGCTCTGGAGGTCCTTCAGGCTCTCGGGTAGTCTCAGACTGTGGGTCAGCATGTAGCCTCCTTGGCCACGCAGTTAACTGAATGTACAGATTGCAGCAATCACTGATGTCTCTTTGCGGCATGAGTCGTGGCCAGGTCCCTCCGATCCATCGCCAAATGTGCTCAAGTTGTTTCTGCTCCTCCTGCGTCCCCTCCACCTTCCTCCTGCTGTGTTCCACTGAACCCAGCTTGCTTTCACTTACTTGGCAACTGTTACGTGAAGTGACTGTTTCGGTCGCGCCTGCAGCGATCGTGGCTCTGGCAAGCGCGCTCCGAGCTTGTGTTTTTCAGATCTAAGCGTGTGCTGGCCGCGCACGGTCCCGAGAAAAAAGAGAGGCTCTGGAGGTCCTTCAGGCTCTCGGGTAGTCTCAGACTGTGGGTCAGTATGTAGCCTCCTTGGCCACGCAGTTAAGTGAATGTAAAGATGTATATATGTATATATGTATATATCTATATATGTCTATACATTGGATATTATAATATATATATAGATAATATCTGATATATATATATATATATATATATATGATATTACGGGGCACGGAACAGCCCTGGCGCGGGGCCGTGCCTCGACAGGTCATGGGAGTTACCGGAGCGTCGTCTTTTTCTTTTGTTTGAAGGGGTTTCGGCGTTCCGGGGCCACAGGGGCCCGCGCGATTTTTTTCCTTTTTTTGTTTTTACGGGGTTTCGGCGTCCCGGGGCCAACAGGGCCCCACGAGGCTGCAGGGAGGCCCCGGGAGGCCGCAGCGATGGCTCCAGACGCTTTTCAAGACGACTCCCATGACGCCAGGAAGGCCCCCGAAGGCCCCGACGACGCCCCAAGAGGCACACCGAGAGAGCCGAATACGCAAAAATCTCCGATTTCCTATTGGAGAACTGATACTTTTGGCGTGTTTGCTTTTTGGGCGTCCGGTGCGTCCAAGACGGCCCAAGAGGCACCCAAGCCGGTCGAGGATACCCCCAAGAGGGCCCCAAGACGGTCCACGAGGGGGCCAAGACGGCCCACGAGGCGCCCAAACCGCCCAAGAACGCCCCAAGGCGGCGCCCAAGACGGGGACGAGGAACCGGAAATTCGAGCCTTTTGGCCCAAGAGACCCCCAGGAGACCCCAAGACGCTCCAAGAAGGGGCCCAGGAGCCCCAAGAGGCCCTTATATCCCGGGGCACGACGCCCTGGCGCCCGGGGCCGGTGCCTCGACAGGGCATGGGAGTACCGGGCGGAGGGGCGTCTTTCCCAAACCAAACGGGTCTTCCCAAACCAAACTTGGGCTTGGGTGACGTAGGACCTGGTTTGGGAAGTCCCGGAGTGGTTTGGGAAGACCCGGTTCGTTTGGGAAGACCAGGATGTCGTTTTGGGAAGACCCGGTTGGTTTGGGAAGACCCGGTTGGTTTGGGAAAACCCGGTTGGTTTGGGAAGACTCGGGCGCGTGGTTTGGGAAGACCCGGTTGGTTTGGGAAGACCCGGTTCGTTTGGGAAGACCTGGGGAGTTGGTTCGGGAAGACCTGGTTGGTGTGGGACGACCCGGAGGTTGGTTTGGGAAGACCAGGTTGGTTTGGGAAAACCCGGGTTTGGTTTGGGAAGACCCGTTTGGTTTGGGAAGGCCCGGTTGGTTCGGGAAGACCCGTTTGGTTTGGGAAGACCCGGGGAGTTGGTTTGGGAAGACCCGGAGGTTGGTTCGGGAAAACCCAGATGTTGGTTTGTGAAGACCAGGTTGGTTTGGGAAGACCCGTTTTGGGAAGACCCGGGGAGTTGGTGTGGGAAGGCCCGGTTGGTTTGGGAAGACCCGGACGTTGTGGTTTGGGAAGACCCGGTTTGTTAGGGAAGGCCTGTATGAGGTTTGGGAAGGCCCAGGGCTGAGGTTTGGGAAGACCCGGTTGGTTTGGGAAGACCTGGCCGTTCGGTTTGGGAAGACCCTGTTGGTTTGGGAAAACCCGAGTTTGGTTTGGGAAGACCCGTGCCTCGTGGTTCGGGAAGGCCCAGTCGGTTTGGGAAGGCCCGCTTTGTTTGGGAAGACCCGGCCGTTGTGGTTTGGGAATGCCCGTTTGGTTGGGATGACCTGGCTGGGTAGGAAAGACCCGGGGTCGTGGTTCGAAATGACCTGGGGGTGTTGGAATACGTCGGCACTTGGTTCGGGCAGACCCGCTTGGGCAGGGAAGAGGAGGGGGAGGAGGAGGAGGAGGAGGAGAAGGAGGAAATGCAGGAGGATGGAGAGGAGGACGAGGAAGAGGAAGGAGGATGGAGAGGAGGAGGAGGAGGACGAGGAGGATGGAGAGGAGGAGGAGGAGGACGAGGAGGAGAAGGAGGACGAGGAAAAGGAGGAGGAGGAAGAGGAAGAAGGAGGAGAGGAGAAGGGGGAGGAGGACGAGGAGGAGGCCTCTACGCCGACCCCATCTAGGAGCCCTGGAGCCCTGGAGCCCTGGAGCCTGGACCTCGGGAAGCGGCGGATGGGGATGCATTGCAGTCGGTCCCGCCAGGGGCCCGGATATGTCCACAGTCGCCCCTCCCCCTGTGGGTATGGGAAGCGCGGTCTGGAACGGAACGCTTGCCTGGCGAGCGACTCTGAACATGACGGGTTTGACTATGATTGAGTGCGAGTGTGTCTGTCTGTCTGCGCACGATGGGTTTGCGCAAGAGTGAGTCTGAGTGTGAGCGGGTCTGAGCGTGAGTCCATCCGCGAGTCGGTCTGAGTACGAGCGGGTCCAGTGTGAGGGTGAATGAGTCTGCGTGTGGATGGGTGAGCAGCAGGGACCCCAAGGAGGAGCGGGGCGGGGCGGGGCGGGGCGGGCGGGCGGACCCTAACAGGCGGGCCGGGTCGGGTCGGGCGGGCGGGCCCTAACGGGCGGGTCGGGTCGGGCGGGCGGGACATTCAAGTATGGTGCATGATCGAGCCCACGCGCGAGAACCCTAACGGGCGGGTCGGGTCGGGTCAGGCGGGTGGCCCCTGACGGGCGGGTCGGGTCGTGTCGGGCGGGCGGGCCTAACGGGCGGGTCGGGTCGGGCAGGCGGGAAATCAAAATGCGGTTGTGCGTGAATCGGAAACCCACATGCGGCGAACCCTAACGGGGGGTCGGGTCGGGTAGCGGTCGGGCGGGCGGAACCTGGACGGCGGGCAGGGTCGGTCGGGCGCCCGCGCGGCGGGGCCTAACGGTGGGGCGGGTCGGGCCGGCGGTGCATAAAAGTATGGTGCATGATCGGACCACACGGCGGGAACTCCTAACAGGGGTCGGCCGGGGCCGGGTCGGGGCGGGGGGCCCTAATGGGCGGGTCGGGTCGGGTTCGGGGGGCGAGGCCCTAACGGGGCGGGTCGGGTCGGGCTTGGCGGGACGTTTAAAGTGCGGTGCTGTGATCGAGCCACCGCGAGAACCCTGACGGGCCAGGTGTCGGAGTCGGATCGGGCGGGCGGACCAAAGGGCGGGTCGGGCCGGGCGGGCGGGCGGGCCCTGACGGGCGCATCGTTGGGCTGGGGGACATTTAACAGTGTGGGTGGCGTGATGAGCCACGCGCGAGGACCCTAAACGGGCGGGGCGGGGGGGTCTGTCGGGCGGGCGGGCCCTAACGGGCGGTCGGTCGGGTCGGGCCGGGCGGACCATGACGGGTGGGTCGGGCCGACGGGTGGGACATTAAGTGCAATCTTCACACGGTGAGGGGACACAATTTGTGGAAACGGGCGGTCAGGTCGGCGTGCGGGCCCTAGCGTGCGGGTGTCCGGGTCGGGTCGGGCGGGCGGGCCCTGACGGGCGGGTCGGGCGGGCGGGACATTAACGTATCGTGCATGATCGAGCCCACACGCGGGAACCCTAACGGGCGGGCCGGGTCGGGCCGAGTCGGGCGGGCGGGTCCTACCCGGCGGGTCGGGTCGGGTCGGGCGGGCGGACCCTGACGGGCGGGTCGGGTCGGGCGGGCGGGGCATTAAAGTGTGCTGCGTGATCGAAGTCACACGCGAGAGCCCTAACGGGCGGGTCGAGTCGGGTCGGGTCGGGCGGGCGGGCCCTTGCGGGCGGGTCGGGTCGGGTCGGGCGAGCGGGCCGTAACGGTCGGGTCGGGTCGGGCGGGGCATTAAAGTGTGGTGCATGATCGAACGCGCGCGAGAATCCTTACGGGCGTGTCGGGTCGGGCCTTGTCGGGCGGGCGGACCCTAACGGGCGGGTCGGGTCGGGTCGGGCGGGCGGACCCTACCGGGCGGGTCGGGTCGGGCGGGCGGACATTGAAGTGCGGTGCGTGATCGAGCCCACACGCGAGAACCCTAACGGGCGTGTCGGGCCGGGTCGGGTCGGGCGGGCGGACCCTAACTGGCGGGTCGGGTCGGGTCGGGCT
>CAUYUJ010014553.1:217500-268671 GCA_963575745.1 Prorocentrum cordatum
GAAAACCCGTTTGGTTTGGGAAGACCCGGGGAGCTGGTTTGGAAGGACCCGCTTTTTTGTTTTTTCTTTTTTCTCTGTTTTTTTCTTTTTTTGTTTTTTTTTTTTGTCATTGGTATTTTCTTGTTTTTTTTATTGTTTTTTTTGTATCGGGAAGACCAGGATGTTGGTTTGGGAAGACCCGCTTGGTTTGGGAAGACCCGGAGAGTTGGTTTGGGAAGACCCGGTTGGTTTGGGAAGACCCGGGGGCGTTGGTTTGGGAAGACCCGTTTGGTTTGGGAAGACCTGGGCTTGGTTTGGGAAGACCCGGCGGTCTGATTCCGCAACATTTGGTTTGGGAAGACCCGTTCGGTTTGGGAAAACCCTGTCCCCGAGTACCGGGCGTTGTTTTTCCTTTGTTTTTATTGGGGTTCCGGCGTCCCGGGGCCAACAGGGCCCCACGAGGCTGCAGGGAGGCCCCAGGAGGCCGCAGCGATGGCTCCAGACGCTTTTCAAGACGACTCCCATGACGCCAGGAAGGCCCCCGAAGGCCCCGACGACGCCCCCAGAGGCACACCGAGAGAGCCGAATACGCAAAAATCGCCGATTTCCTATTGGAGAACTGATACTTTGGGCGTGTTTGCCTTTTGGGCGTCCAGTGCGTCCAAGACGGCCCAAGAGGCACCCAAGCCGGTCGAGGATGCTCCCGAGAGGGCCCCAAGACGGTCCACGAGGGCGCCAAGACGGCCCACGAGGCGCCTAAACCGCCCAAGAACGCCCCAAGGCGGCGCCCAAGACGGGGACGAGGAACCGGAAATTCGAGCCTTTTGGCCCAAGAGACCCCCTGGAGACCCCAAGACGCTCCAAAAAGGGGCCCAGGAGCCCCAAGAGGCCCCCATGAGACCCGAAAAAACAGCAAAAGAGGTTCCGAAGATGCCCCAAGAGGCACCCCGAGAGTTGCCCAATAAGCAAAAATCGTCGATTTCCTATGGGGAAACTGATATGTTTGGCGTGTTTGCCTTGTGGGCGTCCACTGCATCCAAGACGGCCGAAGAAGCGCCCAAGGCGGTCGAAGATGCCCCCAAGAGGGCCCCAAGACGGCCCACGAGGGGGCCAAGACGGTCCACGAGGGGGCCAAGACGGCCCACGAGGCGCCTAAACCGCCCAAGAACGCCCCAAGGCGGCGCCCAAGACGGGGACGAGGAACCGGAAATTCTTGCCTTTTGGCCCAAGAGACCCTAGGAGACCCCAAGACGTTCCAAGAAGGGGCCCAGAAGTCCCAAGAGGCCCCCATGAGACCAGAAAAAACAGCAAAAGAGGCTCCGAAGACACCCCAAGAAGCACCCCAAGAGTGGCCCAATAAGCAACAAAAAAACTAATTTTTGGCGTTTGCCTTGTGGGCGTCCACTGCATCCAAGACGGCCCAAGAGGCACCCGAGGCGGTCGAAGATGCCCCCAAGAGGGCCCCAAGACGGCCCACGAGGGGGCCAAGACGGCCCACGAGGCGCCTAAACCGCCCAAAAACGCCCCCGAGGAGCCCGTAGCCATTTTGGCCCAAGGCTCAACATACAGGCGTTAAATACCCAGCATACGCACACACACGCACACCAGAGTTCCCATGCCGCAGCCCCAGCCCACAATGCCCTCGCCAGAGCGCTTAGACCAGCGGCTGGGCGACATGGAGAGCGACTTCGGCGATGGCTTGGCGATGGCTGAGGAGGACCCGACCGCCGGCCTGCTCGGGCGCCGCCTCGCCTCCTCGGGCTTCCACGCCGCGCTGCGGCGCGTGGCGACCGAGCACGGGCGGGAGGTGCACAGGATGGAGGCGGAGATGGCGGAGCTGCGGGAGCTGGTGACCAACCTCCAGCAGGGGCCCCAAGGGTTATCGCTGGTGCAGAGGGTCAAACGTGTGGACGTAGAGGTCAGCGGTCTGGACGGCGCGCCGCTGAAGGTGCACACCACGTTGGCCGACGGCAAAAAGTTCATGACTTTGGAGCCTCCAGAGCTCGTGGGGCAGGGATTCGTCTCGGATGGCTTCAGCAGCTGCGACTCAGCTGGGGAGCTCGGAGATTACGATACGAACATGAATCCGAACCAGGCGCACGGGGCTGCCGTGGACAAGGGCCGCGAGCCCGCGGGCAGTGGCCTCGGGCAAGGCAAGCAGGAGGACGATCCGCGGCAGGAAGGCCACGCCCCCCACAGGGGCAGCAGCACCGATTTCTTCCAGAGGGCTATCCCGCCGCAGCGCAGGGTTGACTTCCCGCCGAAGGACGTTGAACCGACGCACAGCTTAGGCACGCTGCGCAGCACGGTGGGGACCGCGAAATCCAGCATGAAGTCCAAGCAGGACTTCCTTTTCACACCTGACCCGGTGACCAGCGCTGACTCCGAGCGCACCGAGAATCCTAAGGCCCGTTCGTCGCGCGCCTGGGCCTTCTTCCAGCGAGGAAAGACGGGCACGATGAAGACAAGCACAACGAGTGAGTACCCCCCGGGGTATTTCTCGGTGTTGCGACTGCGAGACTCGGCATCGACGAACCTTTCCACCCCGATGTCGCGAAAATTCGAAGACGAGATGGCCGTGTTCGAGACCCCAGCTCAGCGGCGTTTGCGCCATAGGCAGGAGTTTTATGATCAGCGTGCAAAGTTGATGCGGGAGAATTGGGAAAGCTACAGAAAGAACGGTGTTCTTACGATGAGGCAGATCATTCACCATTGGTCGTTTGATTTCCTTTGCGGGCTCATGATTTGCACCAACGCCATCTTCATCGGCTTAAGCACGCAGTACAGCGCACGCCATGCGGGAGCAGTCAAGCAGGAGTACGAGGTTGCTGGTCTGTTTTGCAGTGCGTTTTTCTTCGTGGAGCTGCTATTGCGAATCTATGCCGATCGTCGGAAATTTTTGTTCTCCTCGGCCTGGCGTTGGAATCTGTTCGACACGCTGCTGGTGGTGCTCTCTGGTGTGGACGTCGTCGTGCTGTACGTCTACAGCTCAGAGACCGGATCCGTCGCGCAGCGCATGAAGATGTTGAAGATGTTGCGCATCGCGAGGGTGCTCCGCATGTTCCGCATGTTCGACGAGCTGAGGCTCTTGGCGCTGATGATTCTGGACTGCTTTAAGTCCCTCGCGTGGGCGCTGTGCATGTTGGCGGTCATCATGTACGGATTTGCCATAATGTTCACCCAAGACGTCGAGAACCACTTGACTCAGCTAAAGGACGCGTCGTCGCCACCAGATCCTTCGCTCGTTGAGCATTTCGGGGACCTCTTCGTGACCTTGTCCAGCTTGTTCCATACCAGTTTAAATGGGATCAGCTGGTACACCCTCACCAAAGCATTGGCATACAACCCAGTGATGACGGGGCTG
This sequence comes from Prorocentrum cordatum, assembly GCA_963575745.1. Classification (NCBI taxonomy): domain Eukaryota; class Dinophyceae; order Prorocentrales; family Prorocentraceae; genus Prorocentrum; species Prorocentrum cordatum. The sequence goes on from CAUYUJ010014553.1 coordinate 220,844, forward strand.
TTCTTCTTCTACACTGCCTTTATTCTTGTGGCCGTGCTCAATATTATCACTGGCGTTTTCGTGAACGAAGCCGTGCAGACAATGCTTTCGCAGAGAGAGTTTCTGGTCGAGAAGCAGATACATCAGAAGCACACGTGGTGCCTGGAGATGAAGATTCTGTTCGAATCTTTGGACTCGGAGGGAACTGGCGGTATCAGCCTGGAGGTGCTCCGGGAATGTCTTGAGAACGCCCGCGTGCAGTCCTACTTCCAGGCGCTGGGTCTGGAGCCTTACGATGCCGAGCAGTTGTTCTTCCACCTGGACAGGGATTCATCGGGGGAGGTGAGCCTGGACGAGTTCCTGCAGGGCTGCCTGCGGCTGAAGGGCGGTGCCCGCAGTATAGACATGTACACTGTGATGCAGGACGTCAGGACGCTGAACACCAGGATCGCCCACCTGGTAGACATGCTCCGCACGACTGTGGCGTCGGCGACGCTGGAGCAAATGGAGGAGGCGCTTGGATGCGGTCCGAGTCCCTCGCAGCACGCGCGCTGGGTGCCGACTCCAGGATCGGCGAAGCCCGCGGGGGGTGGCTGCCCCAGCAGCGACGGCTGCCCCAAGGGGCCCGAGGTCTTCATGTTTTCGGAGCAGGCCAAGGAGGACGAGAGGACGAGGTGCTGAGTGAGACGGCCCGCGGAGCGGCCGACGACACACGCGCGTCAAGGGCAAAGTGATCAGGAGGGCGAGCGACGAGACGTACGAAGCAGGTTGACGTGCAGGTATCCCATCTGTGTCCCTTTCTCCGCGCTCATCCACCTCGCCCTCACCTCGTCTCTATCCCCCGTTCCCCACCATTCTCCTTCCCATGCTGAATCCGCGGCCCCTGCACCAGACGCCATTTCTGATCTGGCGGTGGCGGCATGTGCATCGGCCTGACCTGGTGCGCGGTCGACCCGCCTCTGGCCTCAGGACGGGGCTGAGGTACCCGCCCTGCCACGCCCGCGCGCCGAGCCTGCGGGGCCAGGGGAGGCTGATGGGCTTGTTTTCCACCGCCACCACCACCATAAGTCGGAAGGGGGAGGGGTGGAGGAGGAGGAGGAGGAGAGGTGGCGGAGGAGGACGGAGGAGGGAGGAGGAGGGGAGGAAAGGATGAGGAGGATGAGGAGGAGGTGGAGGAGGAGGGTCTCCACTGTTATGGAGGGAGGAGGAGGAGGAGGAGGAGGAGGAGGAGGAGGAGGAGGAGGAGGAGGAGGAGGAGGCTCTTCCTATTCGGTTTCCCCCCGGCGCCCCGAGCGAGCTGGTCCAGCCTTCGTGACCTCTTTTCCTCGGCGCTCGTGGCATGTCTGGGATCCGCGCCAGGGGCCCCTTCGGCGGCGCCTCCGAGGACCTCCCTGGCGCGCTCCGCGCGCCAGGGAGGGGGGTCAGCGCAGATCCAAGAGATCTGCGTGGGGCGCCGAAAGTTTCTGTTTACGGTGATAGTTGTTCTTCGTCTACTCTTATTTTGCGCGACGCGAGGATGTCAAGTAACTGCGATCCTCGCCGCGCACTTCCCGTGCGATGCGCTTCTTGGACGTTCCGCATGCGTGTTCTGCGCGCGCCTGCGAGGTTAATCAACACAGCCGGACCGAGGCATGAGATCGAGGCCGTTCGGGGTTCAAAACATGTAAAAATTTCGTGTTGATGAGAGATGTGTGTTCCTGGCTTCGGTCCGACTGCTAGATTTCCTTGCTGACACAGTTGGGTTCCCGCTGGCGAAGGAGGTCTGTGGCTTCGCCGGTGAATTCCTGCTGCTGACATTCATTCCCACCCAAAGGAGCGATCACGCGAATGATGCCCAAAAGAGTGGCTGCGTGGGTGCTGCTTTCAAACGTTTTCCCCAAACAGCTTGCTGAACGGGGTGCTGTTGTGATAGAAACTAGCTCCGGCCGAGGGAAGGCGGAGCAGAGACATCCTCACACAATTTTTTTCCCCAAACAGCTTGCTGAACGGGGTGCTGTTGTGATAGAAGCTAACTCCGGCCGAGGGAAAGCTAAGCAGAGACATCCTCAAACAAATGTGGTGGTCCGGCCCGTTTCGCCTGAGACATCCTCACAACTCTCGTTTCTGAGTTGTCCGGGATTGAGCGTTTCGCCTGAGACATCCTGCTAAATCTGAGCTCTGAGAGGCCGCGCGAGAGGTGGTCCGGCCCGTTTCGCTTGAGACATCCTTCAAACTCTGAGCTCCCAGATGCCGCGCGAGAGGTGGTCCGGGCCGTTTCGCCTGAGACATCCTCGCAACTCTGAGCTCCCAGATGCCGCGCGCGAGGTGGTCCGGCCCGTTTCGCATGAGACATCCTCGAAACTCTGACCTCGGAGATGCCGCGCGAGAGGTGGTCCAGCCCGTTTCGCCGGAGACATCCTCGAACTTATGAGCTTTGAGATGCACTGCGCGAGGTGGTCCGGCCCGTCTCGCCTGAGACATCCTCGCAACTCTGAGCTCTGAGATGCCGTGCGCAAGCTGATCCGGCTTGTTTCGCACGAGACATTCTCGCAACTCTGAGCTCCCAGATACCGCGCAAGAGGTGGTCCAGCCTGGGGGCCCAGAAGACCACATGTTGAAGACCACATGTTACATATCCTTCCTGGGACCCTGGGAGCCCGCCTGAGACATCCTCGAACTTCTGAGCTATGAGATGCCCTGCGCGAGGTGGTCCGGCCCGTCTCGCCTGAGACATCCTCGCAACTCTGAGCTCTGAGATGCCGTGCGCAAGGTGGTCTGGCCTGTTTCGCACAAGACATTCTCGCAACTCTGAGCTCCCAGATGCCGCGCAAGAGGTGGTCCAGCCTGGGGGCCCAGAAAACCACATGTTACATATCCTCCTTGGGACCCTGGGAGCCCCAGGAGGCCCCAGAGAGCTCCAGGAGGCCGCAGGACGCCCAGGACAGGCCCCAGAGTTCCCCAGGAGATTCCCAGGAGGCTCCCAGGAGGCCCCAGGAGGCCCCCTATCAGAACGTGTCAAGTTAATACACATCCGTGTCGATTCGTTGATTTTTCCTGCTCTTGTCAAGTGCCCCCCCTCCATTTTGAAGGGCCCAAGCGGCCACAGGTTAGATATCCCCCCTGGGAGCCCCAAGAGGCTTCAGGAAACCCCAGGTGGAGTTCAGGAGGCCACAGGAGGCCCATGAGGAAGCCCCAGGAGGTCCCCAGGAGGCCCCAGGAGGCACCAGGACGCCCCTGCAACTCGGAGCTCTGAGACGCCGCGTTCGAGGTGGTCCGGCCCGTTTCGCCGGAGACTTCCTCGCAGCACGTTTCGCCCGAGACTCCGGCCCGTCTCGCCTGAGACATCCTTGCAACTCTGAGCTCTGAAATGCCGTGCGCAAGGTGGTCCGGCCTGTTTCGCACAAGACATTCTCGCAACTCTGAGCTCCCAGATGCTGCGCAAGAGGTGGTCCAGCCTGGGGGCCCAGAAGACCACATGTTACATATCCCCCCTGGGAGCCCCAGGAGGCACCAGAGAGCTCAGGATGGCCGCAGGACGCCCAGGACAGGCCCCAGGGGTCCGCAGGAGATTCCCGGGAGGCTCCCAGGAGGCCCCAGGAGGCCCCCTATCAGAACGTGTCAAGTTAATACACATCCGGTGTCGATTCGTTGATTTTTCCTGCTCTTGTGCCCCCCCTCATTTTGGGGGGCCCAAGCGGCAACATGTTAGATATCCCCCTGGGAGCCCCAAGAGGCTTCAGGAAGCCCCAGGTGGGGTCCAGGAGGCCACAGGAGGCCCAGGAGGAAGCCCCAGGAGGTCCCCAGGAGGCCTCAGGAGGCACCAGGAGGCCCCCGCAACTCGGAGCTCTGAGACGCCGCGCTCGAGGTGGTCCGGCCCGTTTCGCCTGAGACTTCCTCGCAGCACGTTTCGCCCCAGACATCGTCGCAACTCTGGGGTCCGAGATGCCGCGCGAGATGGTCCAGCCCGTTTCGCCTGAGACATCCTCGCAACTCTGGGCTCCGAGATGCCTTGCGCGAGGTGGGCCGGCCCATCTCGCCTGAGACATCCTCGCAATTCTGAGCTCTGAGACGCCGTGCGCAAGGTGGTCTGGCCTGTTTCGCACAAGACATTCTCGCAACTATGAGCTCCCAGATGCCGCGCAAGAGGTGGTCCAGCCTGGGGGCCCAGAAGACCACATGTTACATATCCCCCCTGGGAGCCCCAGGAGGCCCCAGAGAGCTCCAGGAGGCCGCAGGACGCCCAGGACAGGCCCCAGAGTTCCCCAGGAGATTCCCAGGAGGCTCCCAGGAGGCCCCAGGAGGCCCCCTATCAGAACGTGTCAAGTTAATACACATCCGGTGCCGATTCGTTGATTTTTCCTGCTCTTGTGCCCCGCTCCCCGCCATTTTGGGGGGCGCCCCGGCGGCCACACCCCCTCTGGGAGCCCCAAGAGGCTTCAGGAAGCCCCGGGTGGGGTCCAGGAGGCCACAGGAGGCCCAGGAGGAAGCCCCAGGAGGTCCCCAGGAGGCCTCAGGAGGCACCAGGAGGCCTCCGCAACTCGGAGCTCTGAGACGCCGCGCTCGAGGTGGTCCGGCCCGTTTCGCCTGAGACTTCCTCGCAGCACATTTCGCCCCAGACATCGTCGCAACTCTGGGGTCCGAAATGCCGCGCGCGAGGTGGTCCAGCCCGTTACGCTGGAGACATCCTCGCAACTCTGGGCTCCGAGATGCCCTGCGCGAGGTGGGCCGGCCCATGCCTGAGACATCCTCGCAACTCTGAGCTCTGAGATGCCGTGCGCAAGGTGGTCTGGCCTGTTTCGCACGAGGACTTTCTTCGCATATCTGAGCTCTCAGATGCTGCGCACAAGAGGTGGTCCAGCCCGGGGGGCCAGAAGACCACATGTTACATTATCCCCCATGGGACCCTGGGAGCCCCAGGAGGACCCAGAGAGCTTTCAGGAAGACCGCAGGACGCCCAGGACAGGCCGCCCGCCGCAGAGAGATTCCGGGAGCGAGGAGGTGGAGGAGAGGAGGAGGGAGGGTAGGAGGTTTGGAGGAGAGGAGGAGGAGGAGGAGGAGGAGGTGTAGGAGGAGGAGGGAGGACGGAGGAGGAGGAGGAGGAGGAGAGAGGAGGAGAAGAAGGCCAGATCTCTGCAGCCTTTCGAATGGACATCGGGCTTCAGATTCGGTGAGTCCCTCCTGCGCGAGCGCCACGCGCCCCGGGTTCTCCGAGGCGCCCCGTTGTTTTCCAGGAGGGGGAAAACACAGACAAAGCCAATCGTCGATTTCCAGGAGAATATGGGACAATCTGGGAAGTGTGTGGGGGGGGGGAGTGGGAAGATGCACGAACATATGGAGGTATCCTGGGATCTGTGTGTGTGTGCATTTCTTTGCGTGTCCTTGGGCCCCTTCCTGCCTGTTGGCTGCCTGCCTCCCGGCGCGGGGCCGCGGAGCTCTCCTCGAGCCCGCGGCCCCGCGGGGCGGCGCTCCTCTCGGTGCGGGTCGCCCTTGCGCGGGCCCCCGGTGCCGCAATGCCCCCCGGGCACGGGGAGGAGGAGGAGGAGGAGGAGGAGGAGGAGAGGAGGAGGAGGAGGAGGAGGAGGAGGAGGAGGAGGAGGAGGAGGAGGAGGAGGAGGAGGAGGAGGAGGGAGGAGGAGGAGGAGGAGGAGGAGGAGGAGGAGGAGGAGGAGGAGAGGAGGAGGCGAGGAGGAGGAGGAGGAGGAGGAGGAGGAGGAGGGAGGGAGGAGGAGGAGGAGGAGGAGGGAGGAGGAGGAGGAGGAGGGGGAGGAGGAGGAGGAGGAGGAGGAGGAGGTGGGAGAGGAGGAGGAGGAGGAGGAGGAGGAGGAGGAGGAGGAGGAGGAGGAGGAGGAGGAGGAGGAGGAGGAGGAGGAGGAGGAGGAGGAGGAGGGGAGGAGGAGGAGGGGAGGGGAGGAGAGGAGGAGGAGGAGGAGGAGGAGGAGGAGGAGGAGGAGGAGGAGGAGGAGGAGGAGGAGAGGGTAGACGAGGAAGAGGAGAGGAGGAGGAGGAGGAGGAGGGAGGAAGGAGGAGGAGGAGGAGGAAGGAGGAGGAGGAGGAGGAGGAGGAGGAGGAGAAGAGGAGGAAGAAGAGGAGGAGATTAGCAGATGCAGATGCAGGTGCATGGGCAGGGAAAGAAGACGAGTCAGCATATGAGGACCCCCCTCCCCTGAGAACAGGGCCTCGCAACTCTTCACGCTTCGCGCATCCTCACCAGCCCATTCAGAAGCGCTGCCGACAAGAGCTGACAGGGACTTGGCGGAAGCGATCCCGAAGCGATGCCCTGGCGAGTTGCCTTCTTCAGGGAAGCGTAGAAGCGTGCAGTGGACCGTGTGCCCAGAGAGGCACGAAGAGGAGCGGGAGTAGGAGGACGAGGGGGACAAGGACGAGGATGGGGAAGGAACATGTGGACGAGCACGGGAACGAGGAGGAGGAGGAGGAGGAGGAGGAGGAGGAGGAAGACTAGAAGAGGAGGAGGAGGAAGACTAGGAGGAGGAGGAGGAGGAGGAGGAGGAGGAGGAGGAGGAGGAGGAATAATAAACATGATAAGAAGACAAAGACGAGGACGGACTCTGGCAGCCATCTTAGGATGTGCTTGAGGCCTTGTTGGCGTCCTGGTGGGGCTATCCCGGGGCCCTCTTGTGGCCTTCTTTGGGGGGTCTTGGGGCCTTCTTGGGTTGAATCTGCGGCGCGGCGCGGCGCTTAGGGGAGAGCCGCATGTTGGAAGCGAACCGCCTTCCACCTTTTAAGCTGACGCATGCTTCAAAGACGGATGTGCACGGTGCTAAGGCGAGAGCCGCATTCTGAAAAGGAGCGACCCTCCATCTTTGAAGCTGCTGCGGGCTTGCAAGGCGAGTGCGCCCGCCCTCCATCCGTGAAGCTGGCTGCAAGTGCCAAGCTTCAGCACCGCAAACTGTCAGGCGGTCTCCGGCGCAACGCCCGGCCCGCTCCAGCGACACGTCCTGGGGTTGGGAGGGGGAGGAGCTGCCCACGCGGAGCGGGAACGGGGGAGAGGAGGGGGGTGTCACGCATGCCCCCGCCGTGAAGCTCAGGCGATCGCAGGCATGGATTGCAGGGGGGTCGTGGATTGGCGACGGGTCCCGTTTCCATGGGGCATCGCGGACTTTCGCCGCCGAGCGAGGCGGCACGGGCCGCGTTTTGGGGAGGGCACCTCCCCCGATCCATGGAATTCAGGCGACCGCGCGCCGGATCCGTGGATCGCTGATCCATGTTCGCGCGCGCCCCCGATAACAGAGGAGCCAACACTTGCACAACAGGCGGAGGAGGGAGAGAGGGAGGAGGAGGAGGAGGAGGAGGAGGAGCAGAGGAGGAGGAGGAGGAGGAGGAGGAGGAGGAGGAGGAGGAGAGGAGGAGGAGGGCAGGGAGGATGGAGGAGGAGGAGGAGGAGGAGGAGAGGAGGAGGGGAGGAGGAGGAGGAGAAAGAGAAAGAGGAGGAGGAAAAAGGAGGAAGAAGGCGTGCGCGGCGCCGGCGAGAGGAAGCTGCCCCCGATGGCGCGGCGGCCCGCCCCAGGGGATCCTCGCGCAGGACGGGAGCTGGGCGGTCGGCAGCCTCGCCAAGGGCGGGGTGGCGCACGGCGTCATCCGCGTGAGGGCCACAGGTCTCGCCACCACCGCCGCCACCGCCCACGCCAGGGGGGGGAAGAGCGAGAGGGTTGGGGGCCCCCCCTGGGGGCAGGGGGGATTTTGGAGGGAGGAGGAGGAGGAGGAGGAGGAGGAGGAGGAGGAGGAGGGAGGAGGAGGAGGAGGAGGAGGAGGAGGAGGAGGAGGAGGAGGAGGGAGGGAGGGAGGAGGTAGGAGGGAGGAGGGAGGAGGAGGCGGCGGCGGATGCGGAGGCCGAGGCGGAGGAGGAAGAGGAGGAGGAGGAGGAGGAGGAGGAGGACCAGTGCAAACCCAAGACTCATCAACGATGTTGGAATCTACACCCTCCCTCCAGGCTCCTTTTTTCATAGGCTCCTACAGGGGTTCACTTCCATTGAGGGATTTGTCCCGTTGGGAGACAACCGTGTGAACATCTTGAAGACCTTTCTCAGGAATTCAACGCCACGAGTCAACCTGACTGTTGTGTCGTGACGATCCTGAGTCGTGCCAGAACACCACTCCTGGGACTTCAACACCGTGAAGAATCAACATCACTGTTGCGCCCTGACAGTCCTAAATCGCTCGCAGGCACCATTTCTGGAAGGTTAAGCCATGCGGATCCGCGAAACTTTTTTTAGTGGTTTAAACGAGTTCGCGCTGCGCTAAGGGGAAAGCCACATTTTGAAAAGGAACCACCGTCAATCAGTGAAGCTGTTGCGCATGTTAAGACGAATGTGCGCGACGATAAGGCGAGAACCACATGTTGGGAACGAACCGCCCTCAACCCATGAAGCTCGTGTCTGTTGTGCACGAGTGTGCGTGATGCTACGGCGAGAGCCACAGTTGGACAAGGAACCGCCGTCAATCCGTGAAGGCCTCGATATCTTCCCCCACATCCAAAGTGGGGCTCTTTTTTTCTCTGGACACCCCGCGCAGTCCTCACCTCACCGCACCCCCTCTCTCGCACACGCACTCACACGTCAACTTCATCATCATCATCATCATCATCATCATCATCATCAGCATCATCATCATCATCCTCCTCGCCAACACACAACATCGTCATCATGGCACTCACTCACTCATCATCGCTACCACGCCACCATCGTCACCATCGTCACCATCATCGCATACATTTATATTCTCACACGCCCACGCATACATTCCAGCGTGCGCTTCCGAGGCACTGCAGGGGCGCGTGTGCACGAATCCCGTTCTAATGCGCATGTGTTTCACGTAGCCAGTCTTCTTGCCGATGCGCCGTCCAGGCGCGGCTCTGTGTGTGCACACAGTTATCTTGATGATGAAGTCTCCGGCGGGAGCATCGTCTGCGAGTGCCTTGCGAGGGACTCTCGGGCGGGAGCCCCCTCTCTCCCACGGCCGACTCACCGGCTGTGCCCCTCCCTCTAGATGAGCGCAGCTTGAAGTGTGGAGTCGCCCAGGAGATGAAGGAGTTATGTTGGTGGAGGAGGCGGATTGCGAGGTGCGGAGGAGGTTATGGGATGCCCTTATGTGTTCGACGACCCCGACTTCACGGCCCTGGCCAAACAGGATGCCCAGGGTCTGCGTCGTTCGTCGCCAAGTGTCCTGAACGCCGTTACGTCTCAGCTGATGCAGCACCTGATGGAATTATGGCTGATGCTTCTTTTTGACGGGCCCAGGCTTGTCGCGGTGCTGGACGCGCTGACGAGCCTCCACAGGTGAAGACCTTTTGGTTTCTACTGCGCGTGGGTTTCCTGAAGGTTCGCCATTATGCTGCTACGCCAGTATACTGGCATAAGGGTGAGGGTGCAGCTCTTGTAAAATCACAGCAAGCGGGCCCACGGGGGCGGAGCGTAGTGCGCGTACCCCCCACGGATGGACATTGATTCTATGATCGTAAAGGTTAGTCTTAGTTTCCTCGCTGGTCGTCGGAGTGAGGCTGCAGTCTAGATCGCTTTCACCGCGTCATGGAGACTTCGGATGGCGTGGCGCTCCCATTGCCCTTGCCTCAAGGACCTCAGCAATGCTGCCGGCAGCAGCCCGTATGAATGCACTGCAGTCTCAGTCGCCTTGCATGCCTCGGACCAGGATTGCCCCCTTTTGTGCACCCAGCGCTTCGAGAACGCACGCATCGTCTTACCCTCTAGTACAGGAGGCGTGGTTGTTCGGCCACGCCAGGAGGGGCGATGGGCGACCCATCTATGGCAAGGATGTTCCTTGCTACTTTTAAGCGCTCTGTGTTAGGGTGGAGCTGCGACCTTGCGAGTTGGGGTAGGGATACATTCGCTAAAAACTTGGTGGCCTCGTGGGGCCCCCTTCGCGCTGATCTTTCTCTCCTGAATTTTCCCGATGACATGGGCAAAATCGCATTGGCTGGTGTGGGCAGTAGTTTTGGTGAGTCCATGGCTAAGTTGCAGTCGGCCGATGAGTCCAGCAACGATCGCTTGGCTCTGTTTGGTTACGGCCAGAACGCAAGGGAGCAAGAGTTCCTTGTTCATGTCAGTCAGCATGACCATGCTCGTCGCCCCCCCCTCCGCTCCACCCAGCCGCCTCAATGCTCGCGCAGGGGCGAGGCAATGTACTTGGAAGCGTTTCTTGCATTACGCGTGTCGGCGTCTCGCGAGATTGCCCGGCGACTCCGGGCCTCCCGCGCATCGTTCCACAGTCTCGGCGGCATTTGTTCACCTCGCTCCCCAGATCGCTGGCAACTTTCGCATTTGAGGAGGTTCGGGCAAAACGCGTTGCTAATGGCCTTGAAGCAATCGTGCGGTCTGTTAGTATTTCTGCTCGCCTGGATCGTGGACTCGCCGCCCTCGGTCGTATTGCTCTCATGGACGCGGCCTCTACTAGGAGCACTGCTGAGGAGGGTTCGCCCGATCATGTTCGGAGTCTGACAGAGGAGCAACTGCTGGCATATTGGCGTCACGCCCTTAGTACTCTCGAGCAGCGTGCGAGGCGCCTGGCGACGAGCCCGCTGGGCGAAGGACCCAACCCGCAACTCCCAGGTCTTGCGTTGCCCGTTCTGTTCGACCCCCAATGGGCGCGGTTCGGCCGCAGTTGAACGGCGCCCGCCCGACTGGCCTCGCCTCGCCGCGGGCGCGGCAGTTGCCCTCTGACGTCGTTGAGGCGGCCAGGGTTATGGATAGTCGTGCCTCGGACAAGTTCGTCGATGACCTTCGTATTCTTGGGGGCTCGGAGAGGGCCTCAGAGTTCGCCTCGATGGACTTCTCGGACCTCGAGGCACGGGTGCACTCCGAAAGGGTGCCGCCACCAGGCTGCCAGGAGGCCATAGAAAGGTGGCCCCGATCAGGGGGGCCGAACACATCATCATAGACTAGGCGAGGAGCAGGGCGGGGTTCGGTTGACAAGATGCATTGCGCGATGCCTTGGGGGTTGGGCCACGCATGCGCGGCGACTTATTTCTCCGGGCGGGATCTGATGGGCCGCATCCGTCGGGCCCATGGCCTCCATTATTTACGCCGCCGGGTTGCCCCCGAGTGACATCTGCATTAAATGCAGGCAAGCGTTTTGGCAGCAGATCCTGCGCGGCCCGCCGCGCACACGGACCGCTGACCGGGGGGAGATGCAGGGCCATAGGGGGCCTTCAGCGCCTGCATCGGCGTCGGCTTCTGCTTCGTTGTCCTGTCTTCTGCCCGTGCGAGGGCTCGAACCGTCTACGGCTGCGCGACCGCTTCTGCAGGAGGAGGAGGAGGAGGTGGTGGTGGTGGAGGACCTGGGGAGGAGGAGGAGGAGGAGGAGGAGGAGGAGGAGGAGGAGGAGGAGGAGGAGGAGGAGGAGGAGGAGGAGGAGGAGGAGGAGGAGGTGGTGGAGGAGGAGGAGGAGGAGGAGGAGGAGGAGGAGGAGGAGGAGGAGGAGGAGGAGGAGGAGGAGTCCCCCTCTTCCGCCGCCGCAGTTCCGCGGCGACGCCGGGGGCGCGGGCAGCGGGCCCCCGTGCGCGCGGGGTGCCGGAGAGAGGCCCATCGCGGCCCGGGCCGCCGGGCCAGCGCGAGGCCGAGAGGGGGCGAACGGCGGCGGGGCCGCGCGAAGAACGGCGGGGCGGCGCGGGCCCCGGCGCGCAGGCTCCGGAGAGATGCCCTCGCGGCCCAGGCAGCAGGGCGAACGCGAGGCCGAGGGGGGGCGCGCGGCGGCAGGGCCGCGCGGAGAACGGCGGCGGCGCGGGCCCCATAAAACAGGGCTACGATCGGGATAAATCGCGTCGTTTTGCCCCAGCGCGCAGATGCCGGAGATGCCCTCGCGGCCCAGGCAGCCGGGCCAGCGCGAGGCGGAGGGGGGGGGGGGCGCGCGGCGGCAGGGCCGCGCGGAGAACGGCGGCGGCGCGGGCCCCATAAAACAGGGCTAGGATCGGGATAAATCGCTCCAGAGCGTTCCGGAGCGCTCTCAGGGCGTTCCGGAACGCTCTGGGGCGGCCGCGGCGCCCCATACATCCTCCAAGCCCGCCGATTCTCAGAGATTTCGAGGTATGCCGATCCGATGTTGTCCCGATCTTCGCGTCGTTTTGCCCCGGCGCGCAGGTGCTGGAGATGCCCTCGCGGCCCAGGCAGCCGGGCGAGCGCGAGGCCGAGAGGGGGGGGTGAACGGCGGCGCGGGTCGCGCGAGGAGCAGCGGCGGCGATCGCGCGCGCGCGGGCTGCGGGGAGCAGGGGCGGTTGCAGGCGGCCGCGAGCCAGCTCGTTTTGGGAATGTCTTGAGAGCTCGCCAACGCCTCTCATGGGAGACAGAGCCACCCGTCTCTCCAGGGAGTTCAAAAACAGCCCTGGGCGCTTGCTACACAGCCCTGCTCGGTTTGATTCCTTCTTGGGGTGCGTTTGCTGACCGGCCTCTGCGCGTCGCGGTGGTTCTTCTCGGGATGGGCTTTTTGCCCTCTGGGATCGCCCGCGGTCTTCTTGGAGCACGAAGCGCCGGCGCCGGGAGGAGCGGCGGCGGCGCGTCGGACAGCAGGGCGAGGGCACGACGCGGAGTCGAAGAGCTTGGGGGAGCGCAGCAAGAGCGGCAAGCAGGTGGACGGCCGCCAGAGGGGGCCGGCCGCGCACGTCCGTCGCCACGGCGGCCGCGCGCTACGGGGCGACGTTCGCGCCGTTGGCGGGGGAGAAGCAGGCGGCAGGGGATGCGCTCAAGAAACAGATGGTGGAGTTGTAGGGGGGGCATCGCGGCAGAGCGAGACGACGCAGGTTGCGAGGGCGTGCCCGCATTCTCGGGCGACGTCCTTCCGCGAGGGGGAGGGCTGCCCGCAGAAGGGCGCGGCCAGGGCACGTCGCTGGGCCTGAAGATGTCGGAGTTGATCGAACAGGTCGTGATCTCGGAGGGCAGGGCCTGCCTGCCAGGGCCGGCCCCGCGGGGGCCACTCGATCGCGAAATGTCGTGACTGATCGGGGGCGGTCACATATGAGTAGAATTCAGTCCAGTCTCAGATGTAGGCAGCTAGTTGAGAGAGGCGTCGTAGATCAGAATGCACCCTGGGAGGCCCTCAGAGCTCGTTCAGAGGGCGCGCGCGCGGTGCCTCGTTACCCACAGGCGGAGCTGTCAATAATACCAGTCGTGGCTCTTCCGCTTCATTTGAAAGGCCTTCGTGCGGGGAGGGTGCGGGCGTCGTCCAGCGGTTGGGGTCGGGTGTCGGGGGAACGGAGAAGGGGGGGGGATTCGCCCCGTGCCCGAGTGCCCACCCAGCAGGGCTACGTGCCCGAGTGCTGTGCGAGGCCAGGGCAAGTGCTGCTCGCGGCAGAGAGCGGCGCTGGGGCGAATGCTCGTCAGCGTTGCTTGCGAAGTCAGGCTCGGTTGGTTGAGAGATCAGTTGGATTCCCAGAGTTCCCTCGCCTGTCCCTCGCCTGCCCCTGCTCGGGCTGCCGCCTGGCATCGGCCGGATTCACGATCTAGGAATGGACTAGATCGCGATCTAGTCCATCCCGGATCGTGAATCGGTCCGTTGTTGGATCCCGAATCGGTCCGTTTTAAATCGCGAGCCGGTCCATTCTGAATCGGGCTGATTCACGATTCCAAAACGGACTGATTCAGGAGTCCAAAACGGACCGACTCATGATCTAACATGGACCGACTCACGATTTAGAACGGACCGATCTCGTCGACGTGTTCGGGTGTATTTGAAGGGACGTATGTGGATTTTGGAAGTTTCGGGAGGGGTTGGGTGGATTTGGGAGGACTTGGGAGGATTCGGGTGGTTTTGGAAGAGTATGGGTGGGTTCTCGAAAACTTTGGAAGGATTTGGATGGGTGGGTTTGGGAAGATTGGAATGGATTCGGGGGGATTTGGAAGGAGTTTGGAACATGCTGGCGGATGTGGGGGAATCTTAGCGGGTTTGGGCGAAATTTTGTTTGGGGGGAGGGGGGGGGGGAGATTTTGGGTGGACTTGGGAAGATTTGGGTGGATTTGGATGGATTTGGGTGGGCTTCGAAGGATTTGGGAGGGATCTGGGTGGATTTGGGAAGATGTGGGTGGATATGGGTGGGTGTGGGAAGATTCGGGAAAACGTCGGTGGATTTGGGAAGACGTGGGTGGATGTGGGAGGCTTTGGGTGGGTTTGGGCAGATGTGGCAAAACGCGGATGGAATTGGGAAGATATGGGTGGATTTGGGGTGATTTTGTATAGTCTGATTGGTTGTAGACTGCAGGTTAAGTGGGAGGGGGTGTGGGCTCAGGTAGCCATTTTGGGTCCGTAGCGTTCGGCTCTGGCCGACGCGCGGGTGTTCCAGGGGGCCGCGGAGCGGCCATAACCACAGCCGTGCTAGTCCGCGGACTAGGTAGCGCGCCTGTGGTGCCATGGCTGTGGGCTTCCTGGGGGCGCACCTGATGATCTTGGTTACGGGCGGCGCTCTTACGGTCCAAGGGGCACTTGGCTGGCTGCCATTCGGGCGCGGGGGACATGAGGTCCCAGCGCCGACGCCGCCAGCCCTGCCCGGGCCGACAGCGCCGCCGGCAGGCGGTGGGGGGCGAGGCAAGGGGCGAGGACCGCCCGCCAAGCCCGCGCCTGCAGGGGGAAAGGGGCGAGGGCCGCAGGCCAAGCCCCCGGGGGCGCCGGGCGTCCCACCGCCGCCGCGGTCAGGGTCGACTACAACGACCACGACCGCGGGCATCGGGCGCGTAGGCGAGGGCGAGCCCACAGGCAGCCCAGCTACGCCGGCATACGGAGGTAACAACGAGCCCACGGGCGCGCCTGGGCAGCCGTCCGCCCCGGGAAACCGGACGGGCGATGGTGAGCCTGACCTGCCGCGTGGGCCGGACGGGTATTGGGGGTGGAGTGGTTGGGTCCCGCACCTGCCCCATTGGTGGGCTGGCCGGAGCGAACCCCCACCGCCGCCGCCGCCACCTACCCCGCCCCCGGAGGCAGGGCCGGGTCCCGGTTGGGGCTTCGCAGCCTGGGTCTTCGAGGTCGTGGGCTATGGAGCGTGGGTAAGCTCCCCCGACCACCCGGGCACGATCCGCACGAGTGGCGGATGGATTGGATCCGCCGTCGACCGCCTGGGCGTTAAGATGCTTGGGTATTGGTGGGAGACCGCGGTCTTATGCTTTGCCCTAGGCATCTTCACGTTCGTGTTGGGTGCCCTGGCCTTCATCGTCAACACCGCAGCCCAGCCTATGCTGTGGGCTGCCGGGGGACTCCGCTGGGCGTGGTACCAGATTACCCGGTGCTGCCAGCGACGCGGAGGGGATGGGCCTGGCGCCCATCTTCCCCCACCCCCTCCGACCCCCTTGCTGGTGCGCTGGCGCGGGCCGGGCTTGGGCGGCGTGGTGGAGACAGAGTTCTACACAAAGGGGGTCCGCGGCCGAGGGACCAATCGGGCGTACAACCACGTGCTGCTGCGTAAGCACGGGCAGGTGGCCCGCATCAGCTGCAACTTCGCGGACCGGTACCGATTGGACCGCCACGGGCTCAACATCAAGATCGGGCAGGTCCTGGGGTGCACCAGTCGCAAGTGGCGGCTGAACCTCGAGGAGACAGGGAATGTGCATCTATGTCGTGCTGTCGAGTGCGCCTCCTGTCCAGTGGCGCATCCCATGCACGTCGACCAGTACGCGGCCATTGACCACACACAGATCGTGGACTTGGCTGAGCACGGAAGGGCCACGGCCTGCCGGGCAGTCGGCGTGGGACTCCGGAAGGTATTCGGGGTCGTCAAGTGGCTGCTTTGCTCACCCTGGTCGGTACTCGGATGGCTGTGCCGGGGCCGGCCGGAGCCCCGCTACATCACCGACGCCACGGGCTATCGCCGCCTGGACATCGACTCGGAGAGCGAGGTGGAGGCGGAGGAGCGCCCCTGCCAAGCCGCACAAGTTGGGGTGCAGCTCGCGGGTGGCGCACGCCCCCTCCAGCCGGAGGGGTGCGGCGACCGAGGGATGCAGGAGGCCACTGTCCTGCTACAGGAGGACGCGGAGGTGTCGGACGTTCCCCGGCCGGGGCATTGTCTCAATGCACAGGTGCACCTCTGCGCCCACCATGCGCAGAAGTATCGGTCTACCCTGATCGGCCGCAAGTGCAGCCTCCCCACTTGTCTCCGCATGGCGAAGGGTAGCTGCGGGGGGGCCCCGATGTGCGGGGAACATCTCCGACGGGACGAGGGTCACACCGTGCGCGTCGAGGCGACGGTCCAACCTGGGATCCTCGGGGGCCTGCGCCGCCGCATGCGGGCGCGGGCTCCAAGCCCCGCCAGGGCGCGCGATTGGACCGCGCACGCTGCCGATGGGGTTGGCATAGCGCCCGAGCCGGTCTACCCCCCGCCTCTACCTCCCCCCGCTGCACCGCCACCGCCCGCCGTGGCCCCATCTGTCGATGTGGAGCCCACGGGGGCGCAGGCCCTAACCTCGGGGCCGCAGCCGCGTCGCACACGCTCCGCGGAAGCAAGGGCCAGCGGACGCTCACGGTCTGCCGACCGCGGGTCCCCGGGCGATCGGATCGCCCACCGCGGGTGGCTTCAGGAGCCCCTACTCGCGAAGGTCTGCCCGATACTCCCGGGCGACCCTCGGGGAGCCGAGGAGGCGTACGGCGCGCCCCCGGCGAGTCCCTGGTTTATTCTATTGGGAGAATGCGAGGGGCTCGACGCACGGGGCACTGGCGGGGACGCCAGACTTATCATCGGGACTAGCCTCGAGGGCGTCAGGGTGGAGGTCCCAGCCAGCGAGGTCGCACGGCACCCCCCTCCGCTGGAGGACGGGCGCTACCCGATAGATTGGATCAATCGGCTGCTGTACGAGGTCCCCCAAGGGGCTCGGGAAGTGGGGTTGCGTGTCATCGCCCACCACATCCCGCAGGATCTGCTGGCGATGTTACGCCAGGAGCAGTGGGGCGGTGTGGACGTGGAAAGCGCGAGCGGCTGGAGGCGGCGCTACCTGACGAACACGGAGCGCCAGCAGCTGCAGCACGACCCGGTGCGCACACTCGGCCACCATCGGCGGGGTGGCGCGCAGGGGGCGCCGCCTGCGCCCGGGATGGAGGGCTTGCCCCGTCCCGCCCCCGTGGCGGCACTGTCGCGCTTAGCGGCGGCCGCCGCCGGCGTGAGCGAGGATGCCGAGGAGCCCGACCCGCTCGAAATGTTCATGGACTCCTTGCGAGCCGAGGATCTCAAAGGACGGGGGGGCCAAGCGGCGGCTCTCAGTGCATTAGGTATGGCCGCGGACCTGCTCGGGGTTCCGCTTGATCAGGCGGAGCGGCAGCTGCGGCGGAGGGTCGCACAGGTGGCAGCGGCGGGCCCACTGGGGTCCGACCTAGAGCGCGCCCTCGCGGATTTGGAGGATGCGCAGCTGGAAGCGCGCGCGCGGGAGCGTGCTGCGGCCGCCGACAAGGTTCCCCTGCAGGGGAGCCTCTCACGTGAGGGGTCGCGGAGTCGCTCGGCGCGGGGACGGGATCCCAGCCCGAAGCAGGGACCCCGACGCGAGCTCTTCGGTGCCATGCCCCCCATCCAACCCACGGGCCCACGACGGGGCTTGCTGGGTGATCGGGACCTGCTGGCACGCGATGGACGCGGGGGGGCCGCCCGTGGGGCCAACCCGCTCCTCGACGGGGCCTCGGTCCTTGGCCACCTCACTGGCCAGACGCCCCACGGGGGCGGCCTGGGTGGGGAGCGAGCTGGGGGTCCAGACGACGCCGGGGCGGCGGGCGCCCTGGGCGGGCTTACAGCCGAGGCCGAAGCCCAGATCATCGAGCGCCTGGATCGCCAGAACCGCCTCACCGAACGCCACGTCCTCGCCGCCGAGCGGCAGGCGCGGGCCACCGAGGGCGACAAGAAGGCCCGGGGCACCAGGGCAGGGATCGGTCGGGACGAGGAACTTGATCTTTACATAGCCCGGGGATGCAACACCTTCGTGGTTGAGGCCTGCGAGGGGATCACGGGGAAGGACTTGTTCGACTCACTCAAGCGCATGTGTGCGCACTCCAAGAGCACGCTCAAGACGATCGGGTTTCCCTGCCTGGTTACCAACCGTGTGGCACACGGCTACGCGGCGCTCGCCTTCGGGACGGGCCCTCACGACCTGGCGGTGGACGACTGCGTCCCCGCGCGTGACGAGGACTTCGATGGCTATCGGCTCCCTGTGGACGACAAGCTGGAGCCCCGCCAACGGCCCGCCACCCACATGGCGACCTGGTTCAAGAGGGCCTGGTGCGAGATCCAGATGTTCGAGTCCATCATAGGGGTCGCACACGGGGCGGAGCGTCGGCGGTCGTTAGGGTTCTTGGAGGCGGCCTTCGAGAGGGACCCATCGGAGTTCCCAGACCATTGGGTCAAGGATCTGTGGGAAGAGCTCCGAAGCACCTGGGTCGAGGAGTTGCGGGAGCTGAGGCGCCGGCTCTGTCGAGAGCTCGACACCGAGAACCCGAGGAGGGAGGACATCAAGTACATCCTACTCATGCCGGAGAACGGCTACGATTTGCCCCGAACGTTCGACCTCGGGGACCCGAACGCCTACTACCAGCAGGTGGTCGTGCCCCGGCGCAAGGCCGCACTCACGCGCCTCCTCAATGGGCAGCTGAACGCCCACCTCACGAAGCGACCGCCCAAAGCGGGAGGGAGCGAGGAAATGGGCGATCCCCGGCCCACGGCGCAGGGGGATGACAGGCCCAAGGCGGGGGCTGGGCCCCAGCCGAAGGCGGGGCCCAAGGCGGGCACCGGGGCCCCAGCGGGGACAGCCCCCAAGAGGGCGTACCCAGCGGGCAAGGAACTAACACGCCCGGAGCGGACGCGATCCGTGGCGCATGCGCCCCGCAATAAAGACAACGTCCCTATCTGCTGGGGGGCCACCACGCACATGGGCTGCTCGCGGAAGGCTTGCGATTGCCCTAACTCCCATGACCCCATCAAGTCAACGCGCGGTTTGGACTACTCGGTAGTCATGCAGCTCGCGAGGCGCGGGGGGCTCCTTGGGACGCCCCGGATCGATCCCAAGCAGGTGGATGGGATGATTGCGCAGCTGCGCTCGCAAGCCAAGGCAGCCGAGGCCGAGAAGGTTGGCGAGGACACTTCCCCACCTGCTCCCCCTGACTCCCAGACCCAGACATCCTGGGTCATGATTTTTTCAAGGCGCCTTCGACGGATTGATTTATGTCGAACGGATTGATTTTGAGTGGGTGGATTGATTTTTTTCAAGCGGATTGATTTTTTGAAGGATGTCTTGATTTTTTGCAGCACGCCTTGATTTTTTTGCAGCATGCCTTGATTTTTTGCAGCATGCCTTGATTTTTTGCAGCATGCCTTGGTTGTTTGCAACATGCCTTGGTTTGTTGCAGTGCGCCTTGATGTAAGCAGCATGCTTTGATGTTTTGCAACACGCCTTGGTTGTTATAACATGCCTTGATGTGTTGCAGCATGCCTTGATGTTCTGCAGCGTCCACGCGCGCTGGTGGAGAGTTCTGTATTGTCCACGCTAGAAAAGTCGACATGTAATTCCAAAAACTGAATTTGAAATTTCTGTGGCCCTTTAAGGAGGCCGACGGACGTGCCGACTTTTCAAGTGTGGACAACCGATCCCCACGAGCGCGCGCGCGCGCTCGTGGGGAGCTCTGTATTGTCCACAACAGAATAGCTGCCATGTAGTTACAAAAACTGATTTTGAAATTTCTCTTGCCCTTTAAGGAGGCCGACGGACGCACCGACTTTTCGAGTGTGGACAATACAGAACTCTCCACGAACGCGCGCGCTCGTGGGGAGTTCTGTACTTTCCAGACTAGAAAAGTCGACATGTACTTCCAAAAACTGAATTTGAAATATATGTGGCACTTTAAGGCCGACGGACGCGCCGACTTTTCTATTGATTAATACAGAACTCCCCACGCGCGCGCGTGCGGAGGTCTGTATCGTCTACGATAGGAAAGCCGCCATGAAATTCCAAAAACTGAATTTGACATTTCCGTGGCCCTGTATGGCTGCCGACGGACGCACCTACTTTTCTATTGTGTAGACAACCCCGATCTCCCCGCGCGCGCGCTCGTGGTTAGTTCTGAATTGTCCAGAAGAGCCGCCATGTAATTCCAAAAACTGAATTTGAAATTTCTGTGGCCACGTATAAGGAGGCCGACGCACGCGCCTACTTTTCTGTTGTGGACAATACAGACCTCCCCACGAGCGCGCGCGCGCGCTCGTTTGGAGTTCTATATTGTCCACACTAGAAAAGGTGAGATTTAATTCCAAAAACTGAATTTGAAATTTCTGTGGCCCTTTAAGGAGGCCGACGGACGCGCCGACTTCTCCATCGTGGCCAATACAGAAACTACTCACGCGCGCGCGCGTCCGCGCGCGCGCCTGCGGAGTTATGGATTGTCTACAATAGAAAAGCTGCCATGTAATTCCAAAAACGGATTTTGAAATTTCTGTGGTCCTTTAAGGAGGCCGACGGACGCACCGACATTTCTATTGGGGGCATCACAGATCTCCCTACGCGCGCGCGCGTGCTGAGTTCTGTATTGTCCACAATAGAAAAGCCGCCATGACACTTAAAAAACTGAATTTAACATTTCTGCGGCCCTTTAAGGAGGCCGACGGACGCACATACTTTTCTATTGTGTACAATACAGATCTCCCTATGCGCGCGCGCGTGCTGAGTTCTGCATTGTCTACAGTATTCAAAAGCCGCCATGTAATTCCAAAAATTGAAGTTGAAATCGCTGTGGCCCTTTAAGGAGGCCGACGGACGCACCGACACTTCTATTGTGGATAACACAGATCTCTCCACGCGCGCGCGCGTGCTGAGTTCTGTATTCTCCACAATAGAAAAGCCGCCATATAATTCCAAAAACTGAATTTGAAATTTCTGTGGCCCTTTAAGGAGGCCGACGGACACGCCAATGTTTTCAAATATTGAATCAAGGAATTTCTGCAGCATGCTCAAAAACAACTGTTGATTACGAACCCTCCCGTTTTCCAAGATTGAATTTGATATTTCTGCAAAATTTTCAAAACAGTGTTTGGTGACCTTTGGAGTTGACATACGGTTTCCCTTGTTTCCACACTCGAGAAGCCGCCGCGTTGGCGTGGCAACTGCATGTTGACACACCTATATACACATATTTATATGCACATATAGATACACCGTATCATTGATCGCTCTTGTTAACCCCCTCCTCCCTCCCTCGATCTGTCGGTTACCCTTCACCGCGCTATCGTTTTTTCTTGTTCTTCCCTGCTTATTGTGGGATTGGACGGCCCCCGCGATCGCTGTCGCCCTCGCCGCTCGTCGCCGCGTCGGCCCCGACGGGGCCGATCGGCTCCGCCCGCGCCGACCCGCCTGGGCCCGTGGCGCCGCCATGGCGAAAAGTGCCACGCCTTCGCAATCCCCCCCATCGGGGGGGAAGTCGATGGCGAGGCACACAGCGACGGCGAAAGTAGAGGCGGCCTTGGTGGCGACGGCGCTGGCGAACAAGAGCGAGGAGTGGCCGACTCTTAAAGGCGACGCGGAAAACGGGTGCAATTAGGGGCGGGTTGCCCCGAGGTCAACGATTCAAGTAAATAGAATAAGGCCTTCACGTCTCTACTTGACGCGCTGACCTCGGGGCAGCCCGTCCCTAATTGCCCGAGCCCCCACCCCCCAATATAGGCGAGGTCCCCGCGTTCGAGTACAGCGTGCTCAAGTTCGAGCACAGGCCGCGAGAGGCCGAGATCGAGGCTTGATGGGGGGTGCGGCACTGCACTGCTCAATGAGGGAAGCACGAGGAAGGAGGAAGGAGTAGGATAGGTGGGAGGAGGGGGCGGAGGGAGGGAACAGGAAGAATGAGGATAATGGGAAGGGATAATGGAGACGTGAAGGGGGAGGGAGTGAGGAGGGAGGGACGTCGGCTGCCGACCCGCCGCGCCCGCCAGAAGTGCGACACGCTCATGAAAGAGTTGAACGACCTCGGCGGTGGATTACGCTTCAGCCAGAAGCTGATGACGGCTGCTTTTTTGGGGGGGGGGGGGGGGTGGGTGGGGGGGGGGGGTGGGCGTGTTAGGAGCAGGAGGGAGAGGACGAGGGCCTGGGCGGCGATATAGGGGCAGGAGGGGGAAGAGGAAACGAGTAGCAGGAGGATTAGAGGAGAACCTGGAGGAAGAGGAGCAGGAAGAAGAGGAACAGAGTTAAGGAGCAGCAGGAAGAGGATTAGCAGGAAGAAGAGGAGCAGGAGGAAGAGGATTAGCAGGAGGATGAGAGAAGCAAGAGGAAGATGAAGAGGAGAGCCTGGACGGCGATATAGGAGCAGGAGGAAGAGGAAGAGGAAGAGGAAGAGGATTAGTTGCAATTCTCGCAATTGCCCCCCTCATTCCCAGACTGCTTGGGATTTGGCGTTCAAGAAGCCGTACACCGACGCGTACAAACAGGAATTCAACCGCGCCCCGTCGGCGACGAGACTCGAGGGGGTTCGGTACCCCGCTTTTTTCTTTTGCAGTCGAGGGCGAGGAAGATGAGGAAGAGGACTACGAATCGGATGATAACGAAGCTGAGGGCGTGCGGGGCACGAGGAAAGGCAGATGATGATGAGAAAGGTCAGGGGTCAGAGGTCAGGAAGATGAGGCAGATGATGATGATGCCGATGACGATGATGATGATGATGACCATGATGCTGATGATGATGATGATGATGGTGATGATGATGATGATGATGATGATGATGACGATGATGACGATGAGGAGCATGAGGGACGAGGAGTCTGAGGATCAAGGGGCTGATGCGGCTGGGGAGGATGGCGGAATGTGACGGAAGATACCGATGAGGAGGACGAGGATGATGCGGGAGATGATGATTGGGAACATGAGGAACATGAGGAATATGAGGAAGATGAGGGTGAGGGCGATGAGGGGGTATGCTGATTTGGAATATGGCTCGCCCCCCCCCCCCCGCCCGCTTGCAGGTATTTGCAGGCTCGCGTCGTGAGGGTGATGTTCTCGCACTGACTTCGTTGCAATGCGTCTTCCGAGGCGCCCGTGGGGGGAGGGATATGAGGAGTATATATATGAGGAAGATGAGAGACTATGAGGACTTTGAGGGATGCGAGGGTAAGGGAGACGAGGAGTCTGAGGATGAGGACGATGCGGGATATGAGGAAAGATGACGACGATTGCGGCGATTACGACGATTACGACGATTGCGACGCTTACGACGACTACGACGACGACGAGGAAGAGGAGGATGAGGAAGACGATGAGGAGGACGACGACGATCACGACGATTACGACGATTACAAAGAGGATGAGGAGGAGGTGGATGAGCAGGAGGAAGACGATGGGGAAGATTGGGATGAGAAAGATGGGGAAGACGAGGATGATGAATGTGAGGAAGATGCGGACAGATGAGGATCAGGATGCTGAAGATGATGAGGATGGGTATGGCCATGATAAGGATGAGGAAGATGAATAAGATAAGCGATACGAACATGAGGGAGATGAGGGACGATGAGGGTGATGATGAGGAAGATGAGGGATGATGGAGATGAAGGACAACGGGGATGAGGAAGATGAGGACAACCATGTCATGGTCATCTTAGACCTGGTCCTCACCACCCCTTCTCCTCCTCGGGCCCTATCCTCCGCCCTCAGCTTGATGCGCGGGGCGGGTGAACGGGCAGGGGAGGTGGCCATCATCGACAGCGACGTGGACGACGACACGCTGCATCAGTACTACGAGGCGACTCTCGATCGCCAACCTGATGTGGGCTCAGCGGGGGTCGGAGAGCCCAAGGTGCAAGGGGCAAGGGCGTTGGGAAGGTTTTTTTTTTTTTGGGGGGGGGGGCGGTCCTGGGGCCCGACCGCGGCCCCGATTGGGGCCGAAATAGCCGTTTGAAACTGGGGTTGGAGGGGGGGAGGCGGTTGAGGACGAGGTGGAGGAGAAGGCGGAGGAGGGAAAGTTGGGGGAGCCCGTCTTCGGTTTAGAGGGGGATGGAGTAGCGGGGGGGAAGAGGAAGAGGAGGAGGAAGGAGGCGGGAATAAGGAGGCGGAGGAGGAAGAGTAAGGAACAGTGAGTAAGGAGGATGTGCGCCTGTTGTTGGTTCTTGTGTCTCCAGGGGCTCGTTGCCGAGCCTCGCATACACGTGCTCCTCATTGCTCCTGCGAAGGGCTCGACATGAGGGCCTTCGAACCCCGTATTTCGAGCTCATCTCGCCCGAGCTCATGTTACTTTCCTCCTGCTCATCCTTCTGGCCCCGCCCTCTTTCCCTTCGCAGCGTCTGTAGGGAGGATGGGAGGTGCCCACCCCCATCATGTTTGCTGGAAGCCTCCTGGGGATCACTCAGAAGAAAGAAAAGAAAGAGAAGTAAGATAATAACAAAAAGGGTGATAAGAAACATAAGAAAAGGAAAAAGGACAAGAGGGCAGTGCCAACGGGAGGAACTCCGACCTCGTCGGCGGCGGCAAGCGCCGCAGCAGTGGCCGCATCGATACCCATCCCCCCGTGGCTCCGGAACCCAGCCGACGACCCCAAGCCGAAGAAGAAGGCAAAGATGAAGAGGCCAGCAGCAGTCGCACCAGCAGCAGCAGTCCCAGCAGCAGCAGTCCCACCGAAGATGCCGAAACCAGCAGCAGCAGTCCCACCGAAGAAGAAACCAGCCGTTGCCAAGCAGAAGCCGAAAAAGAAAGCCGAGGAGGAGGAGCCCGAGGTGGAGGAGGTCAAGGAACCTGAGAAGGAGGGGGAGGGCCCCGAGGAGGAGGAGGCGGAGCACGACAAGGTGGAGGGAGAGGCAGGCGAGGAAGCAGAGGAAGAGGTGCCCAAGGAGACCGACCCAGTGGAGGAGCAGGAGGAGGCGGTCGTCCTGATCGATGATGCGAGGGTGAGGATGCTGCGGGCAAGTCCCCGCTGCGCGATATCGAAGAGTACTTGACTGATAAAGGGTTTTGGGCCGTTCAGACGGAGGATGGAACGATCGTGGGCTATAGCCTGAGGCGCCGTGCAAACGAAGGCATCTCGTGCGTCTACAAGAAGATTGACGCAGGATTCACCCAGCTCGTCGGCGTCCGCGACGCATTGTGGTCAGGTCCCCACCTTGGGACGCTCGGCTGCGAGACCGCCGATCAGGCATCAGAGAAGGTTCTGCAGGAGCTCATGAAGCGCGTCGTGCTGGGAGGAGTGGCCGACAATAAAGCAGCAGGAAAGATTCGCGATGCGATCCGCGAGGAGTGGGGCGTCTCGTCCGACTGAACGGCGGGCAGGGTACACCCAGCAGGGGAGAGGAGGAACGACAGCAGGAGCGCCAATTGCACTAGAGCTTCCCACTCTGAATACATGAGGGAATATAGCAGGAGGAGGAGGAGGAGGAGGAGGAGGAAGGCGCAGCAGCAGGGGAAGGAGGAGGAGGAGGAGGACGGAACGATACTCGAGGAGGAAGATGGGGACAAGAGGAATTAAGGACGGGATAGCATCCGTGCACATGCCGACGGGCGGGGCACGGGGCGAGAGAGAGAGAGAGGGAGTGGGAGGGAAGGATGCGTGACGAAGATCTTCAAGCAAAAGCTCGGGCTGACCAGCTGGCAGGCCACCAACTTCTTCTGCCCGTGGTGTGGGCGGGGTGGGATCTCATGCATTTGCTGTGTTTGATTATCATATTCCCCCCTCCTGGTGCTACCTCTTGATGTTTCCATCGATATGTGACCACTCCAGTTCTGAAGGTCTCCGTGCATCCTCTTGCCCCTATCCTCATGCCTAAAAGGTCCCACTGGTACATCAAAGCTCGGTTCTGTTCGTTGGTGCATCAAAGCGCGGATCGAAGTTTGAACGGAGATCACAAACCACCAGGCAAACTGCGATGGCAACTGCAACGCACAACATACAACACCGCAACAAATAACCAAACCCACCAACCTGCAACACAACAACTACATCACAGCAACACATACAACAAAACCCACCAGCATGCAACACAACACATGCAACACAGCGATCTTCAAAACGTTGACTTGCAACGCAACACATGCAGGGCAGTAACATGGCATATGAAGCTGCATCAAATGCAACACAGCGACATGCAGCGCCACAACGACAACAGAAACAACGTCAGCAAACCAACCACCACAACATCAGCACGCCCGCATCCATGTTGACCCAAGTCACACGGTTGGATGCGTGTACTCCCCAACATCGAGTTGCCTCTACCTCTCAGCCGCTTTGCAAGTTGGTGGCAGCATCCGCCCGACGACGACGACATCGACGACGAGCCAGCCAGTCTGCGCGAAGTAGGGGCACCCGCACGACGACGACGACGACGACGACGACGACGACGACGACTCTGGCACTAGCCTCAGGTACGGATCGATCCGCACTCACCGCGGGCGCGAGACAACGCCGATCCAGCCTCACCCTGCCCCCTCCAGTTCAATGCTTTCGCTCACTGCCTGATCTCTTCGTCAGCTCCCCTTCAGCTCACTGCCTGGTTTTCAGCTCCCCCTCAGCTCCTCCTCAACTCCACTCCCTATCAACCAAATGTTGCTCACCCTCGTCAGTCGTCGTCGACGTCGTCGTCGTCGTCGTCCGTCGTCAGTCGTCAGTCGTCAGTCGTCGTCGTCGTCGTTCGTCAGTCGTCGTCGTCGTCGTCGTCTTCGTCGTCGTCGCCGCCGTCGCCGCCGTCGTCGTCGTCGTCGTCGTCGTCGCCGTCGTCGTGGGGAGAAGGGAGAAAGAGAGAAAGAGAGACAGAGATTGGGAGAAGCGGCTCGGGAGGTGGGCATCGGGATGCCAAGCGCAAGTCACGCGCATCATGCGCGTGCTGCTCGACCCCGCTCCGTCTTGAGACATTGTTGTGTTGCTGCAGCGGCAGAGGAGAAAGAGAGAAAGAGTAATGGGGAATTGATGTGTCCGCATGCACGCGCGCGTCGATATGGACGTGCATGCATGTTAATGTATAGTATTGTGGTTATGCCTTCAGGTCGGTGCATAGATTTCATACGTGCACGTTTTATATATATATATACATGTATACACACATATGTATATATATATATGAACATACATGCATACATGTGTACATACAGATGTACGCATCCGCATTTGCATATCCCACTCTGAGGTCAGACGTTGAGGTCCAATTCACACATACTCTGAGGTCAGATTCACTCTGAGGTGAGATTCGCTCTGAGGTCAGATTTACACATACTCTGAGGTCGTGTCCACACACATGTCCTGCTCCTTCACCCTACTCTGAGGTCAGGTTCACAGATACTCTGAGGTCCTGCTCCTTCATCCCACTCATCCCTCCCTCACGCACCAAGTTGGACAGACTCACCCCACTCTGTGGTCCTGCTCCTTCATCCTTGGCGTGCCTTCTTGCGGCTGATGTGCAGTTGTGTGCGCGTGCCATTCGCCGCCGCGTGCTTCTCCTTGCAGCCTTCTACGAGCCCAGTGACAGCGAGGGGGGGGCGCCCCGCCCCCCCCTCGGCCGAGCGCCAGGCAGCAGCGCAGGCGAATCGGGCGCTGGGTTCGAGGGATCAATTGCCGTCCACTGGGGAACGGCAGCCGGTCTTTGGCATATGAGTTGCCGTCCACTTGGTCAGATGAGTTTCGCTCGCATCGATGCTGGAACAGCAACTGGTCTTTGGCAGGTGAGTTGACGTGGGTGGCGTCAAATGGACATGGGGGAGCAGGGGTAGGAGGCAGATGAGAAGGGGGGGACAAACGTGGGGAGGGAAAGATCAGGGGAGCAAGCGGCGACATCGTTACACTTAGAGGTCGACAGTGGGGCCATTATCATGTTAGGCTGCGATGTGCCAGCGTGTGTATGCGTGTGCGTGCACGCACGCACGTGTGTCTATATATACATGCATATATATGCGTACATGTGCGAGCGTCTGTAATACACATGTATGTACGGTGTGTACATATGGATGCATGCATGCATGTATGTATGTATGTATATACGCATGTGTACACCTATTGTCCGCACGCATGTATGTATGTATACATGTATGTATACAATAATGCATGAGTGTACGAATTTGCATATATGTATACATGTATATATATATGTATTAGTTAAACATGATTGCATACAAAAACGTATACGTGTACGTACGCATGTATGCATACATGCATGCAAACTGCATGCATGCATGTAGTTATGTATATATGTATGGATTACTACATGTATGTATGTACAACGACCATTACACATATACCATGCGTGTACACACATGTGTGTGCATGTCTTTCATGTGCACATACTGGTCACACGTATGTCTACAATAGGTATACACACAATTGCACACATACGTACCACACAGCACGTGTATTCAACCACATGCACGAACACTTGGTTTTTACACATTGGTACATGCGCACCGACACGGGTGTGCACACATGAAGAAACTTACGTGTTCATATGCACGACTGTTCCACCATACCGCATGCATATACGTAAGTGTGTGTCTGTGTGAGCGTGTGCCTGCGCGCGGGTGCGTGTGCGTTCGGGGGGGATGCCCATGGGGCCAGGAGTCTTTTTGCAGGAACCCCAAATCGCATGCCAGCAATGCCCCCCGTCCCCGTCTGCCGACCTCCCCCAGATGACACCTCTAATATATATATATATATATATGTACATATATATATATATATATATATATATGTGTGTGTGTATGTGTGTGGGAGGGAAGGGGGAGAGTGCGCCCGCGCCCGCCGCGGGTGCGAGTGCTGCAGGAGATCTGCATCATTCACCACAGCTCCGTCTACACATTCTACGGCGGCGGCGGCTTTTTTTAGTTTCTACGAGGGGCACAAGGGTGCCCGCGAGCATCGCCCCGACCCCACTCCCGTTCCCCCAAGCACGACCCAACCCAACGACCAGGAACCCCGCCACCCCCAACGCAACGCCTTTTGCCCCCCCCCCCATGCACACCAGTTGACCCCCAAGCACGGCCCAACCCAGCAACCACGCACCCCGCCACCCCCACCGCAACCCCGTTGCCCCCTCCCCCCCCAAGCGCACCAGTTCACCCCCGAACACGACCCAACCCAACGACCACGCACCCCGCCGCCCCCAGCGCAACCCCTTTGCCCCCCCCCCAAGCGCACCAGTTCACCCCCGAGCACGACCCAACCCACCCCGCCACCCCCGACGCAACCCCGAGCATGCGCACTGTCTCCCCCCCATGGACAACTCTGCCCCCCCCAAGCACCTGTGCCCCCTCCAAGCAACTCTTTGGCACCCCAAGCACCCCTTTGCACCCCGCCCACGCGCGCCCCAGCCGCCAGCACCCCCAACGCACCACTTCGCCCCCCCGAGCTAAGCCCTTTGCCCCCCCCGAGCCCATCCTGAATCGCACCCGACGCACCCCCCAAGCCCCGCCACGGCATTTCAAGACCCCACATGCACCCCCATTGGCTCGCGGACACCCTCAATGACCCCCGACACCGCCGTCGTGGTTGTCGTGGTTTTCGTGGCGTTCGTGGTTTCGTGGTTTTCGTGGTCGTTTCGTGGTCTTTTCGTGGTCTTTTCGTGGTTTCGTGGTTTTCGTGGTTTTCGTGGTCTTTTCGTGGTCTTTTCGTGGTTTTCATGGTTTTCGTGGTTTCGTGGTTTTCGTGGTTTTCGTGGTTTTCATGGTTTTTTCATGGTCGTTTCATGGTTTTCGTGGTTTTCGTGGTTTCGTGGTTTTCGTGGTTTTCATGGTTTTTTCATGGTTTTCATGGTTTTCATGGTTTTCATGGTTTTCGTGGTTTTCATGGTTTTCGTGGTTTTGTCATGGTTTTTTCATGGTTTTCGTGGTTTTCGTGGTTTTCGTGGTTTTTTTCATGGTTTTCGTGGTTTCACCACTCGCGCGCGCAATGTACCCCCATGGGTCCCTGGGGGTGGTTTGAGAGCGCGCGCGGTGGCCGCGTGCCTTCGACGGGGGCACAAATGCCCCCTTGGGTGCCTCCGAGGTGCACGCGAGGCCGCGGGGGGGCATGTGAAACTTTCCGAGCGACGCGAGCGTGGGTTGCAGGTGCACCCGTAACCCCCGCTCGCGTCGTGCCCACCCCCCGCGGGCGTCCAGGGGCCATAATGCCCGCCGCCGCGTGTCCCACATGCCATTTTATGGACCCCCCCATCACCCCGCCCACTCCCTTTGCCCATATACCAGCCTATAGCAATTTGGCTCGAGGAGTTCGCCTGGCGCCTGCCTGCCCATTGCAGGCAGGCGCCCTGCTGCGCATGCATGCATGCGCGCAGGCGAATAGGGCGCGGACCGAATCCTGACGTATATGTTGCACAAAAAGAAAAAAGTGGTGTGAGGAAACACGTGCGCGTTCATGTGCATGCGTGCGTGCGACAGCGTGCGTGCGTGTGCGTACACAGTGGAGTCGCGTGTAGAGTGTACGTGTATGTTCACATATGTGTTGGCATATGCGCGTGTGTTCATGTAGATATGTGTACATGTATGTGCACATGAGCGCGCAGTGTGTGCATGTATACATGGATGCATACATGTACATAAATTTACATTTTGTTTACAGGTGCTCATATAAATACACATGTGTGTACATGCATGTACACGTATACATTTACATCTCTGTATATATATGTATGTACATATACTGCATGGGGCCGCGCGCCGGTGCACTTCCACGACCCTGTCGTATATGTTGCAATCCAGCGTTCGGCCTGAAGGCGCCCCCACCTCGATCGTTGGGGCGGCGCCCACAGTCTTTGGGGGTTTGGGACACCATCCAACCCCACCGAATGGATCGCCCGAGCGCGGCTCATCGCTCCCGCACGATGGACGGGCCCCCGCGCCCGCTGGGACTTCCGAGCTCATGTGCGTGTACACATATCTTCTCCTATCATCAATATGTGTATTCGTGTGTATACATATATGTATGCACGGCAGGTGAGCGATGCCTCCGAAAGCAAAAGCAGGGACGAAGCGGAAGCCGCGCAAGCAAGGAGAAAGCAGGGAGCAAGAGAAAGCCTTGGCTCGCTTGCGGTGCCCTGGGGGGCCTGGGGGCCCTCGAGCGTTCTGTGGGGGGGGGCTCATGCCTACATCCTCCTGCTTCTCCTCCTCCTTCTCGTCCTCCTCGAGGTTCCTATCCTCCTTGTGATACCCCTGCCCCTCGATCCTCAAACGGGCGTCGATGATGCCACGCCCAAGTGGAATTTCAGATGTGGGGCTAGGGAGGTACCGCATGGAGCAAGACAAGAGCGTGTGCATGAATGAGTTCAAAAAGGTGAAGGCCCACGAGAAGCGCAAGTGGGCCCGCATCTGGGATGAGACAGGCCATGAGACAAGGGGGGGAGCATACAAGGGGGCCACGCACGAGAGGATAAGGGGGAGATGGGAGGATAAAGGGAGAGGGTTAGGAGGAGAGTATAAGGGGAGAAAATAAGGGGGGAGGAAAAACGGGGGAGAGGGTAAAGGGGGAGAGGATGAGGGGGGATGATAAGGGGGAGAGGATAAGGGGATAGGAAAAGTGGGAAAGGATTCGGAGGATATAGGGGGAGAGGATTCGTAGGATTAGGGCAGAGGATAAGGAAGGGCCACTCTTGATAACATGGCATGTTTATTTGCATTATTTGAGGCGATTGGGACAAAGTGATGACGGCCAAGAGGGAGTACATGAACAAGTCGAAGACCGATCGATCCCTTGCTGGCTGGACCCTGCCGCGGGGAAGTTGCAGGGATGCCTCTGGGTACGGAAATATACGTTGGGCTTTCCATGTTCGTTGGTATTGCATCGTATCCGCATTGTTGTAAGAACGCTCGACTCGATGCCATCATTGCCTCAGTCGTTGCCATCTTGTTGCAATAATTGCGTTGATTTTGCAACGTGCTGTCAATTTGCACTTCCTACGTCATATTATTGTGCACCTCTGGCGGAGCAACTGTTGCAGGTGCGGTTGGTCACGATGATTGCTGTTGGGTGGCGTTTCCCATGGGATTGGCGCCCCATGGCTCCCGTCAGCCTTTGCAGCCCCTCAGGAAAACTGCGGACAAGATCCTCACGGACCTCGGCTGGCGCCCCGAGATCGCCGAGACGGAATTCGGCAAGAGGCCGCCATTTCGATTGATATGCGAAGGCGAGGGAGACGAGGGATGAGATGACGATGGGAGGACGGGGAGGTGAGGGGAGATATGTAGGTGCAGGAAGGACGAATGACGAGGAAACTAAATGATAGAATAGGGGAGGACACAGGAGAGGAGAGGAGAGGTTAGGAGAGGAAAGATAGAGAGGGGGTGTAGACACAGGATAGGAGAGGATAAGCTGCAAGATGATATGCACAATGCTAGCTGCCGTCGCCTACTGTGGGAATAAGGCAGGCAGATGGCCACAGATGGATAACCACAGTGGCAGGCAGATGGCCACAATGCAAGCTACCGTCGCCTACTGTGAGAAGGTCAAGGGCCACACTTGGGCGGGGCCAGGGGTTTGGGCTGATGTTAGACCCTGTAGTGCAAACGACGACGCATTCCTAACTCGTGTCAGTAGGACAGGTGCTAATGGTGGTGGGCCCAGCTCTGTTATTGACATGCGCAGACATTCATGTGCGCGCATGGGGGGCACATGCACATGCACACACCTGTTTGTATATGTGTATACGTACACAAACGTACCTAGATACACGGGAACGTGTATACACATGTTATGATGTGCGCGGCAGTTTTATACCTATAGTTGTCTACCTACTCGAGCTGGTCTTTCTTGGCCGAGCTCAACACACATACACACATACGAGTGTAGGGTTGGAGTGCCATGCGAACATGTATACATGTATATTTAGAACTGTAATTATACACGTATGCAAATGTATGACTATACCTCCGCAGCTATAGATGTATGGTTGCTGAAATGCAGCAATGCGGCCATCGATGCAAAGTCAATCCGATGCACATCGGCTTACACATGAGTATACATATACATACATATATATATGTGTGGGGCTGAGCATATGGGTCGGTCCCGACGAAAGAGAGAGAGCGAGAGATATAGAGACCGAGAACGATAACGCGAGAATGAGAGAGATATACTGGAGTGGACTGTAACTCTGACGGTGGCGCAGACTCCGTGACATAACAAGTGTGCTGGATGCTGAGTCAAAAGGGAGAGAGAGAGAGAGAAAGAGAGAAAAAGAGAGCGAGAGAGAGTAATGGGCAGTGCAGGTGCACCCTCAGCACGGCATCACGATGTATAAGGAGCTGTCGTTTTCGGAGATCAATGATGTGGTTCTTCATTATTGTTAACATTTCCTCCTTCGTTGATTGCTTATCTCGCAGTGCCCATCCGTTCATTGATGATCGCATTGGATTTGCTGGGTCGCATTTGCTATTGAACTCGTTGTAGTTGGCATTCTGATCTGCAGATGCGGCCACTCACACGTCGCGGCCGCAGGTTCACTCCCAGCAGAAGGAGAGCGTGGTTACAGGCCCCGAGCTCGACGCGGGGACGGTCGCGGATGAGATGCGTGGTACGAGGGCCCGCACAAGCAAAGCTACGAACATGAAGGTTACTCCAGTGGGTTGGGGGAGAGACGTTGCGCTCCAATATAGCACGCATCTTGTCCACGCCGTCTCAATCATCCTGATGGGTTGCTCAAGCAATTGTCGGATTTCAACGGCACATGTCTTTGCATGCGACACCCGTGTCCAACGTGATATGTTGCTCCAATGTTACATTTGGCGTGGCCTGATGCGGGGATGTCCCCCTGGTAAGTCTATGACCGCGGTGGGCGGGCAGGTGAAGTCCGAGTCATCTTACTCGTACAGCAGCAACAGTTCTTATTCGGACCGCTCTCGTTGTTGGCGTAGTTCTTTGTTCGTGCGCACGCTGGGTTTCACGACTTGTCGGCCTCGCCGTGCCTCTCCTGTCTCACTCGGGGCCCTCCCTAGCAAGTCCTCCGTCTTCTTCATTCGCGCTCCTCCTTATCCCCACTCATCTTCCGCAAGCCAGCCGTTCACTTGGAAAAGGGCGCTAATTTGATGCAGACTGCGGAATCCTGATTCGACCTAGTAATTCGTGCCCTCAGGGTTCAGTCCTCGATAGAGCCAGCCATTGGCTGGCTGTGGACCTCAACGATCACGACGATTACGAGGAGGAGGATGCGTACGACGATTACGACGACGACGACGATTACGACGACTACGACGATTACGACGACTACGAACTGGAGGAGGAGGAGGATGACGACGATTCCGACGATTCCGACGATTACGAGGAGACGGAGGAGGAAGGTTACGACGATTACGACGACAGACTTTTCCCCAGGATGAGGAAGATAATGAGCAGGGCGCTTGTGGTTCTTCGGCCGCGAGTGCGAGTGGAGTTGTCCGTGATGCGAAGGCCGTGGAGTTGGCCAGCCTCTTGGGAGAGGCGTCGCATATGCAATGCGTCCTTACATCCTACCTGGCGGGGGGAGGGAAGTCTGGTCAGCGTGCGAGCAGGAAGCGGTATCGAGGCTGGATTGGAAAAGTCGCAGTGACGGACAGGCAAACGTATAGCCAATCGGACCATGGTCCATTTGGACCGTTTGAGGATGCGACTGTGACGGCGATGACGATGACATGCACGGGGCAGGCGCAGGCGAAGACAGGCCCCCTGGCGCCCTTCAAGGGCGACATCGAGAAGCATTCGAACGGCATCGTCACCGCGATGAAGACCATTACGCAGCTGATTCAGGGGACGTCCATTCCTTAGCATTGAATTCTCCATTTGCCGACCACATCCCATTTCTATGTCCTATTTCCTGCTTCTATGCCGATGCCATTCGCATCGCCCTTCGACGTTGCGCGGGATGGCCCGCCATCCCGTGCAACATCGACCGCTCATTGCGCCAAGGTCGACGGAGACCATCGAGAGCGTGCAATCTACCGTTAAAGAGGCCCTTGCGATTTGCATGTCTTGAGTTTGGCACTGAGTGTTTGCAGCATCGGTGTGGCACTTGCGAGTTGCATGTCTTGAGTTTGACATTCTCTGTGTTTGTTGAGGGGGTCGTGGGCATAGGGGCCCGAGCGCGGCCCCAAGTGGGTCTGGAATGGACCTCGCGAACTATAGTTCGCGAAGTGACGGAGGAGGCGGAGGAGAGGGAGTTCGGAGGAGGGCGAGGTGACAGAGGGCGAGGTGGAGAGGCGGGTGGGGGACGAGGTGAAGGAGGAGGCGGATGAGAGGAGTTCGGTATACCCCCTCTCCCAACGCCCAACACTCGTGCAACTAAAACGCCCAAATGTGCAAGCATGCCACTCAGGAGAAGCCCTGCCAATATTTGTGCAGCTGCAGGGCCCCAACAAGTTAAGTCCTCGTGGTGCGGGTCAGGGACACTCTAGCACGCGTGAGCTTCTGGCTTCTCCCCCGCGCTCCTCCGCCTCCAGCTCGAGCTCGAGACTCATAAAAACATGTCTGACTAAAGGCGAAGTCGTTCCTGGAGGCCGTCGCGCCCGTCGTGGAAACGTTCCAGAAGGCACAGGATGCAGTAGCGAAGACTGGAAGCGTGGCTTGAGTGCCGTGCAGTCTCGGCCGCAAGTGGGGATCAGCAGGGGTTGAAGGTTCAGGCACGAGCATCAGGTGTCGCGCGTCCACTTCCAAGCATTCGTTCGGAAGAGGGCATTCGTTTCGTCATCGTCGGTCGTCGTCGTCGTCGTCCACGCAACTGCCGTCCGAGGCGCTGTTGCGTGTCGTCGTCGTCGTTGTCGATCGTCGTCGTCGCTCGGTGCACTGCACTGCCCGTTGCATTGCCCCAAACCCGAACCGAACCGAACCGATGAGGATGAGGAGGGTGGGAGGCGGCTGTTGGGCGCATGAGGATCAGGATAAGGATGAGGAGAGCGAGGATGAGGATGAGGGTGAGGATGAAAAGAAGGGCGAGTGTGAGGATGCAGCGTGACTTTTTTGGGAGCCGACGCCATTGGCACCAATGGCGACGCGTCTCGGCCGAGAGATTGACCCTCGTTCCCGTTCGGCGTGGGAGCTGTGGAAAACAAGCGGCGTGCGACGGTGCTGGTAGTCCGTTGTTTCCGTGTCTTCTGTCAGCGTGCTAAGGGTTGGGCGCGCGGCATTGTGATTGAGCGTGCGATCAGTCAGCAACGATATACGGTACAGGGAAACAATTACTGAACACTCCCCCTCCCCCCCAAACTCAACGTTGGCACGCGCGGGGGAGACTGCGGTCGAAATGCATCTCATCAGACCCACCGCCCACTTTGAACATTGGGGGGGGGGGGGGGGAGGCGTTGACGGATAAATGTGGCATGTGTTCGCTAATGTGTTCCGAGGCCTGTAGTTGCATATATGTGTACACCTTGCTTCGTGCGTGTGTTCCCCCATGCGCCAGTCCAGGCTCGTGTGTTGTTCAGGACTCGCGGGCAAGACCTCGCAGGCACCTCGCAAGCTGCAGGCTATCCTCCCAGGAGTCTTGAGCAGGAACTCGCAGGCATGGATTCGTGGAGGTCGACGGTTGAGCTGCGCCGTAGAATGGCGGATCGTTCACACGTGGGCGCAGCGAGGAGCAGCAAAGAAGTCAGGGCAAAGCGCTCCGCTTTAACATGTAGGCTCAAAAGGCTCAAATGTTGTTTACATGTCCAAATAAACCACTGTTTCACTTCCACTTGCCAATCTCACTTCAGTTTCACATATACTTATTGTTTCACTTGATACTGGTATCTGCTGTGGATTCTGATCGGGCATCTCGCCGAATGGCGGCCCGTGCATCTGCGGAGACCTTGTCCCTCGAAGCACCAGAACCCCCGCGCGAGACAGATGGCGGGGATGGCCTCAGAAAATATCTTTTGGATCAATACCAACAAGGCCTCATGTCAGCAACAATGGTATGCACAATTGCATGGCATTCTCAACGGGGTGGTTGCAACGGCGTGGACGATCTAGCGCACCCTCCAGAGAGCACGCACCACGCGGCGCACCTGCGAGCTGCTATCCAGAACCGCTCCGCCGACAGCTTTTTCAGCCCTTTGATACCGATGTGGGATAAAGAGACCGATAGCCGCGTGCACGTTAGATTTCCAATGAACCTTCCTTTTGATCAGTTTGCAGAATCTTATCGGCAAGACCCATCTGCGTGGAACCCAGACAACTTCGAGGCTAATGATATCCC
This sequence comes from Prorocentrum cordatum, assembly GCA_963575745.1. Taxonomy (NCBI): domain Eukaryota; class Dinophyceae; order Prorocentrales; family Prorocentraceae; genus Prorocentrum; species Prorocentrum cordatum. The sequence continues at coordinate 257,847 of CAUYUJ010014553.1, forward strand.
GCCGACGTTCTTGAGCCATCCGGTGGCCCTGGCAAATCCAAAGAAGGCTGTCCCACTTGGTTATTTCAGCGATGGGTTTCCCATCACAAAAAAAGATGGTTGCATAGCACACTATTGGAGCAATAGTCTAACAGGCGTGCGGTACCTTATTTGCGTTATCCGCAAGAGTGATTTGTGCAGGTGCGGGTGCAAAGGATTTTGCACCCACGGGACCATTCTTCGAGTGATAGCGTGGGCATTTAATGTGTTCGCTACTGGACTCTACCCTTCCCACGACCATGAGAACAAGCCTTTCGAAGATGTGGTGCGCGCAAACAAGTATAACTTCCCGATCGCTGAAAACTGGGTCGGTGCTTTGTGTGAACTTCGCGCAGACTTACTCGAGATTTTCGAAAGGGTGGGTGTTAAAACTTTTGCCAACGTCATCAACCCGTGCTTCGGGCGCAGCGCACACAAAACGCAGCTTTACAACTTTCCTGTTTCAATGGAGGCCATGGAGTGGGTCCGCCGAGACGAAGTAACATATAACATAATGATGCACCGTTCTTTAGTGACGAGAACAGTTACCACCCCACAGCAGCTACACCGACTGATGAACTGTATGAGCCTGGACGAGGACATCGGCGGATATGGTTTGCACGCTCCCTTCCCAGAACTCGATATCCAGAAGGGGCACAGGCTCATAGAGGACGGCCAGCTACACGACATACATGCTCTCAAAGATTGCGAGCTTCCCATCGCTCTCACATTCTTTAACACATGTATCAACATGGGTTTGAACCTCATATGCCCTTTGTTTCGGATTGCAGGGTTCACTTACTCCATGATACACTTGGACGCCATGCACGTGCTCGATCTGGGTGTTACCCAGTATCTCATCGGGGCAGTATTCCTTCTCATGGTTAAGAAAAACTTTGCTCGTTCTCGGCATTTCAAAGCAGATGGTCGGCGCGCCGCCAACATCACGCATCTGCGTAGGCGATGGGTGCGTTGAAACCGACCAGGGACGAATCGTTAAGCCATGAGTGCGCCATTTTTTAGTTTGTTCACACCACGCACACATGGCCCGAGGGGCGATGGGAAAAACGGGACCGAGGCGCACATTCTGGCACGTGGTTGTGTCGGTTGCTCGATTCCGCCCCCCTCCGAGGCGACTGCGGGTCTTCTACAAGATGAACCCCAAGACTCGCAGAGGAAAGCGCTCCAGGGTAGATCAGATCACGCTGAGCATGTTTTCTAAAGGACGCTTGCATGCTAAGGCGGCAGAGACAAAGCATATGCTGCCACTCGCACAATTGATGCTAGAGGAAAACAAGTCCCTCCTGTCTAAGAAGGACAGGCTGCTGCAAATGGCGTGTACCGAATATGTCAAAGTGCATGATCTCATGGCAAGCAATCCGCGGGTCATGACCGAGAGTGCCGCTAAGAATATGCAGCGACACATGTTGCGCTTTTTGCGTTTCTGGCAGAGCTGGGGCGGACACGTTGTATATAAGCATCACTGTTCGGTGCACTTGGTTGCGAATTTGCTGCGGCATGGCAACCCGAAGTTCTACACTGTTTACCCCGATGAGCGGTTAAACCGAGTCATGGGGCGCGTCGCCAAATCAGTGCACGGCAGTCAAGTATTTTACACAACTTTTTTGGGCAAGGTCATCCCCTCGCGGTGTTGACACGTCCGCTGTGTCACCCTCCTCCAAAACCCCCGTTCCCTCCAGAACCATCCTCCATCATGTCCTCCTCCTCCTCCTCCAAAAGCTCCCCCTTCTCTTTGTCCCCTATCAAGCTTCGCCTCCCTCACCCTCGGTCCTCATCCTCAAACTTATCATCCCTATATATATCCCTATCTCCCTCTCCCTCTCTCTCTCTCTCTTCCCCTCTCTCCTCGACCCTCCTCCTCTCTCGCGAGAGAGCAGGGAGCCGCGGGCGCGACTGGCGCAGGGATCGGGCGCCGCGCGGCGCGGAGGGAGAGAGGCCGCACGCCGAGCTGGAAATCTTCGGCGTTATCCTCCGCTCTCCCTGCCGCCCATCTCTCCAGTGCGCGTTGCATCATCAGCGCTGCCGCTATCGGGGCTGCAGGGAGGAGGAGGAGGAGGAGGAGGGGGAGGAGGAGGGGGAGGAGGAGGAGGAGGAGGAGGAGGAGAAGTACAAGTATACATAAAAATAGACGTACACGTAGAAGTATACATGCAAGTATAAGTAGAAGTAGACGTACAAGTATAAATAGACGTGGGACGCAAAAGTGGATGTATAAGTATAGGTAGGAGTACAAGTAGAAGTATAAGTAACAGTAAACGTAGGAAGTACACTTAAAAGTACAATTATAAGTACATTTAGAGGTACAAGTACAAGTACAAGTACACGTAAAAGTACAAGTAAAAGTATAAGTAGACGAAGAGAGGAGGAGGAGGAGGAGGACGAAAAGACTTGGGTTTCAAACCTCCCTCCCCCTGTTCCTCCTCCTGCTCCTGCTCCTGCTCCTCCTCCTCCTCCTCCTCCTCCTCCTCCTCCTCGAAGGCCGGCCCGAGAGCGATGATGCAGGCGACGATCGTGACGCGATTTTCGTTTGTTGCTGGTTCCCTGCTCATGGCCTCTGGGTGTGGCTAGAGGCGGAGCCGAGGCTCCATGTGCGATGGCCATTTTGGCCAATTACGTGGCGGCAGCAACCGCCACGTAATTCCAAGAGCGAGCCCGAGACGATCGACAGCGACCAAGGCCGCGATCCCTCTCCCCCTTCCTCCCTCCTCCTCCTCCTCCTCCTCCTCGCCATTTTTGCCTCGGCCCGTAGGCATGGCGCCACGCGTGGACGTCCTACATGGTAGCGGAGAACCCAACAACCCCAGATACAACATGCATGTTGCATGCCACCCACAGAAACTCACGTTACAGCGGCTATAACGGCTGCAACGGCTGCAACTCTACGTTGAACGCGGCTTGGTTTCGTTGAACGTAGTGCGTTCCATTTTCAATCCGCTCCCAATGAGAGCGTGTATTGATTTTTTTCAAGCGCTTGATTTTTTTTCAAGGCGCCTCGGCGCGCCTTGAAAAAATCATGACGCAGGATGTCTGGGGAAGGAAAAGGGCCGGGGCCGTGGCAGCGGCTCGCGAGCAGCGGGCGACCCGGGCCCGGGACAGGCCCCGGACGACTACACCGCGCTCCAGCTTACCGCGATGGAATCCGACCTCCGGGAAGCGGTTAAGGGCCCCGACTTCGGATGGCTCGAAGACCACGACCACCCGCGCGCGGCGGCCACTTGGGACGCCCAGCCCGCGGGTGATGGGCCGGAGCTTCGCCTCAAACTCATGCAGGAGCTCGAAGCCGAGGGCATCTTCGCACCTCTGAAGGGGGCCAGCGAGTACTTGCAGAGCCACGTGCGCGGGCGCGTCTTGGGGGCGCGCCTGCGCGGGGAGCGGCTTACTCTGGAGCGAGCCCTCGAGGAAGCCGTGGACCGAGGCCATCGGGGTCTCAGCAGCGAGGCAGCCGACCTGCATGAGGCGCTTAGCTGCGCCGCAGGATACGTCACCGAGGGCGGGGCCGAGGTTGGCCCGGTTGCGTGGGACCCCGACGGGCTGATAGGCCGCGGGTCCTATACCTTCTGGGACGGGGACACCCGCATCCAGTGGGACTTCATCGACTATCGGGACCGCCTCGGCCCTACAGAGGAGATGGGCCAGGCGATGGGCCTGGAGGTGGGCGACACCGAGGAGCGGCAGTGCCTGCTACTGCACGTAGCTGCGGGGGTGCTCCTGCTACGCGCGGGCGAGGGCACAGGTGAGCCCAGCCCGGACGCGGTGCAGCAGTTGGCCGCGACGTATCGCCATGCACTATGGGAGGAGGCCCATGAGGCCCTGCGTGCCCTGGGCGACTCCCCGCCGTGGATCACGGCCCTGGAGGCCGATGTCCGCTCCTACGTCCACGATGCGGTGCACCCGCACCACGACAAGGACTATCGCTGCCTGGCAGCATGCCCTGTCGCCGACCTCGACGCCGTCACGCTCCAGGTGCACCGTGTCAACGGCAGTGGGCGCCTATGCGTGGACCACCTAATGGGAACGGGCGTCGGCGCGGAAGATCACGTAATTCCGCTCCTGATCTGGCGTGGCCATATGCGCGCCTTGCGCCCACGCTCCCACGCGGATGCGGCGGCCCTAGGCCAGCGCTGGGGGCACGCAGGACGGCTGTCCCGCGAGATCGTAAGTGTCGGCTGGCGCGAGATGCTCGATGAAGGCCCGGACGTTGAACCCACCGTCCCGGGCAAGAGCGCGCCCTGCACCCGCTGCAAGGCAGCGGAAGGTCGGGCGGGCCGCGCAGTGGGACGCGCGCCGGCCTCGTTCGGGGAACATCCAGCCGACGTCCAGGCACGCCTCCTGGAGGCGAACGCGATGCCACTTCGACACGACCCCGCGTTCGCGTACGGTTTGATCGCCCAGGAGGTGTACGCCGGTTCGGGAAATTGGTCGGCCGCGCTTCGCGCCGAGGGCATCCGGGTGCTGGAACCGATCGAATATTACGACGACCCCCTCCGAGAATCCGGCCCACGGCCGGATCATGACACCCTCGACCCAGCGGTCCGCGCGCGCCTACAGGAGGCCGCACGGACCCCCATGGGCCCCGACGTGGCCAACGTTTGGTGCTGGGGTACCCCGTGTGGCTCGTACACCGACCTCGGGCTCATGACCCAGCCGGGCGGGACCCCGCAGGGCACCCGCACGTGGGAGCACCCCGAGGGGGATGGCTCCAAAGAGTTCGAGCGCGTGGGTAACAGCCACACACAGTTCACGTGCGACACCTGCCGCATCCTACACGACGCTGGCAAGGAGTTTCTCATCGAGTCCTCCTGCCCCTCGGGCCGCTACCCCAAGATTTGGGACCAGGCCCCGATGCACGAGCTGCGTCGAGCGACGGGGGCCATGATCGTCCCGATCCACATGTGCGCCTGGGGTAAGGCCCCGTCCGACGCGCCAGAGAGCCGCTATCGCAAGGGCAGCTGGTGGCTCGTCAGCCCCCGGCTGTATCTGCACGCTCTGTTGTTGGCGCGACGTTGCCCCCGTGACCACCACCACGTCGAGCTGAAGGATCACGTGCCGGGCTCGGGCATTAAGCGCACCAAGGAGGCGCAGGTTTGGGCCCCCCGCCTTTGCGCCGCGTGGGCAAAGGTGTTGAAAGGGGCCTATCACCGCTGGTCGGTGAGCCAACTGCGTCGGCAGTTGGCGCCTATATGGGAGGATGGCCCGGGGGCGTCCCCCAAAATCGCCCGGGCGGAGGCGCCCGGGCGCCTGCAGGGCGTCGACTTCACTGGAATCGAGCGCCTGCAGGCCTCAGGGGACGGCTCAAAATGCGGTAGGCTTAGCCCAGCCATGCACCGAGCATTGGCGGGGCTTCCTAAGCCCCCATTGGGCAAGGCACAGGGGGAGGTGAGCGCGGGCAAGACTCGACCCCCTTGCGAGGATCCGGCCAGAGATATCGCGGAGGACCTCGACGGGTGCAGCCCGGCGGAGCTGGCCACGGTCTACCTGACCTTCTGCACGGAGCACCCTGAGTATGACCCCGAAGCCATGCGGACCCTGGTAGGGCTGGGGGATCAGCTCCTCCAGCGGACGGGGTCCCTGAAGGAAGCGGCCGCGCTGCTTAGGCGCGCGCGCCACGAGCGCCTAGGCAACCCCCTTCGGGGCGTCCTGGGGGACAAGGTGCGACGGTGTTTAAGCCGAGAGCACTTCGAGTACGTCCGGGAGCTAGCGGAAGGGGGAGCCTCCGCGCGGCGGGGCGCGCCGCGGAGGCGCGAGCGAGCCCAGCCGTACCCCAGCGTGCGAGCCCACATCGACGAGGCCTACCAGAAGGTATGGGCGGATGTGACCTGGGGGATCGTCCTGGTGGCGTCCCAGGCGGCAGAGGGTTTTCTGACGGAGCTGGTGGAAGCCCCCCTGGGGAGGGTACCGAAGCAGCTACCGGACAGAACCTTATCGTCCGAAGGGCGTATGATCCACGCGATGCTCTCGGCCAACGCCGCCACACACAAGCGCGACCACCCGCCTGCCGTCCAGCCACGCCATCGGCAAGTGGCGAGGACGGCGGTATGGCATCGCGCGCGCCACCCCGGAGCGCGCCTCCTCTGCGCCAAGCGGGACGTCTCGCGGGCCTTCAAGTGGCTGGACATCGCCCCGGCGGACGTCGGGGACTTTGGCACCTCATTACCGGGGGCCCACGCTGGCATCGAGGGGGACGTCAGAGTCGTTTACCTAGCCATGGTGTTCGGGTGGACGGGAGCCCCAGGCAATTACATGATGCTCGCCCTGGCGGCGAGGGAGCTCCACGAGAGCTATCGGCCTGGGGAGCCGCACTGGCACGACACCACCCACTTCCACTCGGAGTGGCTCATGGATGACCCTGTGGTGGTGGAGCCCGACATTGGGGTCCGACCGTGGATGGCCTGCGACGCGTTGGATGCCTCCATACGTGAGGTGTTTGGGTCCGAAGCAGTGAACGTCAGCAAGAGGGACGCCGAGGGGGAGCCTTCCACCACGCAGATTATCTGGGGGCTCAGTATGGACTTCGAGCGCGAGCGAGTTGGACTCCCGGAGCCCAAGGCCATGAAGATGCGCTTCCTATTGGCGGAGCCGGAGCTGAGCTTCGGCTGCCGCATGGTCCGGCTGCGAACCGCGAGGGAGCTAAGTGGGCTCGGCCAGTTCTGCGCCTGCGCAGCTCCAGCCCTGAGCCTGGAGCTCCCAGCGGTCCACCGGATGCTGTCGGGTGACCCAGGTCAGGCCTACGTCCATCCGCCGGGCGACCCCGAGATGGTAGAGGCTGCGTGGGACGATTGGCACCAGACCTTGGATTGGCTGCGCGTCTGCTTTGAGATGCCGGTCGAGGGTAACTTCGAGACCTCCTTCGAGGGCCTGCTAGGCCTTCGCGAGGCCCTCGCACTCCCGGGGGCGCTCGGCAAGCTGCGCTGGCTGGGAGGCGATGCCACCCTGGATCGGATCGGTGCGCTGGACTGGTCCTCGCGCGAGTACATCGTGGCGGAGGCGGCTCCCTATCTGGAGACGCTCCGCTCCGCCCCTGGGGTCACTTGGCAGGGGGAGGGGGAGGTCATCGCGGTGGTCGAACTCCTCTGTCTGATAGCCTTGGCGGCCGAGAAGGGCCCGGACTGGTTCCAGCTGCTATTGCCGTACGTCACTGACAACAGCAATGTCAGCCGCTGGCTGCGACGCCGCCGGGCGCGGAACGCGGTGGCGCGCCACCTGCTTCGAGTCCTGGCCATGCTGGAGCTACGGTACAAGTTCCGGGTCCTGGACGGGCTTTACTTACGGACTTACCACAACGAGCTGGCCGACTTCATTACTCGTGCCACGGTGGAGGAGGTACGCCAGCGGATGGCGGAGGCCGGATGGACCGAGCTGTCGCCGGCAGCTCCGTGGGGCGAACTGGTGGAGGAGGCCGCCCAGCGCGAGCTGCGGATGCCAGGAGACGACGGGCCCTGGCGCGCGGCAGCACTCCAAGTCAAAGGAGCCCGGGAGGCCCTACCACGCTACGCCCCCCTGCAGGTCGAGGGGGCGCGGCTGCTGGAGGTGGGAACCGCGTGGCCCCCCTTTGGGGAGGCATGGGAGAGCCTCGGTGGGTCGGCGCTGCTAGCGCCGTGGGATGTCGGTGACCGATGGGGCCCGGACGACGGGGACCACCCCAAGGACCCCACTGGGGCCCCGCGGACCCGCTGGCTGTGCGTGTCACTATCGGAGGACCCCGGTGGACGCGAAGCGACGGGCCTGGAGCGGCTACTGATCACCACTCGGCCACTGGCCGTGCTGCTCGACGCCCCCGTCAACTACGCTGCAGTGCGACTAGGGGCGCGCTTACGGCGCCTTGGCTATGTGGCACTCTCCCCAGAGACGCGCCTATTGTGCACGCACTTCGGCGACGTCACGGCACGCGCGCGGGCGGTCCAGGTTTGGGGTTGCGGGGAACGGGTTCGGGCATCGGGCCCCGTGCCCCCCCTGGGACAGCCCTGCGTGGAGCCACGCGGCCTCTGCCAACTCTGGAAGGAGGCAGGGCGGCCACCGCTGGATGAGCTCCGCCTGGACCTCGACAACGGCACCTTGCTCGTGGACCCTCGGATCTCGACGACGGGGGATCGCATGATGCCCTGGCCGCGGGGCACATGGCAGCCCACGGGAGGCGGGCGGGCCCAGCGCGTGGTGATTCATGATCCGCGCGGGCCCTGCCATACGGCACGGGCGAAGCCCGACCCGTTTGAAGGGCTATGCGAACACCCTGATCCTGGAAGGGTCCGAGGGCGGCTGGACCGTGCGAGCCCTGCACCCGAAAGAAATCTGGTGCGCCCAGGGGGGCACGGCGGAGCTGTGGGATGTCTTGGGCCTTGGAGGTATGCCGATCGCCGAGCGCATGCGGCAGGCCGCTCGTGCACTCCCGCGTCGCACGGCCCGCTGGGTGCTCCAGTGGGCGGAGCGCCTGCTGAGGCAGGCCGTAGAGGCAGCGAGCGCAGGCGAGGCACCCGGGGCGCGCGCTGGCGTCGGACCCGATCACGACCGACTCGCTAATGACGAGATGGTTAAGCTGTGGCTAAAGGCCTGGCTTCAGGCCCCCGATCGCCCAAGCGGGCCATTCGAGGCTGCGCTGGAGGCGGGGGAGACGACGGACGACGCCGCTCGGTTGGCGGACCAGCTCGACCCCCCTGCTACCGCGCGGTCCACCGCAGCAGGGGTGGACGGGGCAGGCGGGGAGCGGGTCGGGGCGGTGACCTTCGCTGTTCCGGAAGGCGCGGGCATGCCCAGGCCAAGCGCCGTGGGCGGCGTGGGCGGCGCGGCCCCACCCCCGCGCAAGGCCCGTCGGCGTACCCGCAGCGCCCCTGCTCCCGCGCTGGTGAAGCCCGCCGCCTGGCGGTACGCCGGCGGGGGCGCCCCGAAAGGGATTCAAGGTGAACTCACCGACCCCCGCGAGCTGGATGCGACCGCCACCGAGGCGATGTTGGCCAAGCTTGCCGAAGGGACGCGGGCCAATTACAGCGCCGGGTGGCGTAACTGGGTACTCTGGCGGAGGCTCCGAGGCCGGAGCCCATACCTGCAGGGGGAGACTCGGGACGCCCGCCTTACGGATGAGGATGACCTCATCCGGTATGTCGTGTACCTGTACAAGGTGATGAAGAGGCGAGCCACGACCATCCGCCAGCGCCTGTTCGCCATTCGGTATGCCCACACCCTGGCCGGGTTTGGGGATGTGACCTCCGATCGGCGCCGGCTCTGGACCACGATCGAGGGACTCCGCCGCTGGGACGGAAAGGCGAAACGGAAGCTGCCGGCCACGCCCCGGATGTTGCGCTGGCTCCGAGAGTACTTGTTCGCCCACGGGACGGCCACGCGCCGGGAGGCGACCATCCTATGGGCGGCGCTTATGACGGGGTACTTTTTCATGCTCCGCGCGTCGGAGTATTTGGTCCAAGAGGACCGCTCCTGGAGTATGGGACGGGTGGTGCGTGGGCAGGACGTACAGGGGATGCGCGGAGGTACACCCAGCGCAAGGCTCAGCGACTGCGATGAGGTAGTACTGACGATCACGTCGTCCAAGACGGACCAATTTAACGCAGGTTGCGTACGCAACCATTACCGTTCGGGGGTGGAGTTGTGTGTCGTGGACGCACTCGCCGACCTCCAGAGGGAGCTGCCGGACCGGTTTGGACGAGGAACCGAGGCGGGGCTCCCCCTGTTCCGCCGGCCCGATGGCCACCCGATTATGCGGGAGGAGGTGCAGGGGCTCCTCCAACTCGCGGCCGCCGCCTGCGGCGTGGACGCAGGCCAGATGGGATCCCACTCCCTGCGCATCGGGGGCGCGACGGCGTTGTACCACGCCTGTCGCGACCTGGAAGCGGTCAAGAGGTTCGGGAGGTGGTCCACGGACGCCTTCCACGGATACCTCTGGGAGGACCATCGGCGTCAGGCTCCATTCGCCCGAGGCATGGCGGAGGGCCACGCCTTATTGGCCCCGGAAGCCCGCGGTGACGACGGCGCCGCGGCCGGCGCCCGCCCCGACCAGTTGGCCGGGAGCGACCCGCCCCAGTTTGGGAGCGATCTGAGGCCCTCGGAACGCCCGGCCTGGGCGCCCGGGCGCCCCCCCTGGGCGCGCCCTTCGGCGCGAGCAGGGTCAACTACGGAGGGGGAAGGAGAGGAGGAATTGGTGAGATACGAGCCAGGGCGAGGAGTTAATGGGCGTGTGGGAAAGCAGCAGGCGGGCCCCACGGGTATTCAGGTCAGGGCGGGGGCTTCGCGTTGTGGGGGTATCCCGGTGGACCTCTCGCCTTCGACCCCCCTTTCGCTACCGCTCCCGATCGCCCCAGGCACGCCCACCTCCTCTTGGTCCTCTCATCCGCAGCCATCTCCCACTCCAGAGCGAGGCGCGCGAGCAGCGCGCGCACCCCAGCCCCGCGCGCCAGCCGCGCCGTCGCCCCGCGCTCCGGCAGCGTGCATCATGGGATTCCTGGTAGGCCTGGTGGCCCCGGACCAGAGCAAGGCGCGTGGCCATGACTACAGCATCATGGCGGTGAACCCCCTCGGCGTCGTCGTCTCGGGGGCCGCGCTGTCGGACGAGCTCCGGAGTGCCGCCCACAACATCCTGTACACGGGGGTGAACGAGCTGGACAGCGAGGACCTCGTCGAGGTGGTCAACCACGACCACGAAGCAGCCCCGTGCATCGCGGCGGCTTGCTTGGCCGCGGGGGCGAGCGAGGGCCACGGCCAGCTGGTGATAGTCGACGGCAAGCGGGGTGCGTGGGGGGTGGGCGCGGGGCCGAATATCAAGGTCCAGCGCCAGGCGGCCAAG
>CAUYUJ010014553.1:268771-288771 GCA_963575745.1 Prorocentrum cordatum
CCCAATTCGGCCACCGAAGGCCCCAGTGGGTGTGCCTGCATGCGTCCCGCACATCCATTTCGGCACACCCCTCACTCGTTTCGTGACTCCTCACACGTTGTGTGGCCCCATAGGGAACCCCACCGAAGGCCCCAGTGGATGTGCCCGCATGCGTCCCGCACACCCGTTTCGGCACACCCCTCGCACGTTTCGTGACACCTCACACGTTTCGTGGTTCCATAGGGAGCTCCACCGAAGGCCCCAGTGGGTGTGCCCGCATGCGTCCCGCACATTCATGTCGGCACACCCCTCGCACGTTTCGTGGCCCCGTAGGGGGCTCCACCGAAGGTCCCAGTGGGTGTGCCCGCATGCGTCCCGCACGCCCAATTCGGCGCACCCCTCACACGTTTCGTGGCCCCATGGGGAGCTCCACCGAAGGTCCCAGTGGCTGTGCCCGCACGGGTCCCGCGCACCCATTTCGGCACACCCCTCACACGTTTCGTGGCCCCATAGGGAGCGTCACCGAAGAATAGATTCACAATTGCGGTATTCATAATTGCATATGGTTGGGTCCTTCGCCAGGATATTTTTTGTTTTTTGTTCCCAACCCTCCTGTGTTGGGTACTCGTTTTGAATAGAGCACTGTGGTGTGGTCTCCACCTTCCTCCTCCTCCCGCCTCCCGCCTCCTCTCTCCCCTCTTCGCCTCTTCTCTTGCTCTTACCTCCTCATCCTCTTCTCTTCGCTCCTTCTCTCCTCGCTTGCTTTTTACCCATCTTTACCTCGCCATCTCTGGGGCGCTGCGATCTGTGAAACTGTCGCCACTTTCGAGGGCTGCTGGGGTGGCCAGCGAAATGACGCCCCACGGGGACTCAGATTAGACCTCGCCATCTCTGGGGGGCTGCGATCTGTGAAACTGTCGCCACTTTCGAGGGCTGCTGGGGTGGCCAGCGGAGGTGACGCCCCACGGGGACTCATACTAGACCTCGCCATCCGTGGGGGGGCTGCGATCTGTGAGACTGTCGCCACTTCCGAGGGCTGCTGGGGTGGCCAGCGCAGTGACGCCCTACGGGGACTCGGATTAGACCTCGCCATCCGTGGGGGGGCTGCGATCTGTGGAACTGTCGCCACTTTCGAGGGCTGCTGGGGTGGCCAGCGGAGTGACGCCCTACGGGGACTCAGATTAGACCTCGCCATCCCTGGGGGGCTGCGATCTGTGAAACTGTCGCCACTTCCGAGGGCTGCTGGGGGGGGCCCGGGCCCAGCGCGTGACGCCCTCCGGGGAAACAGATTAGACCTCGCCCTCCCTGGGGGGCTGCGATCTGTGAAACTGACGCCACTTTCGAGGCCTGCTGGGGGGCCCAGCACAGTGAGGGCCACGCGCGGATTCAAATTAGACCTCGCCATCCCTGGGGGGCTGCGATCTGTAAACTGTCGCCATTTTCGAGGCCTGCTGGGGGGCCCAGCACAGTGAGGGCCACGCGCGGATTCAAATTAGACCTCGCCATCCCTGGGGGGCTGCGATCTGTGAAACTGCACGCACTTCGAGGGCCCTGCTGGGTGCCACGGAGTGTCCGCCCTACGGGGACTCAGATTAGAGCCTCGGCACCCCCCCCCCCTCCCAGGAGGGCTGCGATCTGTGAACTGTCGCCACTTTCGAAAGGGCTGCTGGGGAGCCAGCCAGTGACCCGCCCTCCGGGACTCAGATAGACCTCGCATCCGTGGGGGGGGCTTGCGATCTGTGAGATCGACGCCACTTTCGAGGGCTGCTGGGAGGAGAAGGAGTTGACGCCCTACGGGGACTCAGAATAGACCTCGCCATCCCTTGGGGGGCTGCGATCTGCGAAACTGTCGCCACTTTCGAGGGCTGCTGGGGTGGCCAGCGGAGTGACGCCCTACGGGGACTCAGATTAGACCTCGCCATCTCTGGGGGGCTGCGATCTGCGAGCCTGTCGCTACTTTCGAGGGCTGCTGGGGTGGCCAGCGGAGTGACGTCATACGGGGATTCAGATTAGACTTCGCCATCCCTGGAGGGCTGCGATCTGTGAAAATGTGTCATTTCCCGCGGGCCGCCCGCAGTCCTGGCGGCGCGCCTGCGAACGTTCAGCTCCCGCACTAAATGTGCAGGGATGAGGCGGAGAAGCTAGCGGGCGAGCTAAGTCTCGCTCGCTTCTTGCACTTACTATAAGCAGGTTTGAGCCTGTGGAACGCTGCGACGACATGGCGCAGGCAGCGCTCAGTGTTTAGCGTGTACCTGCAAACGCGGCGCTTTTCTGTCTCCTCCCGCCACCTTCATTGTCTTCCTATTCCCCGCTTCGCCTGCTCCATGCATGCTGCTGCTGCCGCGATGGCCTTTCGCCCCCCCATTCCATCCTCCTCCTGCCCCTCGTTCCCGTCCCCGTTCTTCTTCGAGCCTGGGGCCTCGATCCTCGTTCTTTCGATCGTCGTCCTGTGAGTCGTGCAACGCATGCGCGTCCCATGTAGATTGCGCAACAAATCACCGTGTCTACATTGTCGTTGTTCCTGCTAATGTTGGCCTACTCCTCTTGCCACTTGATGCGCATGGGTTGGGTACGTCGCAGGGTAATTTTTTCAAGTTTGGCCCCCAGTCTACTCTTGCACAACAGACCACAATTCAGACCCCCTCACCTCCAAATACCAAGGAAGCTTCTGAGGGCATCAAATCGTTGAATACTTAAAGGAAGTGAGCTGATGATTTCTGCGTTTCCGTACTTCCCCTTCTATACGATTCCCAGGCTTGCGCAGGGCCTCCAAGGGAGTCCCTGGACGTAGGAAACGACCAAAATTATCCTGGCGAAGGACCCAACCATATGCAATTGTGAGTACCGCAGTTGTGAATCCCTACGGGGCCACGAAACGTACGAGGGGTGTGCCGAAATGGGTGTGCGGGACGCATGCGGGCACACCCACTGGGGCCTTCGGCGGAATTCCCTATTTGGCCACGGAGCGTGTGAAGGGTATGCCGAAATGGGTGTGCGGGACGCATGCAGGCGGCAGCATTGGGACCTTCGGTGGAGCCCCTCTACGGGGCCACGAAACGTGCGAGGGGTGTGCCAAAATGGGTGTGCGGGACGCATGCGGGCACACCCATTGGGGCCTTCGGTGGAGCTCCCTATGGGACCACGAAACGTGTGAGGGGTCACGAAACGCGTGAGGGGTGTGCCGAAATGGATGTGCTGGACGCATGCGGGCACACCCACTGGGACCTTCGGTGGAGCTCCCTATGGGGCCACGAAACGTGTGAAGGATATGCCGAAATGGGCGTGCGGGACGCATTCCCTATGGGGCCACGAAACGCGTGAGGGGTGTGCCGAAATGGGTGTGCGGGACGCATGCGGGCGGCAGCACTCTGGGGCCTTCGGCGAAGCTCCCTATGGGGCCACGAAACGTGTGAGGGGTGTGCCGAAATGAATGTGCGGGACGCATGCGGGCGGCGGCACTGGGGCCTTCGGCGGAGCTCCCTTTGGGGCCACGAAACGTGTGAGGGTGTGCCGAATTGGGTGTGCGTGACGCATGCGGGCGGCAACACTGGGGCCTTTGGCGGAGCTCCCTATGGGGCCACGAAACGTGTGAGGGGTGTGCCCAATTGGGTGTGCGTGACGCATGCGGGCGGCAGCACTGGTGCCTTCGGTAGAGTTCCCTATGGGGCCACGAAACGTGTAAGGGGTGTGCCGGAATGGTGTGCCGACATGCCATGCGGCGCACACGGGGCCTTTCGCGGAGCTCACCATGTGGGCCACGAAACGTGTAAGGGGTGTGCCGAATTGGATGTGGGTGACGCATGCGGGCGGCAGCACTGGGGCCTTCGGCGGAGCTCCCATGGGGCCACGAAGCGCGTGAGGGGTGCCGAAATGAGTGGCGGGGACGCGTGCGAACTGTGCCACTCGGACCTTCGGCGGAGCTCCTAAGGGGCCACGAAGCGTGTGAGGGGTGTGTCCGAATTGGTGTGGGTGACGCATGCGGGCGGCAGCACTGGGCCTGTGGCGAGAGCTCCCCCAGCACCACGAAGCGTGTGAGGGGTGAGGGCCGAAGGGGGGGGGGGGGGGGGGGGGTGGTGGCCGAACGCAATGCGGCGGCAGCGTCTTGGCCCTTTCGGCGGAGCTCCTAATGGGGCCACGAAACGTGGTGAGGGTGTGCCGAGTGTGCCGGATTGGGTTGTGATGATGATATTGCGGGCGGGCACACTGGGCCTTCGGCGGAGGTCCCTATGGGGCCACGAAACGTGTGAGGGGTGTGCCGAATTGGGCGTGCGTGACGCATGCGGCGGCAGCACTGGGGCCTTCGGCGGAGCTCCTATGGGGCCACGAAACGTGTGAGGGGTGTGCCGAATTGGGTGTGCGTGACGCATGCGGGCGGCAGCACTGGGGCCTTCGGTGGGGCTCCCTATGGGGCCACGAAACGCGTGAGGGGTGTGCCCAGTTGGGTGTGCGTGACGCACGCGGGCGGCAGCACTGGGGCCTTCGGTGGGGCTCCCTATGGGGCCACGAAACGTGTGAGGGGTGTGCCGAAATGGGTGCGGTGGGCGCATGTGAACGCAGCCACTGGGGCCTTCGGTGGAGCTCCCTGTGGGGCCACGAAACGTGTGAAGGGGTGTGCTGAACTGGGTGCGGTGACGCATGCGGGCGGCAGCACTGGGGGGGCCTGTGGCGGAGCTCCCTGGGCAATGAAACGTGTGTGGGGTGTGCCGAATTGGTGTGGGTGAAGCATATGCGGGCGGGCACTGGGCCTTCGGCGGAGCTCCCTATGGGGCCACGAAACGTGTGAGGGGTGTGCCGAATTGGGTGTGCGTGACGCATGCGGGCGGCAGCACTGGGGCCTTCGGCGGAGCTCCCTATGGGGCCACGAAGCGTGTGAGGGGTGTGCCGAATTGGGTGTGGGTGACGCATGCGGGCGGCAGCACTGGGGCCTTCGGCGGAGCTCCTATGGGGCCACGAAACGTGTGAGGGGTGTGCCGAATTGGGTGTGGGTGACGCATGCGGGCGGCAGCACTGGGGCCTTCGGCGGAGCTCCTATGGGGCCACGAAACGTGTGAGGGGTGTGCCGAATTGGGTGTGGGTGACGCATGCGGGCGGCAGCACTGGGACCTTCGGCGGAGCTCCTATGGGACTACGAAGCGCTGTACTGGGTGGGTGAAACGCAGGGAAGAGGGGGAGGAGGGAGGAGGACGGGGAGGAGGAGGATGGGGGAGAGGAGGAAGGAGGAGGCGGGAACGCGGGGCACCGTCTCTTCAAAACGAGGACCCAACACCACAGGATGGTTGGGAATTTGATTACATGAGTTGGCCGATCAAGCCTAGCTACGACCGGGGGCTCGGGACCGCGACCTCGAGCGCGCATGGGGGTACCGGGGCCTCTGGGGCGCCCCTGGGACGGCTCCCGAGGGCGCCGGAGGCCGCCAAACAGATCAAGAGGGCGCACGAGCCTCGAAATGTAGCTTGAAGATGCCGACGATGGCTCCAAGAGGGCTCCCGGGAGCCCCCGAGACAGCCCAAGAGGGCCCCAAGAGCCCTCCCAAGAGGGCCCCAAGATGCAAAAATGGCCCCGTCCCCGTCGGAAAACGTAAATTTTTTAGTGATTCGCCTCTTGCCCTTCCAGGGAAACGAAGACGGCCCGAGAGGCCGCCAGGATCGCCCCAAGACAGCCCAAGAGGGTTCCAAGACAGCCCAGAAGGGCCCCTGGCTAGCCCAAGAGTTCCCCAAGACGGCCCAAGAGGGACCCAGGACGGCCCCAAGCAGGGGCCCAGAGAGGATGCCCTACGAACATTTCAAGCCATCCGCCCCCAGAGGTCCCAAGGAGGCCCCAAAAGGCCTCCGAAACGCCCCAGACGAACCTGGCCTCCCAGAGTTTCCGGAGGCTTCTCCAGCGGAGATCCACGCAGGGGGGAGGGAGGAGGAAGAGGAGGAAGGGAGGAGGAGCAGGGGGATAGAGGGAAGATGCAGAAAAGATCAGGACGAGGAGGAAGAAGAGGGAAGGCTGAGCAGGAAAAGTGTGCAGAAGGACGAGGGGAGGAAGGGCGAGGAAACGAGCATAGACGAAGAGAAGTGAACACTGAATAACGAGGATGTGAGAAGAAGCAGTGGGATCCCCAATTCGGCCAAGAGGCCCCCAAGAGGGGCCCAAGAGAGCTCCAGGACGGCCCAAGAGGGCCCCAATACATCTCATCAGAGCCCCAAGACGGCCCAAGAGGGCTCCAAGAGAGCCCCAAAAGGCTCCCAAGACAGCGCCAAGGGGCCCAGAAGACGCCCCCAGGAGAGCCCTGGAGGGGTCGTGGTGGTGATGGCTGCAGTTGGCTTCAGTTCGTGCGCCGATTGTGGTCCTACCGACGATTCGGATGGTCGTGGCGGTGGCACTTGCCGTGGTGGTAATGATAGTGGTCGTGGATTCGCGGCAGTGGCAGTGGCAATGGTAGTGGTATTGGTGGCGGTACAGGCAGAGGTTGAACCAATGGCCGTTATAGTGGTCGTGGACAGTGCAAGCTTTGTGGATGGGGTGGTCATGCCCAGAATGGACATGGAATCAGAAATGGTCGTGACCGCGGTGATGGCGGAAAGGGCGGTGGTAGCCATGGCGGCATTGGCGGTGTTGAGCGTGGTCGCGGGAGTGGCTAGAATCTAAGCGCGCGCGAAGCGCGCGTGGTTCTAGTGTGTATATAGATATATATGTGACCAAAAGATTTCATGTTGGCGTTGATTGGTTTCATTTTTTGAGACAGTCGCGAATTCCATTCAACAGTTATTTCGTAAGTGTGTTGTTTCTTTGAGTACCTTTTCGGTTATTGACGTCCCATGGTTCCACATCGTGTTTCGTTTTTAAAGTTTATCGTTTTGTTGCGGTCGTCCGTTCAAATGTGGTTGCGGTTCAAGCACGTTCGATCGATTTCTTACGAGTTTTTTGACGTGGGTGCCGATCCGCAACGAACGCCTCCAAACGTGGCATTAGTTGCATTTCTGCAGCCTTTGCTTCGTGGTGGGCTTGACGGGATGCAGATTCATTCCCCTCGGCCTCGGTCGCGGCCTGTACCACCTTCGAGGTAGTTTCGTTCGATTTTGTAGCAGCGCTGTTGCAAAGCGTGGTTCGATGTCTGTTCGCCTCAGTAACTGGTTTTGGTTACGGTTCGAACATGGTTGATCGAGTTTCTTTGGATTTTGGGGCTCAGTTCTGGTTCGCGACGCCCTCGACGAACTGCAAGTCGAGCTTCGCCGATCTCGAAGGCGGCCCATGGCGCCCACAAATGGGAAGCTGTTCGAATTCGTCGGGCCTCCATTGTGGCTCGTGACGCGCCGAACGGGATACATATAGACCTTGCCTGGCCTCGGTCGCGGCTCGTGGCATCTTCGCGGGAATCTGGTTCGGATTTGCCGGACGCGAGGTGCGCAGTTGCAATCTGTCATTCGAGTTTCCCTGGCCTCAGTGACTGGCTGTGGTCCGAACGTCTTTGACAGAGCTAGTTCCAAGTTTTCG
The DNA here is from genome assembly GCA_963575745.1 of Prorocentrum cordatum. Lineage (NCBI taxonomy): Eukaryota > Dinophyceae > Prorocentrales > Prorocentraceae > Prorocentrum > Prorocentrum cordatum. The sequence goes on from CAUYUJ010014553.1 coordinate 276,230, forward strand.
TCAGCATAGCCCGCCACGCCCTGAACGGACCCTACTTTGAGCTTTCGCGATCTCGGCCGCACTTCGGGCATCTGTTGTGTGACGCGCTGAACGGGATGCAGCTGCACCTTCTCTGGCCGCTCTCGCGGCCTGTGGTTCCTTCGGGAGTCTGGTGCGAATTGATTGATGGAGTTCGCAGCTGCGGAGTGTGTTTCGAGTTTCCTTGGCCTCTGTGACAAGCACCGCATAAATTAGTGTAAAATTTGAGATCTAGCTAGAGTCGCATTGAGTGAAGGCTTAAATTTCAAGTCCTATTGGCATGATACCCATTAGACACACGCAGAAGGACGTTCGACAAACGTGCTTAAGACCATTACTATGCGCGCGCGTTGAAATTGAAGCTGGATATGTCTGAACGCGAATCTTAGTTCCCATGCCACATTTGTTATCATTTAATTCTCATATCAAATGTGTTTTAATGTTTTGAATGCGTTATCTTTGCATCGCATTGGTATGTGCGTGTTTTCAGAAAACACAGTTTTTCTCCCGTTACGTTTTGCAGATTTTTTCGGATTGTTCATTCTTGAGATTTTTTTGTCGAAGTAGACCGTGCGGTTAGTCTATCGAGTTACGGCCGTTGCCAGAATTTCGTAAAGGGGGGTAACCGGTTTAACCGCGATGTCGTTGTTATTTTCAAGGGACGGTTACCCTTGAAGATTCGGTTCATGTTGTCGTTGCTTTTCTTGTGGAATCGGTTCCACAAGGGTGTGCCGGGAGTGATGTGGTGCGATCTATGTGGTCCAATCTATGTTGTGCAATCCACTCTGCTGAACTTGAAGTCGTCATCTCCACTGCTCGCGCAAACATCCCACCCACCCACCCGCAACTTGGTTTGCACAACCTCTTAAGACCGACTGCGACGACACCGACGACAACGACGACGACGACGACACCGACGACCTCTCTGACGACTTCGACGACGGCACCGTCGCCGACGCCGACGACGACGAAGACGACGACGACGACGCCATCGAAGACGACGACGAGGGAGGAGGAAGGACGACGACGGCGACAACGACGACAACGACGACAACGACGAGAGAGGAGGGAGGACGGCGACGACGCGAACGACGAAGAAGGAGGAAGGACGGCGACGCCGACGACGACAACGATGAGGGAGGAGGGAAGACGACGACGACGACAACGACGACGACGACGACGGCGACGAAATAGGAGGGACGACGACGAGACGCCGACGACGGACGACGGCGACGACGAGGGAGGAGGAGGAAGGACGACCACGGCGACAGCGACGACGGAAACGACCACGACGCCAAAGAGGACGACGACGACGAACACGAGGAAAGACAGAGGACGACGTAGGCGACGACGACGACGACGCGGGAGGAGGGAGGACGGCGACGACGACGACGACGACGCAAGGGCGCGCGTGCACGCTTTTGTTGAAAATGCGTGTTGCGAAACCTTGGGTTTTTGTGGTTTTTTGGGACCGATGGGTTTTGAAGGTTTTCGGCAGACGCGCGCGACGACGCGCGCGTCTGCACTTCGTCCCATTTTTTGCGGAGGATTCTCGCGACGGCACACGCGCAAGGGCGTTCCACAGATTTCGACATGCGCGCGCGAGAAGCCCGTTTAATAGGATTCTGTGAAAATCTTTAAACACATTTTATATATATATATATATAATATATAAAATAATATATATATATATATATACATACATATAATATTGTTTAAACAAGAAAAGATTTCGCAAAAGGGCTCGCGCGGAAGCTTTTTAGCAAATCAGTGTTGCGAAACCTTGTGTGTGTTTCGTATGTTTTTTGGAAACTCGGTTGCGAAATCCTTCCGGCACCGAAGGTTTTTGAAGGGTTTCGGCATGCGCGCGCGACGACGCGCGCGTGTGCACTTCGTCTTATTTTTGGCAAGGGATTCGTGAAAGAGTGTGATGTTAGAACAACAAATGTCACCGCATAGTGTTTTCTACAAGGGAACCTCAGGGGGGGGGGAACCTGGCCTGGCTGGGATGGTATGATTTCATATTTAGGATGGACGAGTGTGCAGAATATATCTATATATATATATGTATATATATATAATATATATATATATATATATATATCAAGTCGTACTATCCCAGGGGGAAACGATAAGTCCGGGGGGGGGGAGGCGGGTAGAATCTATTAGTCTTTTAGAAAGGAGAATATACGAGGCATAATTGATGCGGTGCGCATACCTTTTGTTCGCAGTGAGTTGTCAACTCCATTGTTCGCGCAATCATCCCACCTACCCACCCGCAATTTTCTTTGTTCTCATAACTTACGCGGGGGTGAATGCGATGACTGCTGGCTGGCGCAATGCTGCGGGCGCGCCAGAGCGTGCATGCTCGCGCGCAGAGCGGCCAGCTAGTCTGGCGCGACGGACCCGGCGGCGGTGGCGCTGACCGTTGTCGAATCCCCAGCGTTTCTCGCAGTCCGCGCTGGCGCGCGGGCGCGTCAGTGCGAGTCGGTGATTCAGGCGGGTGCGGTATCATGGCGACGTCGACAACGGCAGACTCGATGATGATAGTGGCGATGATGGTGACGACGATGATACTGACGACGGCAAAGTCAATGACGGCGCCGATGTCGGTCGCGCCGATGACGATGATGTTGTCCTCGCGTCGGTCATGATTTTTTTGGAACGATTTCGACGTGCGCGCGGCCGACGTGCGCGAGTGGCCCGCATGGTGTTGCTTGACAGTGTTGTAACCCCCAGCACGCGCGCAAGGACTTTCGAATGATTTGGATATGCGCGCGCGAGAAACCCGTACAATCGATTTGGATCAAACTGTGGGAAAACCGTTTTTTTTTTTTTTTTTTTTTTTTTTGAAGAGTTTGGAACAGCGCGTATTTTTTGAAAAGCGTTGTTGCGAGACGATGTATCTGTTTTGTGCACGCTCGATTCCGAAATCCATGCGAAACCCGATGTTTTGTTGCTGTTGCTGCTGTTGTTGTTTGTTTGTTTGTTTGTTCGTTTGTTTGTTTGTTGTGACAGATTTCGGCATGCTCGCGACGACGCGCGCATGTGGACTTCGCTTTGTTTGTTGGCGAATTGCTAATGACATTTGATGGTTTCTGGTAAGCCAGTGTGCGCGAATAGTTTACTGTCCCCTTAATATCAGGGATGGTATGAGCTCATATTTGGGATGGGCGAGTGTGCGTGATCATATACGGAAGCAAACGGAACAATGCCCCGCTAATCCCTGGGGGGCCATTCCAATATTTTTAAAGAAAGGAGGATGTAGGCGGCGACGGGGCGGCGACGTCGACCAAGGAACTGCCAAACCGACGCCCACTCCCAGACGACGGGCGGCGACGAAGCGGCGACGAGGCGGCGAGTGCGACCACAGAGCCGCCGGACCGACGCCCAGGCCCAGCCTACGGGCGGCGACGGGGCGGCGACGGGGCGGCGATGGCGACCACGGAACCGCCAGACCGATGGCCAGGCCCAAATGATCATTTCAGAAGGAGGAACCGTTAATTGCAAACACAATTCGGGGATCATGAGGGTGTGTCCTGGTGACGGGATACTTCCCTGCGGCTTCAGGAGGCAGGGGAGGGAGAAGGAACGACAGGATGATGGCGCGACGACCATCAGGAGGCAAGTGGAAAAGGTGGTGGTAGAGTGGCGCGGCAGCGCCATCGCCTAATGGGGCATGAAGGACGCTCCGGACACGTGCCTTCGATGTCAAAGTCTGATGTAGAAGGACGTGTAACGCAAGGCTCGTTTCCACAGAGGGAATTGCCCCGTTGGGAAACATCCGTGTGAAGACCCTGAAGCGTGCCAGAACTTCATTCTTGGGATTCCCACGGCACGCATGAAGCTGACTGTTGCGTCTTGACGATCCTAAATCTTGCCAAAACACCATTCCCGGCACCCGAACACCGCGAACAACGTAATCACTGCACCGTCACAGTCCCGAGTCATTCCAAAACACGATTTCTGGTATGTTGACCATGGGATTCCGTGAAACTCTTACAACACATGTGCGCGGCGCGACGGCGAGAACCACATTTTGAAAACCAGCCGCCCTCAGTCCGTGAATCTCTTGCAATTTTGAAAACGAATGTGCGCGGCGCAAAGGCGAAAACCAAATTTTGGAGGCGACCGGCCTTCAAGCGATAACCACAATTGGAAACGACCCGCCCACCATTTGTGAAACTGTGAAAGTCTCAAGCGAACCCTCTGGCCCGCTTTTTCGACGGGTTTCGGGGTGCGAGTAATCATCTATAAGGCAAACAGAAGAGGAGGAGGAAAAGGAGGAGGAGGAGGAGGAGGAGGAGGAGGAGGAGAGGAGGAGGAGGAGGAGAGGAGGAGGAGGAGGAGAGGGGAGGAGGAGGAGAAGGAGGAGGGAGGAGGAGGAGGAGGAGGAGGAGGAGGGAGGAGGAGAGAGGAGGAGGAGGAGGAGGAGGAGGAGGAGGAGGAGGAGGAGGAGGAGGAGGAGGAGGAGGAGGAGGAGGAGGAGGTCCGAGCGTCGACGGTCGAGGCTTTTCCGACCTCGGCAGCCCGGCCGGAGCCCTCCCTGCTCTCGCACTCCCTTTCCCTCACCCTCTCGGCACGCAGCTTTCTCGCCGAATTCGTTCCGGGGGAGGCCTGAATCGATCGCCAGTTCTCCCCCCTCGGTGCCATGGCATGGCAGGTCGTCCCGCCCCGCGGGCGACGCGGCCGCCAGGCCCACCCGGAGCTGGCGGCGGACCTCTTGCGCAGCCTCCTCGGCACTGGGGGCGCGCAGCGGGACCGGCAGCCGCCGCCGGCTCGCCGCCCAGAGTGGAGATGCGGCTGCGGCACCACAAACTTTGACAACCGGCAGGCCTGCCGGGGGTGTTCCGCGGCCCGCGCCGGAGCGCCAGCGGCCTGCCCCCCGCCGCCCCGGGCGCCAGAGGGCGGCGGCGGCGCCGCCGCCGCTTGGCCAGCCCTGCCCGGCTGCCGCGGCCCCCGGCCAGCGGCCAGCGGCCAGGGGCCCAAGCCGAAACCCTCCGCCAGGCGGCCGCCGCGGCGCGGCGAGCCGGGGCCCCTGCAGAGGCCTTGCAGCCGCTCCTGGCGGAGGAGCGCGCCGCCCGGCAGCGCCAGGCGGAGCGCCGCGACGACAACCGCCTGGGCAACCTGCGGGCGGCGGCGGAGCGAGCGGCGGCTGCGGCGCGCGCGGCGGAAGGAGCGCTGGAGGCCGCGCAGCGCCGCCTCGAGGATGCCCGCGAGAGGGCTGCCGAAGCCGAAGCCGCGGCCCGCGCGGAAGAGGCAGCGCGGCAGGCGGCGGCGGCCCGGGCGGCCGCCCCGGCGGGGGCCGACGCGGACCTCCCCGAGCTGGCGCGGGCCACGCGCGAGCTCCTGGACAGGCTGGAGAGAGGGGGCAGAGCCTGGGGCGGGGCGCCGGGGCCGCTGCTGGCGGCCATATGGCCGCCGCGCGCGCCGCGCTGGCGGCCGCTGCGCCGCCGGGGCCCCCGCCCGACCTGGACGCCGAGCTCGGCGACGCACGGGGCGGCCAGAGGGACTGGCACGACCTCCACGAGGAGGAGCAAGAGGAGGGGGGCCTCGAGGAAAACGCCCTCCTCGGAGCACTCGACAGAGCAGGGGCGGACGACGAGGCGCCCTGCTCCGGGCTGCTCGCCGCTTGCAGGGGGCTCGCCGGGAGGCGGCAGCGGCCCGCCGGCCAGCCGCGGGCCGGCCGCCCGCCCAGGCTCCGGGCGCTGGCAGCCCGGCAAGAAGCCGCAGCCGCTGAAGCGGCGCTGCGGCTACGCCGGCGTCCGCGTCGGCGAGGCTAGCCACCCGGGGCCGCCGGCGGAGGGGGCGCCCGGTTTGCCTGGGGCCTCTGCGCGCAGTGCGGCCGCCGGGTACCTGCGCTGGCTGCCGCGGGGGGGCCGGGCCTGGCGGTTGGTTTCGGCGCTGCGAGGACTGCGACCAGCTCCTCTGCCGGGGCTGCGCCGAGGCGGCCGCCGCGGTCGCCGCGGCCGCCGCCGCGGCGGCCGCTGCTGCGGGCGCCGGGCAGGGCGCCGGGCTGCCGCCCCCGCGGCCGCCCCCGCGGCGGCGGCCGCGCCCGCCGGGCCCGCCGCCCCCGCCGGGCCCGCCGCCCCCGCCGGGCCCGCCGCCGGTCCTGCGGCCCCCGGCCCAGCCGCACAACGAGCGCTTCCGCCGCCTCTCTGGGGCCTGGGAGCAGCCTGCTGGGCGGAACTGGGCGGGCTCGACTTGAACCAGGAGTTCATGATCGACTGCCCCGCGCTTCGCTACGTCCCCAGAGGGGCGCGGGCCGCTGCGGCGCAGGTCACTGAGGAGATCTGCCGAGCCGTCTTGCGGGCGCCTCCCAACAGCTTGGAGGAGGGGAGGGCTTGGAAGATGCTCCTGCTCCGCGAGCGGCTCCTTTTTTGCGGCCCCACTGCGCTCCCGGGGGGGCCGGCAGAGACGGCCGCCAGACAGCTGCGAGCAGGACCGAGCCCAGCTGGTCCGCGAACGCTGCTCGAGGCTTCACAGGGGCCTGGGAGGAGCTCCTGCAGGAGGCTGACGGCCACGCGCGCCAGCTGGCCCGCGCGCCGGGAGCGCGACAGCGACCGGAAAGAAGAGGCTTATCTGGCGGACGAGGTGATTCGCAAAACGCTCCAGGAAGAGTACTCAAGAGCAGCCACGCAACTGGCGAGCACAGGACTCGCCCCCCTGACGGAGGAGACCGGGGAGCGGCTGCAAGCGCTGCTCCAGCCGCGGCCCGCGGAGCCGCTGGCCGCGCGTCCGCGGGGGCCGACGGCGCCGCCGCTGGCGTCTCCGCTAAGCCACCGGGTGCTCAAGAAGGCTCCGCGCGCGGGCCCCAAGGGCGGCGGGGCGGCGGCAGGCGGGGGGCGCTAGGGGCACTATAGCCGCCCTGGCAGACCCTGGCGCCCTGGACGCACTCTGCGGGGTTTGCGACCGGATCGCGACCAGCCGCGTCCCTGAGAGCGCGGCGGCGGCTCTGGCACTTTCCCGGCTCGCGCCGCTGCGGAAGCCGGCGGGCGGCGTCCGGCCCATGGCCTCGCGCTGAAGCCCACAAAGACGCAGGCTTGGTCCGCGGGGGCGGCCTGCCCGGACGGCCTGGAAGTCTACTGGCGCCCACTTGGGCTCGCGCTGGCAGGGGCGCCGCTGGCCGCGCCGACGCCCGGGGGCCTCCCGGAGGAGGGGGGCGAACGCCGGGTGGCGCTGGGGACCGCTGGCTACGCCGCAGAGCACTGCGTCAGGGTGGCGAGACGCGCCGCCGCCTTCCTGGACAAGCTCGCGGAGCTACCCGAAGAGGCCTCGCCGCGCGTGCCCGGGACGCAGGCGGCCGCGCTGCTGCTGCGACACTGCGGCGCGGGAAAGATCGCGCACCTGCTCCAGAGCACGCCGCCGAGCAGCACGGCGGCAGCGGCGGCAGACTGCGACGGGGCCCTGCTAGCGGCCTACCAGCGGCTGACTCGCCTGGACCCACTCGCGGAGCACCGGCGCGCGCAGTGCAGACTCCCGCTGCGCTTGGGCGGCTGGGGCCTCCGCAGCCAGGAGCAACTCGCGCCGGCGGCGTGGGTCGGCTCCTGGGCCCAAAGCCTTTCAGAGGTGCGCGCCCGCACAGGTGTGGCCGCCCTGGACGACCTGGAGGAGGCTGAGCAGCCCCTGGCGGCCGCTTGCCGGGCCGCGCGACTCCTGCTGCCGCTGCCGCGGCCCAGGGCCGGGCCGGGGGAGGGGGCGGGCCCCCTCCCTGCCTGGGCTGACCTCGCCCAACAACCTCGCACCAAGGTGCAGAAGAAGCTCGCGCGACGGCTGGGCCAGAAAACCTTTTGGCCCTGCGGAGCTCCAGCGCCAGCGAGGACCGGGCGAGGCTGGCTTCCTGCGGGGGCCGCGCGCTGGAGGCTGGCAGCTGGCTTCGCTGGGCGCTGCGGGACAGCGCCTCAGCAACGCGGACTACTGCAGCACCGCCCGCGAGCTCCTCGGCCAGGACCTCGCGCCGCCGGGAGCCTGCTGCGCCAACCGGGCGCGCGCGGGCCCGCGCGCCGGCCGCCTCTGCGGCGAGCCGCTCTGCAGCAAGGCGCGCCGCGCCTTTCGATGTCCCTGCGGCGGCGGCGTCAAAGCCCGCAGCAGGGATGTCGAGGACGTGTGGGGGCGCATTCTCACCGAGTGCGGCTTCCGCGCGGCCCGCCAGGTTCCCGTTCCCGCGTGGGACCGGAGGGCGTGGCGCTGCGCCCCCTGCCACACGGCCGGCACGGGCTATGAGCAGCCAGGCCCCATGCGCCGCTTGCGGCCAGCCGCTGGAGGCCGGGCGCGAGGAGGCTATCCTCGACCTCGAGGTGCAGCGCGCCGGGTGTCCGCGCGTCTTCATCGACGTGACAGTCCGGTACGCTGTGCCCCGGGACGCCGACGGGCTGGCCGCCGCGGCCCAGCGCGAGGGCGCGGTCAACGCAGCGGCCGAGGCAGACAAGCGGCGGCGGTACCTCGAGGGCCGCTGCCCTTGGCCGCTGCTGCCTCTCGCCCTTGAAACGGGTGGCCAGCACGGCAAGGCGGCGCTGCGCCGCCTCCGCCAGCTCGCGCAAGACCAAGCGGAGCTTGTGGACGAAGAACGCGCCGCGGAGGTGGCCAGCGCCCTGGCCCAGCGCTGGGGCGCCGAGCTCAGCGTCGGGCCGCCCTCGGCGGGGACCGCGCTGCCCGGGCCGCCGAGCTGTGCGCGGAGGCGGCTGGCTGAGCCAGCGCTGGGGCGGGGCTCGGGCAGCTGCGCTACTGGGTCGTCTACTGCGCGGAGATGGCCATAGTGTGCTGGGGCGTCTACAGCGCGGAGAAGGCCATAGTGTGTAGAGGCTAGGCGCACCGACTTTTCTTTATGTTTGCAGGAGGAGAGGAGGAGGAGGAGGAGGAGGAGGAGGAGGAGGAGGAGGAGGAGGAGGAGGAGGAGGAGAGGAGGAGGAGGAGGAGGGGAGGAGGAGGCGGAGGGCGGAGCGGAGGCGGAGGCGGAGGAGCAGAGGAGGAGGAGGAGGAGGGAGCAGGAGGAGGAGGAGGAGGAGGAGAGGAGGAGGAGGAGGAGGAGGAGGAGGAAGAAGGAAGAGGAGGAGGAGGAGGAGAGAGAGAGGAGGAGGAGAAGGAGGAGGAGGGAGGGAGAGGAGGAGGAGGAGGAGGAGGAGGAAGAGCGGAGGAGGAGGAGGAGGAGGAGGAGGGAGGAGGAGGAGAGGAGGAGGAGGAGGAGGAGGACGAGGAGGTGGAGGAGGAGGAGGACCAGGAGGAGGAGGAGGAGGAGGAGGAGGAGGAGGAGGAGGAGGAGGAGGAACGAGCGCTGTTGCTCAGGTCTGCTCGCTTCTGCTGAGCGACCGCGCCGTCAATCTGGACATCGCGGGCGTGGACGGGGCGCCGGAGGCACGCGTGCAGTCGCACCTCGTTGGAGGTGCCGCGGAAGAGGATGGGGGAGGGCGAGTGGGGAGGAGGAACCCAGATCTCCGAGGATCTGATTATTGAAACCCCAGCGTGTTTCCTCGATCTCGGCCTCTAGGGTCGGCTACAGTCGGGGCGCTGAAGAAGGAACCCTTTTCGTTGAGGAGGGGCTCCGTGTTCCTTCATTGTTTCACAGCTTGCCACAGGTTTTCCTTAGATTTTCGATGGGGAATCGAAGTTCAACTTATTCGATGGGTCTCGTTCCTTATTTAGATGGGGCTCCTTATTAATCGGGGTAATCCTTAGATTTTCGTTGGGGCCTCGTTCCTTATTTAGGGTTCCTGAAGTCAACGCCCCGACTGTATCGGGCCCTGAGACCATCAAAAAGCGGTCGGGACCTCTGGACCTGCGGATTGAACAAATCAGATCGAGGCCGCCGGGGGTTAGAAGGCGAGGTACTGATACCACGACCCTTCCCTCGATTTCGCCTTTCTGGGAGGCCCTCATCACCACGACTGGATTCGCTTCGAAATTCGGGTCAGAACGCACCCTCGGAGAGGTACGGGGAGTGGCGTTGTCAGCATCTGTTGGTTTTCCCAGGGGAGGGGGAGTCGTCGCCGAGCGTTGGCATGGGCAAGGAACCGCGCTCGTAGTGACAGAACATCCACGGTCAGTTGCGATAGGAAACGGGCCTCGCGAATTAGGGAGCCATGCTTTGACACTAAGCCGTCGGAGGGAGAGGGGATTGAGGAGGAGGAGAAGGAGGAGGAGGAGGAGGAGGATGAGGAGGAGGCGGAGGAGGAGGAGGAGAGAGGAGGAGGAGGAGGAGGAGGAGGAGGAGGAGGAGAGGAGGGAGGAGGGAGGAGAGGAGGAGGAGGGAGGAGGAAGGAGGAGGAGAGGAGGAGGAGGAGGAGGAGGAGGAGGAGGAGGGAGGAGAGGAGGAGGAGGAGGAGAGGAGGAGGAGGAGGAGGAGGAGGAGGAGGAGGAGGGAGGAGGAGAGGGAGGAGGAGGAGGAGGAAGAGAGGAAGAGAGGAGGAGAGGAGGAGGAGGAGGAGGAGGAGAGGAGGAGGAGGAGGAGGAGGAGGAGGAGGAGGAGGGAGGAGGAGGGAGGAGGAGGAGGAGGAGAGGAGGAGGAGGAGGAGGAGAGGAGGGAGGGAGGAGGAGGAGAGGAGGAGGAGGGGAGGAGGAGGAGGAGGAGGAGGAGGAGGAGGAGGAGAGGAGGAGGAGGAGGAGGAGGAGGAGGAGGAGGAGGAGGAGGAGGAGGAGGAGGAGGAGGAGGAGGAGGGAGGAGGAGGAGAGGAGGAGGAGAGGAGGGAGGAGGAGGAGGAGGAGGAGGAGGGAGGAGGAGGGAGGAGGAGGGAGGGGGGAGGGGGAGGGGAGGGGAGGAGGAGGGAGGAGAGGGGAGATATTGTGTGGACGTAGGCGTCGCTTTTGGAATTCTGCGGATGCAGCAGCAGGTTTCGGGGAAGGGCTCGCGAGCTCCAGAGGTCAGCAACCAGGAGGAAATTGAGGTGGAGGAGGAGGAGGAGGAGGATGACGAGGAGAAGGAGGAGGAGGAGGAGGTGGAGGAGGAATGGAGCAGATGGGATGCACGACGAACATGCGTAAGGTGACAGGTCTAGTTGGGATGCCAACGACGACGGTAATGACGAAGATGTATATGGTTGATCCGAGGACGAGGATGATCAAGAGGAGGGGCGTGAATATACATAGGACTAACATAGCAAGGCCGGTGATGATCACGAGCAGGCATTTGATTCAGATGCTGATGGTAGCTGTGATCATGGTCATGGTGACGGTGGTGATGTTCATGATGCGTATTTTATGATTTGCAAGGTGGCGAGGAAACGAGGAAGAAGAGGGCAACGGGGGATAAACAGAAAATAAGGAGGAGGAAGAGGAGGAGGAGAAGGAGGTAGGTGTTAGAACATGGCACTGCGACTGGGTCAGGAACATATAGCCCTTTAGTTGTCATGCGGATTTTGTTGCCGACGCCTTTGGGCTCAAGCAAGCAACCAGTGCACTGCCTGTTCAATGCCTGATGAGGAATAACACCAATCCGTTCTCGTGCAAAGCTTCCCTGGCATTTTGCATGGTAGTGGAGCGACGAGGTTGATGGCAGCAACCCGAGCAACAACATTGGCCCCCGCACATCCAGGAGACCCGCTTCCTGAGGTGAACGCACCCCAAAATCACGACCAGTGGTTCGATATGAACTTGGCGAAGTTCAGTGAGCTATTTGAGGCGGCTTCGTGTGGAGGTTACAAGGGTTATGCAAAAATAGCACTCAGAACCAATCGCAAGGGAATGGGAGAGTTCATAGCGAGACAGACGGCAGCAGGGATAATACTTGTCACCGCTCAGGAGGGCGGGCTATGGGTTCTGACTCATGATTCAGAAACTGAAAACCCTGTTGTTAAGTATCGTCAACCGCAACATGCACGCAGACGGAGAAGCCAATAAGTTGCAATGGAGACTTGCAAGTTTAGAAGAAGCGATTGTCGTACAGAAAAACAAGATGGACCAAATCATGCAGATAGCGGAACCATCTGCGGAATGCAAGAGTAGAAGAGGGGGAGGACAGAAACCTGTTAGCGAATGCGCGGCCACGCAGCAGGTCAAGACGCTTGCAGGAGACAGAACCAAGTTTGGCCAGTTGAGCGGGATACGGCTAAACGCCCTGGCGCAGGTTCATCTTCAATATCGTAAAGCGTTGAAGAACTTAGGGGGTAACCCGAAACGGTCAATGGAACGCTAAATGACGAATGCGATGACGACGTGGGCAGGGTCCTTAACGGCAGGTTAACGGCAACATAATATTCAAGAGCCAGTCAGGCGGGGCAGGAGGGTGACAGTCAGGGCTTTTCTTTTGCAGCAGCGAATGCATGATACGCAAGTTGGAGGAGGACATGTAGTATATACAGAACGACGAGTTTAATGGGGCAGAACCGAGGGGAAAACTAGACCGGCTGCGCGAAAGAGACGAACTGCAGGCCCATCAAAAATCACATTCGTTAAACTCCGCAAGGACCAGAGTCGCCCTGTCGGCCAAGATGGCCTTGGCCATGGATCCCGACGAGCCGAAGAACAGGGGTGCTGTGGCACCTCAGTTCGAACAGTAGAAGGGTTAAGCGAAGATCTAGGACAAAGTGCGGTCC
>CAUYUJ010014553.1:291271-306271 GCA_963575745.1 Prorocentrum cordatum
AGTGAGATGCATGTGGCGCGCCGCAGGGGTGCCGAGTTAATTCGGATGAGAGTGCCTCTGGAAAAGAGGGGTCGTATCCGCATTCGGCTGTAGCGATGGCGTACGTGATCGCGTTCGTGGGACGCAGAAGGGTTATCCTAAAAGGCGATGGTGAGTCCGCAATCGCATCCTTCGAAGAAGCAGCCGGGAACGCGCGCGACGTAGAACGGTGAAGTCGGTAGAGCTGTGAGAATTGTGCGTGGGCGAGCCGGGGCGATGAGAAACACGCTGGACAACCAGTACCAAACAGACGTCAGTGATAATCACGCTCTGAGCCAATGTGTAGCGTCATGCGCTTCGTATGTTTCAAGCGAAATAGTGATGGGGGCTGATCGGGCAACGGTGCGTGGGTGATGCAGAGGGGCGTAGTTCGACGAGCGGTTGTCGAACTTCGGGGTGCGTGCTGCGAATTCCAGAACCCAAATATAAGGAGCGGGATGAGCTGGGGGTGGCGTGGGCAAGCTGTGTATTCTTCGGCATTAATGAGGCCAGTCATGAGCTCATCATCGGCGCGCCATATGAAGCAGTTCAGCCGCTGGAATTATGAACAGGCAGTGTAGCAGAGAGGTGGAACATCGAAGAAGTGGCAGTCAAAGAGATACCTGGGCTACCGGATCCCAGCGCAGCGGGATCTGAAGTTCAACCGAGTGGCCATGCCCATTCTGAGGCGACCCGAGAGAGATATTGCGTCAACGCGAGGCTCATTGTGACCCAGAAAGTAGTTGTTCAGATCGCCGACTACCCTGCCGCGGAGCCCGCGCCCGGATGTTGCGGCTGCAAGGCTATGTGTCGTGGTCGGAGGAGACTCCGGCAGCGTGCCCCGCGACCGCGGGTGCCGGTCTCGAGTTGCGCAATGGCTGCGACGGCGCGGTGACGCAGATGTCCAGGAGAGGTCAGCCTCGGCCCAACCTGGGCCGGGGCCGCCCGCTCTGGATGGGGCGAAGCCCGCAACTTAAAGGGCAAGGGCGCGAGTCGTTCCCGTGCTCATCGATGCATGGGTTTGCAGTGACCAGGGGGCCATGACAGCACGGAACGCTCAGAACAAGTTTGCGTTTTCCCGACGGGTGCCCGCCGACCAGCATCAGTGTGCGAAAAACGAAATTGCGAGACGCTCGCAGAGTCGGGTTTATTGTTGCAGGCGCAGGGGAGATGCGGGAGCTTCGCGATAAATAGAAAAATGTCAGTGAACGGGAGTTTTGAGAAGCATGGACAGGATGTCCCGAGTTTGACTTAGGAAGCAGTGGGTGAAGATGCCTCCGACCCGGGCGCCGCATCATCATCGACGCCCGGGGCTGAGAGGAAATTGGGGGATATGAGTGGGGAAGTCGGCCCAGAGGACCTACTTGCTGGCATTGCGGTCGCGCTTGAACCGGATGGCGACGCGTTGGGGGGAATCGTGCAAGACCTTCAGTGAATCGTGATCAGCGAGAACATTTGCGATTTCTTAGTTGACCAGGATATGCAGACGACCAGGGAGGTTAACGACGCGAGAGGGGCGGCGAGGTTAACTGGGAAAGTGTCAGAAAGAAGTTCAAGTGCGCGTGGCTGAGGCGCGCCCCCCCGGCAAAGGCGCAACGCGGGCGGGCCAGTTGCGATTTGATTAAGTCCGGGTCAGCCATGGATTGGCCGCGTCTGATTCGCGTGGCAACCGCCGCAGGTTTGGCGGCAGATCCATGCGGTGGAATACCTAGGAGATGGATAACATATAATTTGCGCTCTTGCTACTGGTTAGTCCCATGTGCTCAGCCTTCAGGAGGTTGCAGACCTTCAGTAGGTTGCAGACCTTCAATTTCGCTCCCGGGTTGCGCGAAACCCAGAGTACAAGTTGGTTACGTTTCTTGTTCAAGCACCCTGCAGGGGCGTCGAGCTGGCGCGCTACATCAGCGCGAAGAATGCCCGGGCATCCCGAGGTTAGCGCGCGCGAGGGGGACGTGCGCCAACGTGGCACGAAACAATCCGACACAGCGAACGAGATGAGCATCACGGGCCGACGCGTTCCATGACTGACAGTGGCCTTATCGGATGGGTATGAGCTTTATGTGCGCAGGTCTCCACCGGCGCGTGGAGTTAGCGGGGGGGGGGCGGAACCGCGGGGGCCGAGGTGTGGCCCGACAAGTTGTGCAGAGGCGCGTTCGCTCGCCGGGTTTAACATATGAGCTAGGTATGAGAACCGAGTGGGATGCTCATGCAAAGCTGGCGAGGCAGATCAGCCACGAGAAATCAAGGACAGGGGCGTTGGGGAAATGAGCGAGAATCGTCAGGCAGACCCGGGGGAGGTTCTGAAACGGGAGTGGGTCACGAGAGACTATAGGGACCTGTGATTGATAGTGCCGGGGCCCTTGCGTCTCATGTGGGGCAAGTGTGTCCGCCATGTATTCGCTGATCTGGGCGCTGGCCTTATTATTGAAGACGGTTCAGTTGATGAAATCTTGGTGAGAGAAAGAGGGCAAGTCAGATGTCAGCCAAGGAATCTAGGGCCCAGATTCAAGTGCCAGGCAGTCGGTGACGCGCGGGCCCATCACTTGCAGCGCAACAACTGCAGTCATGGAGTTTGTTTGCGCGCGCCAGGAGAATGCGAGGCACGCAGCGTGTTCAAACCTAGCGCCAGTTTGACGCAGAGACGTGCTACTTGTCCAGCATTGAGGAGATGGCGTAAATCAAGCCTGGGATGGCGCGTCGGGCACGGAGTTGGATCCGGACCGACGAGGCCAGGTTGGGGGGCGTGGAATTGTTGAAGCAGCGTGGCGTGCATGAGCGTAAGGGGAGAGCAGTGCTGGGGTTTGCCGACAAAGGGCCGATCGATCGGCGCAAGGTGCATCGACGTAGACGAGGGGGGGGGGGGGGCGCAAGTCCTGAGTGCCAATCCCGATCGATTGCCCAGCAAGTTAAATATCATTCCGTGGACAAGCGCATTTGCAGCTGCTCCGCCACAGGAGGCGTACAAAGGTATTCTTTTCCATGGCGATGACAGGGGGGTTATGAGAGAAGGGGCGGAGAAAGGAGGGCTCAATTCGGGTTTTTCGAAGTATGGAGAGCGTATTGCTATGCTGAAGCTAGGAAGGGCATTTCTTGTTCGACTGCCCAGCGGAGATGGCGAAACCAGCATGTGCGGGCGACTGCTGGCGTTCGTGCGCGGCACTGCAGATGCCGCCATCAAATGGAAAGATTGTCGCGTAGAGCTCGCCAAGGAAATCGGCTGCGACGGCGGATTAGCTACGTCCTATGTGTTCAGGCGAAGAGCGAGGGACATGTGGTCAACGGTGCACTGAGCTGACTTCGACATGAAAAGGGGGCGATGCCGATGTGGATTGGTTCGGGGGTGCAATTTGGAAAGACTTTGAGGTCATTCGGGTGGCGGGCTTGGAGCGCGAGTCATAGAGAAGATCAGTCCATGCGGATTATGAACCGAATGGTAGAGTGGATTTTGGGCGGGTTGCGGCGTGGGGCTGATCGAGGGCGCGGAGAAATGTGCGCGGGGGATCTGGAGATGAGGGGCGACATGGTTAGAGCAAGCGTACAGGGCGAAAACGTGACTAGCGGCAAGATGTAACAGACACAAATATCGGGCGTTAGTGGCCGGAGTCACCTATTTTGCACAGTTTTGATATGAGATGCAGTTCGCTGTCAAAGAGGTGGCCAGGCACGTGGCCCAGCTAATTTTTGGAGCTTGGGAAATGCGGAAATCTGGGGACACATTTCAAGAGGTGGAAATTTCTGCCTGTGCACGTGTCAGGTGTTGCCCCGGGAACTGATGAGATGGGCAGATGCAGACTATGCCGGGTACAGGAAAGTCGCAAATCCACCAGTCGGGGGTAGTTTTTTTTTGTTTTTTTTTGTTGGGGGGGGGCCTTATCAAATCTTGGAGCACCATTCGAAGCGTCGTGCCCCTATCATCTGGAGAGTAGCATCTCGAGTCATCTAGTTATCAAGAGTGATGCGTGCGCAGCTATCGCCATTGCAAGCAGGAGAGAGTGGGGAAAAATAAGGCACGTCGAGGTATGGGAAATATGGGAGGGGGAAATGTGGGAGAGGTGACATCACGTGAGTAAAAGACGGTACGGGCGACAAAGTAGGTGACGCAAGAACTAAGTATATTAACTGTCATTCGCTTCGAACACATGCGAGACGCAAATCAGATCGCTCGACCAGGGAGATGCATGTCAGCACCCGCCACCGAGTGCCAACTCGCTGCAGCAATTGTGGTCTTAGTTAACTGCTCAACATATCCACTCTTTCTTCCCGATCCTGGCTCACCCGCGCTGGTTGCTGTTGGGCGCGCCGTGGCGAGCGGAAGCGGCCGGGGGCTGGTGGATCTGTGTGCGTCCGGGGTTAGAGAGTCGGCAGAAATTGAAGTTCTCTTGCAGGTCGAAGACAAGACCGTACGGCTAATGGGCCTCAGCCAAGGGGAGTGATGCTAAATCAAGATTTTGATCGGCTCGACATCTGGACTAGCTACCAGAATGCTGTCGCCCAATGCGCGACGGCGCGAACATCGCCCTTTCCGGGTACCTGAAGAAGGCAGGGGCGCATAGTGACTGGGTCAACCAGGAGTTGGCCATGTTAGCCAGTGAACGCAACGATCCGAACTGGAATGACGCAGCGCTCGAGAGGCAGGTCGAGACGCCAGACGCGCCCATGTTGAATCGTTCAACTGCGCCAAGACCACAGGACCAATCCCGCGAAGTTAATGGCCGAGATTTTTCGGGGGACATGTTGGCCATCGTGGGATTCTCAGTTCAGATTGGAGACGCGGTGAGGCAGCTGCCCGAGCCATCTCGTCGACTCACCAAGGCCGCAGTAGCCGCCGCGTTATTGCATGATCTCGCGCCCAAGCTCACTCCATCTCCCGTGGCGTGTTAAATGGCGCTGCTATCATGGGCCCTCCGGCTGGGACCAGGGCGTCATCGCTTCTCTCGCCGCAGGTGTCACCCAAAGCTACGCGGGCAAAACGGGTTGGTGGTGGGCAGCTTCTCTTGAGCATTCCAAATATGGGGCTGCCGGTTAAGGCGGCTCCAGCGCCCAAGAAGGCGACTTCGCCCTTTGACGTATGTGGACCAGAGGAGATGCCGGCCAGGCGTGACCGATCAGTCAAGTATCGGAAGAATTCAGAATTCTCGGTCCGTCCCGAAGCCGTCCGCCCAGTGGCGCGGGTCCCGTCGGTGGCGGTGGTTACATCCCCAGGGCGAAAGTTTTTTCCTCTTGGGCTCGGAACGACGGTGTGAAGTCTTGAGCAGACCCGTATGAGATAACCGCCGTCGGATCCCATGAAGTTCGCGCGGATCCAAATGTGGCTTGGGTGTTTGTTTCGGTGGATCCGATTTCCGTCCGCACGGATCCGATTTCGGATTCGCTGGATCCGTGTCCAGTCTTATTTTTTACGGCGGATCCGATCTGTACCCTGCTTTAAATTCATATTATTCAATTTAACCAGGGGACCGGAAGAAATCGGATCCGCGGACCCCGCAAACCGCCCGTGTTAAGATTCTATGGGGGAAGGGGGGTTCAGTAATCAACTTTCCACGATGGGCCCTGCGTCGGCTCGCGCACTCCCATCAACTCCCCGCGCGAACAGGCCCCAATCAATATGAAAACATACATCCCTCCCCCCCCCAGTTGCTGCAAACAGCTCGTCCGGTCGCCGTCCGTTCGGCGGCGCCGACGTTGTCTCGCGAACTCCTCATGGCCATTTGCACCTCAAGAGGAGAATCTTTCGTCCTGCGTAAGTAGCGAGTGGGTCGGTCCTGATTGGTTTAGCATCACTTCTTCCAGATGGAGCAGCTCGCCCCCCAACGCACCCCCCCGCTCTTGACGCGTTGGCTAAGGCCAAAGCCACTGCCCTCATTTTCAAGCGCCGTCTGCGCAGGCGTGATTCAAGAAGAGGATGGTGATGTGTCTGGCCCCTACTTCGCCCGGTCCGGGGTGTTGCAAGTGGTTGGCCCATGCGATGCGTAATTCTTGGCGTAAGTTTCATGTTTGCTGGGCGGGCGAGGACCGAGCGCGCGAACTTACAGACCCTTCGGGGCAGGTGATCTATCAGGACAGCTGTTTGGCGCCGGGTGCCAGGCTTGAGTTTCCTTCTGGTCATGGTTGCAACATTGCCGCCGCCGTGCTTCGGAGGGGCTGGCCCAGTGGCAGAACGAGTTCCGACCCGCCGTTTGGCTTCCCACGGTGCGGGTTATGCAAGGTAGCCGTCCCCGGGCGCCGTGGAGTCCGAGACGCCTCGACCCGTCATTCGCCGAATTGTTTCTGCCAAGATCTTCGCCGTAACGTTCCATGGGCGCAGGTCTTCATCCGGGCCGCTCCTGAGATGCAGGGGGATGAGGTGCTCGATGCGTGTTGGCATTGTGTTTGGAATGCCGTGGGCGGGCGACCCTAGGGCCATCGCGACGGAGGTTTTTCCACGAGGAGTCCAGCGGCAGACGCGGTGGGATCAGCGGCAACGCCGCCGTGAGGTTCGACAACAGGGAGCCGATTTCTTCGTTGAGCTGGGAGATGGGTTGGTGATCTTCTAGGAGCAGTGCGATATTATTGAGCAGTTACATAGAGATGAGATGCGCGATCCGCGCCGAGGTCCAGGCGGGCGCTGGTGCAGGGCGGGGCCGAAGGTCACGTGATCACACGCCTTGCGTGATATTGATGGCCGCCCCCCTGCGCTGTCGTTGCATGGGCCAGGCAAGCGGTAGCTGCGCACCTGCCCGACTAATGCCCCAAGCAGCCCCTCCGCCCTCTCGTCGGGGCCGCCAGAGCCGAAAAGGCTCCGGAAGAGCATCGCAAGAGACAACTTCAACACTGCTACCTCCGCAGCTCCCTCCAGAGCCCTGCGGGTGCGGGTACCTCGCCCGGCCGACGCCGTCGACCGGGCTCACTGCAGGCCAAAATGGCCACCGACGCGCCTTTGATGCGTCCGTGTCTCTGCGAGCGCCGTGCGCCGCCGCGCCAGGTGAGGAAAGAAGCCGCGTGCTGGCAGGCCTAGCTGCTGGCGTGCGATTTCGCGCTCGGGGCCAAATTGGCAGTTTGTAAGCCAGCCCGCAGACGGGTGAAGAGTTGCTCAGGATGACGGGGGATGGGGCATTGCGAGAATGTGGCGGACAAGAGCATCAAACCGATTCGGGGCCACGATTGCGGGAGCTCGGTTAAGCAGCGCCAGCGCGGTGACGCCAACAATTCGGTGACCATGTGCGGCCTCGCGGATGATTCGAAGTAGGTGCCCATTTTCTAGGTCTGACAGCGCCCCTTGAGCAGGTGAGGGCACGCCGCCGTTTCTAGCGCTATGTGGTTGTCCCTCCTGCTCTTCGTCTGCCTCTTAGCTATGATCATTGCAGAAGCTGTTGCGCATTCTGCATAACTCGGCACTTTGCGAATTGCGTGTTAGGAAGCCCCTGCGCGTTCACGCCCAAACCTTAGTCGCCTTTTGCTGTCTGTGCCAGTTACGCGTCTTTAGGATTTTGCACCTGCTTCGCCTTGCTGGGTTGAAGACTCGGACTCGGCTTGTGCATATTCACGCTTGCGGTAAGTCTTCTCTCGCCCGGTCTACTTGTTGCTTTCCTCCCCCTCCGTCTTTCTAGTCGGCCGAATTGGCCGATCGCGGGGTGCGAGAACAAAGCGTTGCGATCGGGTGAGAAGAATGTGCGTTTTAGTTGTCAGGCGGATATCGTTACCGACGCAGCTTGTCTCAATTCAACAACCGGTGGACAGCCTGTTAATTGCCTGATGGTAATTGACATCGGTCCGCTATCGTGCAAATCCTCCGCGGGATTTTGCGGGGGGAAGAGGGCCCGAGAAAATCTGCAGGCGCCACTGAAGCATCGAGCAAGCAGTCCCTGCCACTGCGGCGGTCGCCCGCTGGAGGCGAGGGCCCCTCAGTCTTGCCGCGACTTCTGGACCTGTGAAGGCCAGGGTGGTGACAGTCCCGCGGCCCCGGCAGTGGCTGGCGGCGCGCGCGAGGGGGTGGCGTGAGGGGGCGGCCTCCGATGCAGGCGGTGCGCTTGTTAGAAGGTCTGAAATGGGCCTGGGGCCTTTTTCAGAGGGCTTCTTGGCGCTTCCTGTCAGCCAGGAGCGCCTGTAAGAAGGCCCCTGTCTTCTTAAAAGTCCCCCCCGCCTTGTTGGGGGGCCGCCCCTTTGGCGCTGCGCCCTTGCGTGCGCCGCCAAAATGGTCTGGGGCCCGAGGAGGCAAGAGGAGTCATGACCCCCCTCCTGTCCCTGCTGCAGGAAGTCCCAGTCCAGACCAGGACTCGTCAAGCGCAAGACATTGGGGTGTCTCGTGCGAGGGCGCGGCTCCTGATGGGAGGAGCTCGCGGGCCCCGAGCGGTGGGGCAGGGGGTGATGGTTGGGGAACGGAGAGCGGGCACCAAAGCAGGGGGTGGGTGCCAGGGGCGGTCGGGGACACGGCCAGCATTAGAAATTGGCAGCAAGAAAAGACGTCGCCAGGGCGCGGGGCAGTCGGGAGCAGTCAGGGGCGGGGCCGAGCGCGGGAAGCTGGCGGCATCGAAATCGGGGGTTGCCTACTGCGCCACCTGGCCGAAGGTGCCCCTGGCTTCTCGCGCCGTTTCGGAGCCGCTGGGGCCCTCTGGGCCTCGCGGGGGGGTGCTCTAGCGGCCGAATGTACGGGGCCCAAAAAGGTGCAGCGGAGGGTAAACGCCGGTGCCGCGGACAGTCGGGGCCTAGGGGCGTGGCCAAGCGAAGGAAGTTGGCGGCATCGGGCGGCAGGCACCAGGGCTGGTGCCAGTCGGGGGCAGGTCCGCGCAGAGGACCCAGGCGGCGCCGGGGGAGGTCGCCGGGGCCAGGTGCAGGTCGGGGGCAGGGTCGAGCGAAGGAAAGCGGCGGCAGCGGACCGCGAGCACCCAGAGCCGAAAGCAGCCTGGGGCAGGGCCGCACGCCTAAAAGAAAACGGTGGCAACGGACGGCAAGCACCAGCTCTCGTCATGCCTCGGGGCCCGTGGAGGGCTCCGAGGGCTTCAGGACTCATCAAAAAACGACCCCGGGAAAAAATCAGGTCCCGGGGAGGGCCCCCCCTGGGGTCCAGGATCCGTTTCCCATCACATTTTCTTTCATATCAAACGCTCAAGTCCTGTGGTCCGCTGTGGATCTGGCTGCACAGAGGTAGCGAGGGTGAGCGCCAGGGCCGGGGGCAGTCGGGGATGAGTGCGGTCGGGAACTTTTGGATCGCGTGTCGTTCCGCCGGTTCTGGCCCACCGCGCTTCCGCGCGACGCGCTATCCACGGCCCAGTCCCCAGGCGTTGACGTCCAAGGCCTTTCCAAGACTCCCGGCCCTCCGAGCGGAGCGACACGCTGCCCACTTGCAAGGCATAGCGTGTCGCCAGGGCCGCCGTGGCGACACGCTATCTAACATGTCCCGACAGTTGGGCCGAGCGGGGGACGTTGGTCATGGAGGAGGCTGGCTGAGGACGACGACGGACAGGACGAGGGCGAGGAGGAGGAAAAGGAGGAGGAGGAGGAAAAGGAGGAGGAGGAGGAGGAGGAGGAGGAGGAGGAGGAGGTGGAGAATGAGGAGAAGGAGGAGGAGGAGGACGAGGAGGAGGTGGAGGAATAATAATAACAATCATAATAATACTGTCCATAATAATAATAGTAATGCCACTACTAATAATAACAATCACAGTGGTATTAAGCATAAGAGTAATCAAACTAGTAATAAGAGAAGAAGAAGATACTAGTATTGACGATAATAATGAGAAGACAAATATAAAACTAACAATAAGACGAATACTAATAATATGAGTAAGAAGAATAAGACACATACTAGTACTACTAATAAGAAGAATACTGGAATACTGCGGAACATAATGATACTAATAATAACACTAATAATAACTTTAATAATAATTTGCATGCAATAATACAAATAATACGAATCATATTAACACTGAACACCATAAACATAATACGAATAATGTTAATAATAAGAAGGATAATACGAATACTAAGAATAACAAGGCGAATACTATTATTAAACAATAGTAATAAGAATACTAGTAATGAAAAGACTACTGATACGAATCATAGTAATAATGAGAAGAAGACGGACAATACTAATCTACATAATAATACTGATACCAATAATAATAATCACACTTACACTATGAATAATAATAGTGATGATGGTACTGATGACACTACTACTAGTATCAATAACAAGAATAATACTTTTATTAATCCTACTAAGAATAATACTAGTAATAATATTTGTAACACTATAAATCAAAATACAAATAACACTACTAATAATCATAACACTAATATCAATGCTACTAATATTAATCATACGAATAATGATAGTAGTAGTAATACTACTAATCATACTAGTAATGATAGTACTAATGATAATACAACCAATAATAATATTAATAGTAATGATGCTATTAATGTAATATCCATCATAATTTCAACCAACATAATAATATTATTACTAATAATTATACTCATAATAATATTACTACTACTACGACGACTACTACTACTACTACTACTAATAATACTAATACTACTACTACTAATAATAATAATACTACTAACAATAATACTACTAATAATGCGAATAATTTTAATAGTAATACTAATAATAATATTAGTAATAATACTAATAATATCAATAATCATAGTAATAATAATAATAATACTACTGATACTAATAACAACAGCAATAATATTAATAATAATAATAATGCTAATAATAATACTATTAATAATATTACTAATAAGGATAATAATAATATTAATAATAATAATACTAATAATAATAATAACGATAACAATAACAATAACAACAAAAACAATAATATCAATACTACCAATTATATTATTCATAATACGAATACTACTACGAATAATAATTATAAGAAGAAGAAGAAGAAGAAGAAGAGGAAGAGGAGGAGGAGGAGGAGGAGGAGGAGGAGGAGGAGGAGGAAGAGAGGAGGAGGAGGAGGAGGAGGAGGAGGAGGAGGAGAGGAGGAGGAGGAGGAGGAGGAGGAGGAGGAGGAGGAGGAGGAGGAGGAGGGTAAGGGGCGATGGTAGAAGGAGCAGGAGCGGGAGCAGGAGCAGCGGGAGGCAGCACGAGGCAGCGGCAGCGGCAGCGTGCCCCCCCGCCCCCCTCCCCCGCCCCCCACCAGAGCGCCCCTCCGACCAGAGGAGGACGAGCAGAGCAGGTCCCCCCCCGTGCGCGAACCCCGAGGAGCAGCAGCAGCAGCAGCAGCAGCAGCAGCAGCAGCAGAATGTTATTGTACCACCCTTAGTTTTGAAGATTATAGAATCCTGAGTGTTGACCTACACTTAGATTTCCAGAGCCTGAGCGCGTGCAAAGCCATGTACTACAGTATGACACTTGGTCTACTAAGTAGTGCAGTGATATTTGTGCGTGCAGTGCTCATTATAGGAAGAATCGTGATATGTGTGCCGTACCTTGCTGTCTTCGTTTGTTTCGCACTCGCCGCGGGCATTCTCTAGGCCCGAGGTCGGTACGCTGAGGACGTAAAGCGACTAGGACCCCATGCCAGAGTCCTACCAGTTCCAAGTCTGGACCGACGGGCTGACCCAGGAACAAGGGGAGGGAGGGGGAGGGGGACACGGGTGCTCACCTCCCTCGGGCCTCACCTCCATCCTTGATCCTGTCCATATAGCTCCCTTTGCTCTCGACCAGCAGCTCTCCCACGGTTCCCTCTCTAGGGCGTGTGGAGGTAAAATTCTATCGTACACATTTGTTTGCACATTACATCTATGTTGGACAGCTCACACCCTGCTCGTGCCCATATCAGTAAGTTCTACCCAGCCGTCCCTCGAGAAGGCTGGCGTGAGTTCATACAGAAGATCCCCATTCAAGACCTCCTGGCCCACATGGCACAGGTGTGTACTGGGACAAGATTTGGGACAACACGAGCAAACGGAATGCACACCACAGCACATTTCTTCCTATGGGCCCTACAGGGCTTCCCCACCAGACAGCTCGACAGTCTCTGCCGAAGTGCTAGATGCACCCTCGGCCTATGGCTGCAACACGGTAGTGGGAACAAGGATGCCTGGAACACCTTCTATGGTTTGGGCGTCATGCACACACTACACTTCATGGTCGAGAATGCTGAAAAAAAGTCATACGTTCGAGTTATCCTGCGCGCGGCGAAGCCAGCCCTACAGACATGTATCCTTGCTAGGTGTTTTCGTTTCCAGTTTTGGCATAAATACATTACACAGCTGCACCACCTTCTCTGGTGCCCACAAGATAGCGTTGCTAACTCAGCCCTTCTATACGTTGCGCTGTCCACCGAGAGTGGGCAGTGGTACATTGGAAAGGCACAAGCAACACGACTACGCAACCGAGTCTTGTGGCACGGCGGACTCGCACGGTATAAAGAACACTATGAAACTACGTATCGGAGAATGGGTGGTCAAGTACACCGGCCACGATATAAATCGTGGAGCAGCGATGCGTGGTGGAGTTTCTGTGCCCTGCCAATTTCGTCAGGATCGACTGAACACATCTTGCGATACGAAAGCCTCGTTATTGAAGTTCTCCAACCCCCGACCCAGAAGACCAGAAAGGAGTACACACCTCGAGAAGGGAGTCGACAGAGAGACTTTCCAAGATTCCGTAAGAAGTACACAGTTTCGAGCGAGATTGCACTTAACCTCATCTGTAAAATACGATATGACTCGGATTTTCGTGCTCGTTTCTTTCGACAATCATATTCCTGGCGTGCCCTCCTTACCTCCCTCGATAATAAATATTCTCTCAAGCCCAGAGACATTGAGAGATTGCTCTATAACCGAGGATATGAGGCGTGGTTGGCAATCTACCTGTCAGAATACAAGCACCGCTTGGACTACAAGAGAGCATGGCGACACGCCCACGTTGCAGAGTACATACTGTGTGTCTGGAATCGAGCATCCCTCTTGCCGGGAGAGCAGAAGCGTACAGCACAGAGTAAGCTCGAGCGCTTCCTGCACACAGGGAACCTCCTGCCACGTAGAGTATATAATGTACATGTGTCGACAGATATGCCACGTGTCTTGGGCATTGTTCGTAGAATCGTTGACAGATACCTCACACGCGTGTGTGCACACAAAACATACTTGTTGTCCTTCCTTCGTGCAAAAACACGTGTTCTTGCTTCTAAGTTGGAGAAGGTCAGTGATCGTATCACACAGCAGTATGCAGCATCCGCTCTCTTCAGCCTTAACATGTTCCATGAGATCTGCCAGCATCCCACGTATGCTCCACTCCTCTGTTATGATGTATTCTGGTGTGATCACTACTGGGACGTACCAGTGGACACAGCTCCAGCACGACTTTGGCAGCAGATGGAAGGTCAGCTGCGACAGCACCATTGGTTGTACATGTTCTCTAGACGTCCTCCCTGCTTTGCTTCCCTGGGACTCCGTTTCTGGCGTGCTTTCTTGGAAGTCTGTCCGTCCCACAGCTTACGTGTTTCTCCTCCCTTGGTCTCTCTCCGAGACACCCTCGTTCAGGAACTTGGACATGTTGTGTGGGTGGGGGTTGATAAAGACCCTCACAGGCGTGTGGGAGTCCCCTGGCACCAGTACCTCTGGCACCTCGGTAAAATTTTCCTTGAAGACCCCGCCCGCTACCAACACATGCCCGACCTCACACGTAAGAGCGTGGCCAAGAGACAGAGACGTTTGGACAAGACGTACATCCCACGACGTTGGAGGAGTCCAGTGCCAGCCCAGCCTGAGCACATTGCACGTGCATACATCACATACAAAGGTAAGTGTCTGTCACACGTGGATGGCACCCTTATATGTGAGAAAGAGCACGCGCATGTGCGAGAGATCGTCTCAGCATACCATGCAACGCAGAAGCGTTTCTTGGGTAAAGTTGCTAGAGCCATCCGACTGGCAAAACGATATTCATCATATTATTCTTGGACGTTGTGGAAGCCCAATGATCTCCCCGCGGTCATCAGATCGCGCGTTGCCCAGCTCAAGGTTGAACCCCTCTGGATCACAAAATGTAGGAGATGTAAGCAGCGCAAGACGCCTCTTAGTTTTTGTAAGGCTGACGCCTCGCAGTTCTTCAAGGACGCGAGCTATGATAGAGGTGCCTGGTGCGTGCGAGACCTCCTCAAGAGACTCACAGCACAGCATGGTTGCACAGGTGTGTGTGTGTACACAGAGGTAAGCAAGCGTCAGGGTATTTATACAAGCCTGGAGACAACATACGCCTGCAGCATGACCTCATTAAGTTTTCTGACATCTCGAATGCCCTGCACTATGTTAAACAGGATTGTTTTTTTGCAGTTGGAGAGGAGATATTCAAGCGAAGACGCGGCTGGGCGATGGGCGCCAGCCTATCTGAGCCCGCCACGCTCGCAGATCTCGGAGACCGTGTGCACCAGCTGTATTCAAACCATAGATATGCATGTTCCCTGGGCCTTGCTTTTCCTAGTGTCCCTGCCTCCCAGGTCATCCAAGGAGTTTTATACGTTGATGACAGTTTGTCGTTCTCGCGGACCCTGTGTGGGAAATGTTTGTTTCGTTCGCTCCAAAAACTGTTTCCCGCCGACGTCGGATTCACATGTGAAGGTACAGAGCTTCCCATCCCTTTCCTCCAGTGTAATATCGTCGACTCGCCCCAAGGGTTTTCATGTCAAGCCTTCTCTGCCAATCATGAGTATGCCAGCGGCCAACGCACGCGGCCAAAGTTTGCCAAGTTCCCTTCCTACTCCTCTGCTCCTGCTAACCTCCCTGCCCCCTTCATCCGCACTCGATTGTGGGAGCGTCTCATCTCCTTCAATGCCATGGGGGAAGGGGTGCCGGAGAGAGCGCAGCAGGCCACAGTTGATCTTGTTTGCGAAGTCTTTGCTTTGGGCTGGAGCGCCAGAGACATCGGTCATGCTTTCAGATCGGTGCCCAGACGCCATGCTTCGTCGTACCTCACTCTGGTCAGGAGACTCGGTAGATTTCTCTGCAAGCGAGCTTCGGAGCTGGACA
>CAUYUJ010014553.1:311271-351271 GCA_963575745.1 Prorocentrum cordatum
GCGTCTCTCCGTGGCCTCTGGGGCCCCTCCGGGGGCGCCCCCGTGGCCACGGCCAGGTCCGCCTCGGAGCTCTGGCCTTGAGCGCACCCCTGGGAGGAACCCCAGCGGGCCAGGTCCTGACTGCGGAGGGATGGCCTCGGGAGTCGGCGTCGTCCGAGCGGTGATGGGGAGCGGACTTGCAATCTTCGGGCGAGCTTCCGAGCGGGGCGCAATGGAGCCATCGACGCTGCCCTGGCATGTGTGCCAAACGGCCCGCGTGCGCCCTCGGAGCTGCTGCACTGCGAGGAGAGGGCGGCCGAGGAGCTGCGGGCGGTGGAGGCTCTGTGCTCCGAGGCGGCGGGCGACCCCAGTCATCGGGAGTCAAAGTGCACCTGGTTGTCATGCACGCGGGTGTTGTCACGCAGAGGGCGGGAGAATTCGCTTCGCGTTCAGCAAGGTTTCTAGCCGAGGCGAGAAGGAGTGGCAGCATGCCTGCAGGAGGTGTTGGTGGCTCGAGGCCTGGGTTCAACCTCCTTCCCCGCGCAATGTGCTTAATCAGACGTTCCCGAATCGTCCTCATCCTTGCTCCGGTCAAGAGCACGGGGTGCATGTAGTGCCAGCGTGAGCAGGGTCTTGCGCAAGCCGAGGCATGCTCAGCATGTCGAGGATCCTGCGCAGGAGGCTGGAGCCCGCCGTGTCTGTGGTGGTGTGCCGGGCGACCGGTTCGAGCACGAGGGTTGGCGCGACCCAGAGGAGCACCAGCAGGACGTTCAATGCCCCACGGGAGGCGCTGGCCAGCGTCCTGGCGGTGATACCGCACGCAGTCCCCCAGCCCATTTCAGCGCATCCCTCACACGCTTCGTGGCCCCTATAGTTAGTTTATCGGGATTATAGGGAGCTCCAACTAAGGCCCCAGGGGGGGAGATAGGGGGTACTGCATGCGGTCCTCCAGCTCGTTTCGGCGCACCCCTCACATGTTTCGTTGCCCCATAGGGGGCTCCAACTGAGGCCCCAGGGGAGGGCATGCCAGGAGGGGGCCGTCGCTCGAACAGACAACGTCGTAACACACAAACTTTGAGAGCTCCCCTCGGATTTCTTGGGTCGGCTCTGGGCCCCCCCCCAGCGGCGCCTCCGGCGCCACCCCTGGCGCGCTCAGCGCGCCAGGCAGGGGGTCCAGCGCCGATCCCAGAAATCCGCGCGGAGCTCTCAGAGCTGATGCTGCTCATGCAGCTTTTTCTTCCTCTGACCGCTGGGGCGGGCCGCCCAGGAGCGCCTGCAGAAGGGCTTCCCAGCCCCGGGCGGCACGCCGAGCGGCGGCGTCGTTGCGCGCGCCTGCTGACCTGCGAGTCACGGCCGCAGGGGCTTGGGATTCCAGGGAGGTGACCTCGCAGTGGGGGTGGCGCCAATGCCAGCGAGGGTGGCAGCGCCGCGGGGCAGCAGCGTGGGGGGTCTGTCAGTGACCCCTCATCCTCCTCCTGCTCCTCCTCCTGCTCCTCCTCGTGTCCTCCACCTCCTCCTCTTCCCCATCCTCGTCCTGGTCCTCCTCGTCATCCTCCTCCCCATACTCCTCCTCCCCGTCTACTTCCGCCTCCTCCTCCTCCTCCTCCTCCTCCTCCTTGTTCTCCTCCTTGTTCTCCTCCTTGTTCTCCTCCTTGTTCTCCTCCTCCTCCTCCTCCTCCTCCTCCTCCTCCTCCCCCTCCTCCTCCTCCTCCTCCTCCTCCTCCTCCTCCTCCTCCTCCTCCTCCTCCTCCTCCTCCTCCTCCTCCCCCTGTCGAGGAGGGCGGATGGCTCGGCCAAGCGGTGCAGCTGCGGAGGGCGAAGGCTCCCGAAACGGCTGCGCTCGACCCTGCAGGTGCCTATTGGCCGATGCAGTCTTCAGCGCCCACACAGCTTCGAGCCGCGCTCTGGAGGGAGGATGAGGAGGAGGAGGAGGAGGAGGAGGAGGAGGAGGAGGAGGCAGAGGAGAAGGGAGAGGACGAGGAGGAAGAGGAGGAGGAGGCAGAGGAGGAAGAGGAAGCAAAATAGTTGTAGTAGTAGTAGTAGGAGGAGGAGGAGGAGAAGGAACAGGAGGACGAGGACGAGTAGGGGGAAGTTGAATCGGAACTTGGTGGGTGGATGGTGGTGGTGGAGGAAATGTGGCGAGGCAGTGTATGTGGGTAAGGAGGAGGGGGAACACTATGCCGACTGTGATGATGATGCTACTGCTGCTGATGATGTTGATGATGCTGATGATGACATTGTTGATGATAATGATGCTGATGCTGCTACTGCTGCTGCTGCTGATGCTGCTGCTGACGATGATGATGATAATGATGGTGAGGGTGCAGCTGCTGCAGCTGATGATGCTGATGCTGTTGCTACTGCTGCTGATGATGGTGATGATGTTGCTGATGATGTTGCTGATGGTGATGATGAGGTTGATGATGCTGATGCTATGGATGATAAGTATGTTGATGATGCTGCGGCTGGTAATGATTACGATGGTGGCGATGGTAACGATGATGACGACGATGAGGAAGCTTACCATGATGACGATGACTCCGACAACGACGATTCTGACGATATCGATGACGATGGCGATGCTGCTGATGATGATCATGATGATGACGACGGTGATGGTGATGATGATGATGATGATGATGATGATGATGATGATGATGATGATGCTGATGATGATGATGATGATGATGATGATGATGGTGCTGATGATGATAATGTTGATGTGAATGATGATGATACTGATGATGGTGGTGATGATGATGATGATGATGATGATGATGATGATGTTCGCTATGCGGATGCTGCTGCTGATGATGATCGCGATTCTGATAATCGTTCTGATGACGATGCCGATGACGCTGATCATGCTGATGATGGTGATGATGACGATGATGAGTGATGGCGGTGGTGGTGGTGATAATGCTGATCATGATGGCAACGGTGATGACCATGCTGCTGCTGATGATGATGATGATGATGATGATGATGATGATGATGCCGACGGTGATGATGACGACGATGATGATAATGATGACGATGATGATGACAATACTGCTGCTGCTGACGATTCTGATGCTGATGCTGATGCTGCTGATAAATACGATGATGATGCTGATGATGATAATGATGATGATAGTGATGATTATGCTGATGATGATGCTGACGATGACGATGATGATCATCATCATGATGATGATGCTGATGATTATGATGCTGATGATGTTGTTGTTGATGATGATGCTGTTTCTGGTGATGATGATGCTGATGACGATGACGATGACGATGACGATGATGATGATGATGACGATGATGACGATGATGATGCTGATGATGATGATGATGATGATGATGATGATGATGATGATGATGATTCTGCTGCTGCTGATGACGATTCTGATGCTGATGCTGATGCTGCTGATGACTGCAATGATGAGGTTGAGGCGGGCGACTATTATGATCATGCTGCTCCTGATGATGATACTTTTGCTTATGACTCTGATACGGATGATGGCGACGCCCGTGATGTTGTTGTCGTTGACGATGATGACGACGATGAAAACGAGGACGACGATGATGATGGTGGTGGTTACGATGATGACGACGACGATGAAGATGAAGATGACGGTGACGACGATGACAATGATGGTGACGATGCCACTGATGCTAACGATGATGATGATGATGATGATGATGATGATGATGATGATGATGATGATGATGATGATGATGATGATGATGATGATGATGATGATGATGATGATGATGATGATGATGATGATGATGATGATGATGATGATGATGATGATGATGATGATGATGATGATGATGATGATGATGATGATGATGATGATGATGATGATGATGATGATGATGATGATGATGATGATGATGATGATGATGATGATGATGATGATGATGATGATGATGATGATGATGATGATGATGATGATGATTCTGGGTGTGGTGATGGTGGTGGGGGTGTTGGGGGTGATGAGGAGGATGAGGAGGATGAGGAGGAAGTGTAGGGTGATGAGGACGTCATTTCGGAGCAGGTTCGCGGAGGATGGGGAGGACGGGGAGGATGTGGAGGAGGGCGGCGGCGAGGGTGTCGATGGGGTTGGGGCTGCGCGACCCAGGCGCTCGTCGTGCAGCCCAGCGGCCCGCTCACCTCCGTGTGCGCTGTCCCGGGCTCTTCCCAGCTGTGCTCCCGCTCAGCCATTCGCCCGTTCCCTCTTACCCCGCTTCCTCGACCACCCCCACCTCCTCCTCTTCCGCTTTCTCCGCGTCCCATCCCCTCCCCTCCCCTTCTCCTCTGCCTCCCCCATCCCTTCCCCTCCCCCTTCCTCCCCCATCCCCTTCCCCTCCCCCTTCCCCTCCCTCTTCCCCTCCCCCTTCCCCTTCCTCCCCCTCCCCTTCTCCTCTGCCTCCCCCATCCCCTTCCCCTCCCCCTTCCTTTGCCCAACGCTCCTGCGAGAGCGCGGTCCTCGCTCTGGAATGCGCAGCGCCGCTCCCCACACTCTCGCCTCTTCTCGCTCTGCCTCCTCCTGCTCCTCCTCCTCCTCTTCTTCTTCTTCTCCTTCTCCTTCTTCTCCTCCTTCTTCTTCTTCTCCTTCTCCTCCTCCTCCTCCTCCTCATCCTCCTCATCCTCTTCTCCTTCTCCTCCTCCTCCTCCTCCTCCTCATCCTCCTCCTCCTCATCCTCTTCTTCTTCTTCTTCTTCTCCTTCTTCTTCTTCTTCTTCTTCTTCTTCATCTTCCCTGCTTCTGCTCGCACTCCGCACGTCCACCTCCGCACACACCCCTCGCACGCTTCGTGTGGCCCCCCCCGGAGAGCTCGGGCGCCCGCCTGCGGTTTCGGTGGGCGCCGCCGCGCGGCCCACCGCGGCCCCCAAGCCGGGGCACGCCCCTCGCACGCGCCGTGTGGCCCCAGAGGGGAGCGCTCCGGCTGCGGGCTCGGGCGGCTTCGGTGGGCGCCGACGTACACCTTGCTCACCTCTAGTTCTTCGAGCGTTCCTTGATCTTCAGGGGGGGCCAGGATCCTTTCATTTCTAACTGTTCTGTCCTGGGCCTCTTCCTGGCCACCTGGGGGGCCGGGAAGGATTAGAAA
Source organism: Prorocentrum cordatum (assembly GCA_963575745.1). NCBI lineage: Eukaryota > Dinophyceae > Prorocentrales > Prorocentraceae > Prorocentrum > Prorocentrum cordatum. The sequence goes on from CAUYUJ010014553.1 coordinate 316,356, forward strand.
CGAGCGCAAGTAGAAATGGGCACGACTAGAGATGAACGACGTGTACGGCATACCAGCCCCCAGGTCGGCACACCCATCGCACGTGTCGTGGCCCCAGAGCGAGAGCTCTGCCTACGGTCTCAGTGGGCGCCGCCGCATCGCGTGCGCGCGCCCGTGTCGACACACCCCTCGAGCGCTTCCGCGTGGCTCCATGAGGAGCGCCACTCACGGTCTCCGTGGCCGCCAGCGAAGGGCGTCCGCGCGCCCATGTCGGCACACCTTTTACAGGATCTGGCTTGAATATGGAACACTTGCTTTTCAAAAGGGGCCCGGTCGTTCCTTTGGCTTGCGTGCGTTCCGCTACCTTCCTGGCGGCGAGCCCCCCTGGTGCTCCTTCGGCCTTCCCAGACTTGCCTGGAACAAAAAGGGGCTTCGCTCCAGTTGGGCGGCCTTTTGTGGGGTCACAGTTGAGGCGGCCTGTGTTGGCGCCGATGTTTTATTCGGGCGAAGTGCTCCCAGACAGCGGGCGGGTGTCAGCTCCGCCTCCGTGCCTTCCCTCCCCGGCGAGCTTCTGCACCCGGCGCTCTGGCAGGCAGGGGTCGGTTCAAAAAAAAGGGGCTTCGCTCCTTCTTCATCGTTCCTTAGGTCAGGCCGAACACTCTGCGAGGCCTGTGGTCCCGCGGGGAGCTCCGCCTGCGGTCTCCGAGGGCGCCGACGCAGGGCCGCGCCGCGCCCGCTTCGGCAAGCTGCTCACACGTCTCTCGTGGCCTGCTGAAGGAGCGCCGCCTTGCGGCCTCCGTGGGCGCCGGCGCACGACACCGCCGCCTCCATCTCGGCACACCCCTCACACGCTTCGTGCCCTTCGGGGAACTACACCCTATGGGCCCAGGTGCAGGGTCCGCACATGGTGCGCCTCCCACTCGGCACGCACCCCTCACGAGGATCGTGGCCCCATACGGAGCTGCACTGACGACCCCAGAGGCAGGGATCCTATGGCGAGGCCGCCCATGTCAACGCACTCCTCACTAGGATCGTGGCCTCATGTGAGAGCTCCACGTATGGCCCCAGCGGGAGGGTCGGGATGGCGACGCCGTCCATCTCGGCGCACCCCTCACGAGGATCGTAGCCCCATGGGGATCTCCATCTACGGCCCCAGTTGAAGTGTCCGCATGGCGGCGCCGCCCATTTCGACATACCTCCCACGAAGATCGCGGCCCAATACGGAGTCCACCTGCGACTTTAATGGGAAAGTTTGCAGGCGTACTTCCGCCCGTTCAGGCACATCACCCACGTGAGCCCCACCTACGGCCCCAATGGGATAGTTGACATGCGGATCCCCTACCATTTTGGCATACCTCTTATTCGTTTCGCGCCCCATAGAGCCTTCCACATGCGGTCCCGCTGGAACAGTTTGGAAGCACTCCCCGCCCATGTCTGCATATCCTTCAACTGTATCGTGCATGGACATGTTCATCACCACCGTTACATGAGGCTGCTAAGGGTTGGGTCCCTCGCTAGGCCAATTCCACTCACCGATACCGCCAGTGACACCACGGCTGCCACCGCGTGGCCTGTGAGTTTACGCCCCCAATGCCAGCAGAACATCACCCTCACCACCACATTCGTTGTGAGTGACATCGGTTCACAATCACCGCTGTGATCGCGACGACGATGACCGCCACACCCGTAGCTATCCGTCTCGCAGCCAGGAGGGGGATGGCCCGGGTGTGGACCATGTTAGAGGTCAGGGGGCCATGAGCGGCTCCTCTTCGGGCTTCTCCCATCACCACCAAAAGGCACCACAGCAGAGGCACCATGACCAGTATCATCACCAGTAGCGCCGAGAGGAGGGGGGAGGGACGAGGCAGGACAAGGATGCTGGATGTCCAGCAATATGACGAGCAGGGGCAGGAACAAACGGAGGAGGAGGAGGAGGAGGAGGAGGAGGAGGAGGAGGAGGAGGAGATGAGGAGGATGAGGAGGATGAGGATGAGGAGAAGGGACAGGGAGGAGGTGGAGGAGGAGCAGCGAGGGGGTGGAGGAGGCAGAGGAAACATGAGGCGGAGGGAGGAGGAGTCGGTGGGAGAAAGAAGAGGAGGAGGAGGAGGACCAGCGTAAACCTCAGATGCATCAGTGATGCTGCAATGCACCATCCCGTCCCAAGTGCTCTCTCCATAGTTCCCTACAAACTTTCCTTCTCACTTCTGGAAGACCCCCCCTTTGAAACATGTTAGCCAGCGCGGACCCCAAACAGCGATTCTTGCAACATAGGCGGTGCAATCAAGGTGGTGCCATCAAGGTTGTGCAATGTATGTGGTGCAATCTATGTGGTGCAGAACAATACGAATCAATGCAACTACATGCAAAGGATTGCAACGCAATGCAAAGCAATGCATCTAGTCGTTACCCTCGCTCCCGCTGCGCATTTGACATGCGAGCATCTGCGCGCGTTCCGCGCATTTGGCTCAAGTGGCTTTGAGTATCCAGCGCGTCTGCGCCCGAGCAGGAAAAAGGGTGTGCGCTTGCCATTCGTAGTGCGCATATCATTCATGCATCTGTGAATCTACTTGACGGAACACAGCAGCCATGTCCCACGGCGTCGTTAAGGAACCATTCATCTACATGATCCATGAGAAGGGTCCCCTCAACTAGGAAATGAGAGCAAAGAAAACGCTCGATCGTCGAGGAAGGTCAATTACCTGACGAACCAGTGGTTATCCGCCGCAATGATGATGTGTAGATATCCTGACGCGATGTGTGTAGGCGGTCACCACAGGAGCTGCAGTGGGACACGTCGAAGTGCATGTGGTGATTATGAAAGACGAGATGATTCTCTTGAAACTCTAACAGGAAAGACCCCGAGTGTGGATGTGTGCCCCGATAAGTGCAAAATGCTTACTCCCAGAAAGCGTAGCAATGCCCGCGATCTAGACAAGAACTCGAATAATGGCGAAGCGCCCCCTCTGTCCCCAGAGTCTGGATCGGATGTCAACATTTCTCGAACTTTGCCGGGAGAGCACAGCAAGGGACAATACGGATCATCGACCGATATCGTTCCACTGGTGAGGCTTCGTCGTCGGGAGACGGGATGAGTGCGCCACCTGCGGCGTACGTTACGGCGTACGAGAGCGACCTTGAGAGAAACCGTTACGTTGAGCTCACACATGTCGGATCTAGGGGCGCCGAGATCGAGCCCGACGGTCTTAATGTTGACATGGCGGGTAATGGGGCCATTGGCTCCGATCCCGCCTGCTCACCCCCTTCGATCCCGAAGCTGTTGTACACATTTTTGACAACACATGTGCGCGGTTCGAAAGAGGGAGCCACATTTAGGAAATAACCTGTGCTCGACCCTTTAACATGTTGCAAGCTTTTAGGACGATTGTGCGCGGCGCTAAGGTGATAGTCACACTTTGAAAACCACCTCCCTTCCATCCTGAACACTGTTGCACATTTCAAGCTTCCGGGCCATTCATGACGAGGAAGGCTCAGGCGAAGCGCGCGTCTCGCCCTACCCATACGTCTAGCGGTGCCACATGGAGAAGTTTTTCAAGAGGAAGGGGAAGGAGGAGGAGGAGGAGGAGGAGGAGGAGGAGGAGGAGGAGGAGGAGGGAAGGAGGAGGAGGGAGGAGGGGAAGGGGGAGGAGGAGGAGGGAGGAGGGTGAGAATGATGATGAGCAGGAGGAGGAGGAGGGGGGGAGGAGGAGGAGGAGGAGGACGAGGAGGAGGAGGAGGAGGTGGAGTAAGATGAGGAGGAGGACGAGGACGGGGAGAAGGAGGAGGAGGAGGAGGAGGAGGAGGAAGAGGAGTAGAAGGAGGAAAAGGAGGAGGAGGAGGAGGAGGAGGAGGAGGAGGAGGAGGCGGAAGAGGAGGAGAAGGAGGAAGCTGTGGACGAGGACGAACAAAACAAGGTGGCCGGTGTGGGAGGAGCGGCGCGGCGGCTGAGGTTCACGGGCGCGCTCGACGGCGGGGTCCGCTGCTACAGGACGGATGTGCACCGCGCCGTGCCGGAGAGGAGCTTCAAGGCCGGGCTCGCCCCTTCCGGCCGTGAGAAGCTGGGAGGATCGCCGTGGAGCGGGGGTTCGTAGAGGGGAAGGCTATCCGAATGTGGGTTTAGAGAACGAACCCAGCTGGATGCTCGCAGTTCCCTTTTCCAGGGGCCATTGAGAGCGACCTTCCTCTAACATCCCCCCTGCCCCTACCCCACCTTTACGTCCTCCCGAATGAAGGAAAGGGGGTCCTGGGGGGAACGGGTCCTCAAACCAGGGGCCTCTCCCAGGACCAGCTCCTCATCCCGAGGCGTTCTTGATGGCCCCATGGGTCTGTGGAGGGCCCCGGGGGCCCAGACAGGGAAGACAAAGTCCAGGGTCCCTCTCCTCCAGAACCCCTTTCCTTCCTGTAGGGTTATGATGTTCCAGCCCATTTGAGCCTTGACCACCAGAAAGAATTTCGAGCTCCAAGAAAGTACCGAAACTTGAGGGTTTTCATGTGTCGGGCCCTGGGAGGCAATACTCGTTCGACACTTGTTCGATACTTTTCTGGGTGCTCGAGATTATTGAATCGCTTCGCTTATTCCGCCGGCCCATACTGCGCGCCGTTGTCGACTGGCCGAGTGGTCTTTCGCGGTGCGGAGCTGCAGGGGCGGCGGCTGTTTTTATCAGGCTTTGCGTTCGGCGTGTGAGGCTTCTCGGTGGCAGCTGGGGGTGTCTTGAACGCGTTGCGGGCCGTCTGGAAGCGTTTTGGCCTATGGGGACTCTTTCGGGAGGTCTCTTGGTGGCCTCTTGGGCACTCTGAAACGCGTCGGGTCGTTGGCACTTGCTTGCGTGCTCGGGGGGGCATTTTGAGGGCCTCCTGGGGCCGCTTGGGGGCCTCTTGGGGGCCTCCCGAGGGCCTGATGGGTCCAGGCCCCCCACGCCGCACCAGGGTGGCGTCCCCCGCACTCGGAGCCCAAAGAGGAAGGAGTGAACCAGAGGAGCGAGAAGTCACGACACCGATGCGTCTCATGATTTCGAGGTTTGCTTGTTGTCCCGCGCGGCCAGAGACGATTGGCCGAGCAGGGTTTGTGGAGGGTCGCTAGAGACCCCAGAACTCTCGGAATGCGTCCTGAACCACTCGTATCATGACGCTACAGTCTCGTCCTGGTGGGGGGGGGAGCCGCAATCGCCGTTGCCGCCGCCGCCGCCGCCGCCGCCGACGACGAAGACGACGACGACGACGACTACGACGCCCCCGAGACCTCCAGCGGCGTCACCTGCCTGGCCGTTTCCGCTGCCCCCCCGGCGGCCGTGGGCGGGTCCGCCTGGCTGGCGGTGGGCTGCGAGGACTCGGCGCTGTCGGTGCTCGGGGAGGCACGCCCGCGCCCGCCTCCGCGGGGGGAGGGGGGGACAGCTCGAGACCGCGAGGCCTCGAAGAAGGGGCCCTGGCATCGCTCGGACGTGTGCGTACCCTCCAGGCCTCCTAGCTGGGGTCGGAGTAGATGGGGTCGAAGGATCGCGCCGCATCGCCGATGCATCGACTATGCGGCTCGATGTGGAGCCCGTGTTTCCCCACGCCGACGTCGCCGATGCATCGCCGACGTCGCCGATGCATCACCGATGCATCGCGGATGCATCGGCGATGCATTGGCGATGCGGCGCGACCCTTCGACTCCATCTACTCGGACCCCATCTAGGAGACCTCTATACACATCGTTCATGTCTAAGTATTCCAAAATTCTTTGATTTTTTTTAGGGGGGCCAGGCTCCTCTCACTTCTGACTGTCCCGTCCTGGGCCTCTTCCTGGCCACCAGGGGGCCAGGAACAACTAGAAACGAGCACACTTAGAAACGAGCACAACCAGAAATGAACAACGCACATCTCTTGGGGGCGAGGCCCGCCGAGGAAGATCCCGGATCACCTTGCTGTCAGTTTTTGTGCCCATCGGTCGTTGAGAGCAGGCAGTCGTGGAGTCCCAGGCCCCAGCCTGCTCCAGAGGCGCCCTCCTGCTTCCACGATGTGGCTCCACCTTTTCCGCCCTCCTCAACGGGGGCGGGCGGACACCCAATCTGCTTTGTGATGCTCCAGTCTGCTTGAGCCTTGACCGCCAGAGAGAATTTCGAGCACCAAGGAAGTACCGAAACCTGAGGGTTTTCACGTGTCGGGCCTTGCGAGGCCAGACTCGTTCGACACGCTTTCGGTACTCTTCTGGGTGCTCGAAATTAGAATTATGTCCGGGATTCGGTGCTCAAGTACGATGGGAGCAGTACCAACCTACTGCTTCCGACCGATGGGTACACGTGTGAAGCTGACTGGTGCACGGGGAAGGTCAGGAGGGGACAAACACACAGACACAACTAATCGTCGATTCCCCAGAAGATATGGGAAACTATGGGAAGTGGGGGGGAGACAACAACCCAGAAGATGTAGCAAATAACCCCAGGAAGCATTTAAGACCCCCCCCCTCCGGCAAATCGATAACCCTTCCGCACCCTGGAAGCGTTACCTGGCACCAGGAGCCCTCCTTTGTGTCCGGATGCTAAAGCTATCGTTCGGTTATTTCGGCCCCTCGGAATATCGAATAAAAAATGCGGTGCTACGATATCGCCGGGGGGGTTCTTAAATGCTTCCTGGGGTTATGGGGAATCCTGTTATTCGTGTGTATTTATTTGTGTGTCCCAGGGCCCCTTCAGAAGGGGCGCTCGAGCGATGGCGAGAGGCAGCCCGCAGCGCGCGGCCCGCGCCCCCGCCCCTGCCCCCTCCCGTACCGCACCGCGCCGCTGCCCCGCGCCGCTCCGCGGGCTTGGCAGGAGGAGGAGGAGGAGGAGGAGGAGGAGGAGGAGGAGGAGGAGGAGGAGGAGGAGGAGGAGGAGGAGGAGCGAGGAGGAGGAGGAGGAGGAGGAGGAGGAGGAGGAGGAGGAGGAGGAGAGGAGAGGAGGAGGGGAGGAGGAGGAGGAGTGAGGAGGAGGAGGAGGAGGAGGAGGAGGAGGAGGGAGGAGGAGGAGGAGGAGGAGGAGGAGAGGAGGAGGAGGGAGGAGGAGGAGGGAGGAGGAGGAGGAGGAGGAGGAGGAGGAGGAGGAGGAGGAGGAGGAGGAGGAGGAGGAGGAGGAGGAGGGAGGGGAGGAGGAGGAGGAGGAGGAGGAGGAGGAGGAGAGGAGGAGGAGGAGGAGGAGGAGGAGGAGGAGGAGGAGGAGGAGGAGGAGGAGGAGGAGGAGGAGGAGAGGAGGAGGAGGAGGGAGGAGAGAGGAGGAGAGGAGGAGGAGGAGGAGGAGGAGGAGGAGGAGGGGGAGGGGGGGGGAGGGGGAGGGGGGGGAGGAGGAGGAGGAGGAGGAGGAGGAGGAGGAGGAGGAGGAGTGAGGAGAAGAAGCCAGCTGGGTGAGGCCGTCTTATGTCCTAACGAGGCCGCTCCCCTGGCCGTGCTAAATCCCCCTGAGCCGGGCGGCGGCGGAGCGCCGGGCGCAGGTGCACGCGCAGGCGCGGGGGCCGGCGCCGCGTGAGCAGCAGCTTCCAGAGGTCCGCGCGGAGCCCCGAGAGCTCATGCTCGCGAGTTGTTTGTTGTAGTTTTTTGTTTTTTTTGATTTTATTTTTTGTTGAGGAGGAGAAACCACCCAGACCCGACAATGGGCGTGTACTGAACGGCCTTGGGCGTTTACTAAACAGCCTTGCCCTGCCCGATTCCTTCCCCGGTCGCGTTTACGCAACGGCTTCGCGTTTGTCGGGGTGGTTCTGATGGGGGTGGGTCTTTTGACCTCTATCCTTCTGGCTCGGGCTGGCACGAGAGTCTCGAGCATGGGTGCGCACGGGTGTGGCGTCTCAGAGGGGCTCCGCCTCCGAGGGCTCGAGGAGTCCGGCATGCCGCCCGCGGAGCTTGCGCACGGGCCGGCCCGCCGGCTGGGGCGGACGAGAACAAGAGCCAGCCCTCCAAGAAATCAATCTTGTTTTGGGCTTCAGCTGCGCGCAGACGGGAGTGGGAGAGGGGGGAGGGTTTCTTAGAAGCACCCCTGCTTTTTAGAAGGCGCGGGCCTTATCCGTAGATGTAAGGCCGGCGCCTTCTAAGAAGCAGCCTCCTAAGAAGCCTTCCCCCCTCCCTCCACCCCCTTGTGCGCACCGCCAAGGATTCAGGGTTTCTGGAGTCACCACGTGTGGGTTGGCGAGTGGGCGATAGAGATAACACAGAGACCACGGGCAGCAGGTTCACGATTCGCAGGAAGTGGAGAAGGACAGTTCTTTCTTCGCTTCTCTGCTTCTCTTCGAGATGGGGGGGAGGGCGAGGAGGAGGAGGAGGAGGAGGAGGAGGATAAGGAGGAGGAGGAGGAGGATAATGCGGAGGAGGAGGAGGAGGAGGAGGAGGAGGAGGAGGAGGAGGAGGAGGAGGACAGGGAGGAGGAGGTAGATAGATAGAGCGGCATTGGGGGGCAAGGCAGTGCATTCGGCCGCAAGGCTGGGCCCCCGCCGTCGCCGCTCAGAGCGGCACCTTCATTGTGATCACGGCGCCACGCACGCCGATCACCTTGCCGAACGAGGCGTAGTCGTGTCGGCCATCCGTATTCACGAACCCGAGGTCAGAGCCCTGCCCACCATGTAGCCAGCTCGTCCTCCGTGACTCCCGCTGGTGGTATGCCCGTCTGCACCATAGCTCCCACAGGGGGGGGCGCTCGGAAGGTGCTGTCCTTGTTGTTGCTCGGCTGCTTCTGCTCCTCTGGGGGATCCTCCTCGGCCTCCGCGTCGGTCACGGGCCCCTGCTCGACGTACAGTGTGATCTTCGCCTGGTTGCTGTCGTGGCACATGCTGATCTTCGGGTATTTCACTTTGTTGAGGACAGTCGCCACACTAAACTGGTCCTCGAACGTCCCGTGCTCAGTGAGAACGCTCTGGTGCTGGAGCCCACGTCCTCGGAGCAGAGGGTCGAATTGAGCGAGAGTCCCTTGCCCGCCTCAGAGCACTTGTCCGCGTAGATCTTCCTGCAGGCTCGGAGTGCCGTGATCACCTTGGTCTGGGGCGGCAGCGGGTACGAGCCGTAGGCCGCGGAGACGTCCCGACCGATCTGCTGAGAGTAGACCAGCCCTTGCTTGATCGTCACCGTGAGCAACTTCTTCAGCCTGGGGTCGCACTTGGTCTGATAGGCTTCTCCTCCTCGTTGTTGGCGTCGTATGACGACGCGACGCCACTGAGGCCAGCAGCCGTGAGCATGAGGTGGAGGTGGCCTCGGCTTGGACTTGCACCGAAGCTGCATGTAGGAGCGGCGCCAGAAGGGAGGCGGCATGTGGAGTGTGCGCAAACCGAAGACCGTGGGCTTGCTGTTCTTTTTGTCGAGGGTGCGGCTCTGGCTGTGGTGGGCACCGAGTGGGGCGAAGCCGACGCGGTACGCGTGGTTGAGGACCGGCTCGAAGCTCTCCAGCGTGAGGAGTGCCTCTGCGAGCTCGTCGTCGTAGCCCACGCCAGTCGGCTTCGGCTTCTGCTTGGTGATGTAGTTGGGCTGGAAGGTCAGCTGGAAGTTCTCTGCGGGCACTGGCCAGTCTGGCACTGGAGCACGCTTCTGCTTCTGCTTCTTGATGAGGCGAGCGAGGACCTCGATCTGGTACTCGGTCTCGTAGTTGGGGTCGGTCTCGATGTGCTCCTCTCTGAGATTGAAGCGCGCCTGGAGTAGCCGCAGACGTTCCTTCATGAGCAGGTAGTGTAGGCCGAGCTTGGGCTTCTGGCGCTCGAAGCGAGGGAAGGCTGCCTCCTTCTTGATGTTCACGATGAGCTCCCCGTGTTCGTCCGCTGCGCGGACCCCGAGCAACTGCTGCATCTTGTCCTGGTGTTTGCCGAAGTTGAACTCCTGCGCGCAATCGAACTTCTTGCGGTATTTGCCCTTCTGCAGGGCCAGGGCCACCTTGTCGTAGCCCCGAGCGATGTGGTGCTTGGCGGGCCCTGGCCGTGGTGGAAGCGCCGCAGCAATGAAATTCGAGTCGAGTCCGCCGCGACGACGGCGAACTGCTCCAGCGCGCCCTTGAAAGCTCGGCGGCGGGCGGGGGGGCGCTGTCACGCACTTGATGCAGTAGCGGCTGCTGATGGTGAAGGCCACGCCCTCGTGATTGTTGGTGAAGGAGCCGCTGCCATAGCCCTTCGTGACGATGCGGTGCTGGTAGGTCTGGAACTGGTCGGCGGGGCGGCCTGCGCGCTGCCGCCAACGAGTGGCTGGTAACTTGCAGACGTCGCCTGTGCTGAACTGTCTCTGCCTCTCCAAGCTTCTCGGTGCCGCACCCGTGCTGGGCGGGTTGTACACTCCCCAGCTCGGGGATGTCATCCAGAAGATCGCGAGAGATGAAATATGGATGGCCATCCGCGCTGGCATGGCATGAAGGGTGCCCTGGGGGCGGAAGCTGCTCTGCGTGGGGTGCCTGCTGGGCCGCGACAAATGGGGCTAGAGCAGGAGACGGCGGCTAGGGAGGAGGAGGAGGAGGAAGAGGAGGAGGAGGAGGAATCAGAGAAACTATGGATTCGGTTTGTGTAATTCGGGGATTCTGTTTTCTGCTATGTATGGGGCCAATTGGGCCAGGCGGACAGCGACGACGAAGACGAGGGCGACGAGGACGAGGGGGAGGAGGAAGAAGACGACGACGAGAGGGCAGAGGGCCAGCACTCCCATTCGGCCCATGGGCCCAAGCCAAGAGCAAGGGCAGAAGGGAGAAACGTATCGGAGTCACATTGGAGCCATATTGACACAATCTTGGAATAAACTATGGTTAAAGGGGCCATCTTGGGGCAATCTCGAAGTCGTCTCGGGCTTATGGGGTCGTCCCGCGGCCACCTCGGAGTGAAATCGGGGTCACGCGGTAGCCTTAGTTCAGTCAGGAGACAATGGATCCGTCTCGGTGTTCTCTTGGGGCCGCAGGGTCGCTCTGGGGTCATAGTGGGGCCATTGCTTAGTAGGGGGATATCTTGGGGCGACAGGGGTAATCTTGCGATCCTTTCATCAAAACCCTTTTGGGTCCATCTTGGAATCATCTTTCCGTTGCTGCCTCTCTCGCTGTTGCTACAGATGTTGCCGTTGTTGTCGGCGTTGGTGCTGCTGGTGCTGCCTGGGCTGCCCCTTTTGCCTGGCGTTGTTGCTGCTGCGTGTGCCGTCCCAGACCTCCGACGGCTCGGCTTGTCGAGTTGCTTGTCTTGGTGCCAAATTTGTATTCGATTTCGGACCCTCTTGGAGCCATCTTGGGGCCCTCTTGGGGCTCTCCTGGGCCCTCTTGGGGCCCTGCGGGAGTCTTCTAAGGGCCGTGAGAGTCCTCCAAGAGGGTCCAGAATTTACCACAAATTGAAGACACACACACACACACACGCCGCCTCCTTATTGGAGAGCGTCTTGTGTTAAATGTGTGTTAAATTTCGGGCCCTCTTGGAACCATTTGGAACTCACCCCGCCTCCTGACTGGAGAGCGTCTTGCGTTAACTGTGTGTTAAATGTCGGGCACTCTTGGAGCGATTTTGGGGCCCTCTTGGGGCCCTCCTGGGCCCTCTTGGGGCCCTGCGGGAGCCCTCTCAGGGCCCTGAGAGGCCTCCGAGACGGTCCGTCATTTAACACAAATTTGACACACACGCCGCCTCCTTATTGGAGAGCGTTTTGCGTTAAGTGTGTGTTAAGTTTCGGGCCCTCTTTGTGCAGTTCTTGGGCCTCGAAAAGCCCCTGAGGATGTCCACGAGAGCACCGGGTCGCCCAACGATGGATCCAAGATGCCCAAGATGACATCGAGACGGCCCACGCGGGACCAAAGACCACCTATTCGTTTTCGCAGCGATATGCGTGATTTTGCTCTCGCAAGGCGAGTTTGTATTGAAAAGCAAACACGCTTCCAAGAAACCACCCATGTGCAAAAACACTTTCCGAAAGCCGCAGATTTGTACAACCCATTTTCGTTCACATCCATTAGCTTTTTCGTATAAAAGTGCACATTGCAGGGAGCAGCCCGCAATATCGTTATGAACAGCAACCGCGAATAATCCGAGTAAACGCCAATGTGGAAAAAAGTGTCCTGGTTATGCTTACGCCCGTGTTCGGGTTACTGCTATCTGTTGGACGCGTTTGGGCCGCCTCGCCTCGGGGGGCCTCTTTGGGGCCTCTTTGGGGCCTCTTTGGGGCCTCTTGGGGGCCTGCTGGGGCCCGGATGACCTGGAGACCTCTCGGGGCCCTCTTGGAGTTTTTGTTGTTGTTGGCTTTTCCACTGGGCAAAGATGCACCATATGTCTTATGGCTCGAGGCTCGGTGGGGGGGAGGGCGGGCGAGAGGGGTGGACCTCCTGGAGATGCGGACGCAGAGGAGGAGGCGGCTCCTTGGGGCCTGATGGGGGCCTCTCGAGCGCCTCTTGTGGTATGTTGGATTTTCAACCTGTTGTTGCTGCTGTTGTTGTTGCTGCTATTGTTGTAGTAGTAGTCCTAGTAGTAGTAGTAGTAGTAGTAGTAGCAGTAGTAGTAGTAGTAGTAGTAGTAGTAGTAGTAGTAGTAGTAGTAGTAGTAGTCGTAGTAGTAGTAGTAGTAGTAGTAGTAGTAGTAGTAGTAGTAGTAGTAGTAGTAGTAGTAGTAGTAGTAGTAGTAGTAGTAGTAGTAGTAGTAGTAGTAATAGTAGTAGTAGTAGTAGTAGTAGTAGTAGTAGTAGTAGTAGTAGTAGTAGTAGTAGTCTAGTAGTAGTAGTAGTAGTAGTAGTAGTAGTAGTAGTAGTAGTAGTAGTAGTAGTAGTAGTAGTAGTAGTATCAGTAGTAGTAGTAGTGGTAGTGGTAGTGGTAGTGGTAGTGGTAGTGGTAGTGGTAGTGGTGGTAGTAGTAGTAGTAGTAGTAGTAGTAGTAATTGTTGTAGTTGTAGTTGTGGTTGTAGTTTTAGTTCAAGTTGTAGTTTTAGGTGTAACTGTAGTTGCAGTTGTTGCTGTTGTTTATAATGTTGTTGCTGCTGCTGTTGTTGTTGCTGTTGGTGTTGCTGTTGTTGTTGTGTTGCTGCTGTCGTTGTTGCTGTGTTGTTGTTGTTATCGTGTCGTTATCGTTGTTGTTGTAGGAGGTCGTTGTTGTTGTAGGTTGTTGTTGTCGTCGTCGTTGTTGTTTATTATTTGTTGTTTGTTGGGCGTTGTCTGTTGTCTGTTGTCTCTTGTTGTTGTTGGTGTTGGTGTTGCAGTTGTTGTGGTTGTGGTTGTGGTTGTTGTTGTGGTGGTTGTTGTTGTTGTTGTTGTTATGGTTGCTGTTTATGTGTGTGCTCGCTGTCTCACTTCTAAAGAAAAACTACTGTTGATCCCCTCCTCTGGAGCACATGGTGTCTTTCAACTGAAGTGTTCCTCACGGTGTTCGCACTTGTTGTTTTGACGGGAAGGCGAGGGGTCACCAGACTGGGCCTTTGGCCCCTGAGTTACAGCAACAATGGCTCCCGCCTAACACTTCCTGACAATTTATTCCCAAGTACGCGCTCTCGCGCGGGACTTCCTCCGAATGTATGCAGGAGTCGCGCTCTCGCGTGGGACTTCCTCGCCACGTAGACGCCGCGCCCTCGACACTCAGGAGTCACGCTCTCGCGGTGGATTCTTTGGCGACTTATGTGGGAGTCCCGTATGTGTTCGCGACTTCCACAAGATTCATGCAGGACGCACGCTTCGGCAACCCTCGACCTGGCCGACTGGGCCCGCCTTCGCGACCCGCCCGTTAGGGCCTACCCGCCCGATCGCCTGTCTGGTTCTGCCACGTGTTTCCTGGTTCTAGCCCCCCTCCTGCTAATCTCTCTCGTGCACCATCCTTCTTCCTCCCCCCTGTCCCTTCTTCCATCCGTCCTCTCTTCCCCTGCCTTCGAGGCTGCACGAAATACGCGTTGCAGATGAGATAGATATATACCCCCAAGGGGGTATCTTCGAAGACGAACAGGGCGGGTATCGAGGGTTTCGGATATACCTGTTCAATGGGCCGCCAGCAGATAAGAGCGAACAGTCTTAACATGGTTGTTGTTGTTGTTGCTGTTGTTGTTTTTGTTCTTGTTGTGGTTGCCCCTATTGGTATAGTTGTTGTTGTTCGTGGTTGTTGTTAGTTGTTGTTTGCTCATGGTTGTTGTTGTTGGTTGTTATTGTTGTTGTTGTTGTTGCTGTTGTTGGTTGTTGTCGTTTCTGTTGCTGTTTGTTGTTGTTTGATGTTTGTTGTTGGCTGTTGGTTGTTGGTTGTTGGTTGCTGGTTGTAAGTTGTTTGTTTGTGTTGTTGTTGTTGTTGTTGTTGTTGTTGTTGTTGTTGTTGTTGTTGTTGTTGTTGTTGTTGCTGCTGCTGCTGCTGCTGCTGTTGTTGTTGTTGTTGTTGTTTATTGATTCTTGGTTGTTGGTTGTTGGTTGTTGTTGGTTGTTGGTTGATGGCTGTTGGTTGTTGGTTGTTGGTTGTTGTTGTTGCTGCTGCTGTTGTTTCCCATTTCTACATCATTTATTGTTGACCCCCCCTGCGCGGTAACCATGTTTTTTCAAGCAAAGTGACCCTCACTGTGTACGCACTTTGTTTTTCACAATGGAAAGCGAGGTGTCACCAAAGTTGGCCCCTGGCCCCCGAAGTACAACAACAACAGCGCCCGCCTGATACTTTCTGACAATTTATCCGTAAGGGCTTCGCCCCCTGCCGCCGGCCCCCTCTCTCGGACAATGGGTTATGCAAGAGCTGAATCTTGAGGCCTCGGCGCCGCCGTGAAGCAGCATCGGCAAGCGAAATTGAGATTCTGATGACATTGTTGAACTCAGCGTTGCATTTTGAATCTGTCTCCGGATGTTATGCACAGGTTTCCCATCGAATTTCTGGCATGTGGCAAACCCCTTGGGTTTTTCGACCCTGACCCCGCCGGTCTGCTTGAGGGGTGCCGCCGAATTCAGAAATGCGGCAAATCCAATTGGTTTTTCGACCCTGACTCCGCCGATCTGCGTGAGGGGTGCCACCGAATTTCAGAAATGTGGCAAATTCCATGGGTTCTTCGATCCTGACTCCGCCGATATGCGTGAGGGGTGCCACCGAATTTCAGAAATGTGGCAAATCCCATTGGCTTTTGGACTCTGACCCCGCCGATCTGCGCGAGGGGTGCCGCCGAATTTCAAAAATGTGGCAAATCCAATTAGTTTTTCGACCCTGACTCCGCCGATCTGTGTGAGGGGTGCCGCCGAATTTCAAAAATGTGGCAAACCCAATTGTTTTTTTCGACGCTGACCCCGCCGGTCTGCGTGAGGGGTGCCGCCGAATTTTGAAATGTGGCAAATCCAATGGGTTTTTCGACCCTGACCCCGCCGATCTGCGTGAGGGGTGCCGCCAAATCCCATTGTTTTTTCGACCCTGACCCCGCCGATCTGCGTGAGGGGTGTCAATTTCGACCCCCCCCAGAAATTGTGATAACCCTCCCATGATACGCTGAATTTGCTAGTTTTTGGCTTCCCCCCGCGCGGTCTACAACAAGGAACAGTAAGCAGCATGAAGCAATATTGTAACAGTGGAAACTGGAAAGTGGAACTGTAGCAGGGAACAGCAATCGCCCTACAGCCTGGTGGCCCCACAAGGGGGCCGGTGGATTTCGCATGCGCGCTCTCGCACGGGACCTCCTCATAATGAACGCAGGGATCGCGCTCGCGTGGGTCTTCCTCGCAATTTATTCAGGCGTCGCGCCGCCAACCCTTAGGAATCACATTGTCGCTCTGGCCGTTCTCACGATTTACTTGGGAATCGCGCTATCGCTTGAGACTTCCTCGCGATTCATGTTCACGCTTCGGCAACCCTCCTGCTCGACCTGGCCGAGTGGGCCCGCCTTCCCGACCCGCCCATCAGGGTCTACCCGCCCGATCTGCCCGCCACGTGTTTCCTGGTTCTAGCCCCCCATCCTGCTAATCTCTTTCGTGCCCCATCCTTCTCCCTCCCCCTTCCGTCCGTCCTCTCTTCCCCTGGTTTAGGGGCTGCGCCAATTACACGCGGCAGGTAGGGAAGATATACCCCCAAGGGGGGTACGATTGAAGATGAGGGCGGGTACCGAGGGTTTGGGATATCCGTGATGACTGGCATGCGAGCAGGCACGAGCAATCAGTCTGAAACTGATTGGTGCTGTTGCTGTTGTTGTAATTGTTGGTGTAATTATTGTTGTTGTTGTTGTTGTTGTTGTTGTTGTTGTTGTTGTTGTTGTTGTTGTTGTTGTTGTTGTGTGGCTGTTGTTGCTGTTGTTGGCGTTGTCTGTCGTCTCTTGTCGTTGTTGTGGCGATGGTGGTTGTTGTTGTTACTGCTGCTGTGGTTGTGGTTGTGGTTGTGGTTGTGGTTGTGGTTGTGGTTGTGGTTGTGGTTGTGGTTGTGGTTGTGGTTGTGGTTGTTGTTGTTGTTGTTGTTGAACATTATTTCTTCTTAAGAATAATTATTGTTGGGACCCCTGGTGCGCGCCCCCCCGCCGCGCCTAGGCCGCAGCCACATTTTCATCATTTTCGTGAGGAAGCCTCAGGCAAAACGATGTGATCCAGATCCGGTTGTTTTGTTCCCCCCCGCTTTCCCTTGCAAAAAACACTATAAAATGACATTTCTTGTTCTAACATAACCAAACTTCAAGAATCCCTTGCAAAAAATAAGGTAAAGTGGACATTCGCGCGCGCAAGACGAAATCCTTCCAAAACCTTAGTGTTCGTAGCGATTTTAACATAAAAACATCAAAAAACCAATGGTTTTTCAACAAAAAATGTCAAAATTTCATCCCGCGCGCTCTTGCGGATTCGTAGGAAACCCAACACTTTTTAAACATTTCTGTCAAACGGGCTTTTGCGAGCAACTTTTTCGAACTTCTGCAACAACGGTTGCGCACCTGCCAGGGCCATCATCCCTGTCAAATAATACCATGCGGGACACATTCGTTTTTTCTTCGCGCGCGCACGCCGTCGTCGTCGGCCGCGGGGCCCTGAATAGTAGCCACGGTCGTCCGCATGCCACGAAGTGAAGTGTCCGAACGTCATAGGGCGGGAAGCTGGGTGTGGGTGGTGGCGAAGAGTCGTTTGGAAATTTGGTAGAGCTTGAACCGGCCCCCCCACAAAGTGGGGGTATTGCCCGCCTCCTATGAAAACCCTGGCACTGGTGAGAACGGAGTGTCCCCACGTGCTAGTAATTGTTGTTGTTGTTGTTGTTGTTGTTGTTGTTGTTGTTGTTGTTGTTGTTGTTGTTGTTGTTGAACTCTCATTTCTGAAGGATAATTATTGTTGATCCCCCCACCGGTGCATATTGTTTTTCTCAATCAAAGTGTGCCCCTCGACGCTGGCACCCTGTGTTTTGTATCAGGGAAAGTCTTGAGGCTCAAACTGAGCCCCTGGCCCCCGGGTTACAACAACAACGGCTCCCGCCTGAGATTTCCGTACAATTTAGCCAGGACCCCCGCTCGCATTTTATTCAGGAATGGCGTTCTCGCTTGGGACCTCCTTACAATTTATTCAGGAATCGCTCTCCTGGCGCTCTGGAGACGCGCTCTCGCTGGAGACTTGCTTGCAATCTACTGAAGAATAGCGCCCTTGCGTTAGAATTGCATGTAATTTACTTAATTGCCGCACTCCCGACAACCAGGCACCCAGGAGTCGCGCTCACGCTTAGGATTCCCTCACACAAATTACATAGGAATCGGGATCTCGCTGCCCTTCGTGGCCCCGTTGCAGCCCTTCGTGGCCCCCTCGCTTTGTTTCGTGGCCCCGTTGCAGCCCTTCGTGGCCCCCTCGCTGCCCTTCGTGGCCCCGTTGCAGCCCCTCGTGGCCCCGTTGCAGCCCTTCGTGGCCCCCTCGCTGCCCTTCGTTGCCCCGTTGCATCCCTTCATGGCCCCCTCGCTGCCCTTCGTGGCCCCATACATGTATGCCCTTCGTGGCCCCCGCTCGTTCGCGCCCGTGGTGGCCCCATATGCATGCCCTTCGTGGCCCCGCTGTCGCCCTTCGTGGCCCCCTCGCTGCCCTTCGTGGCCCCGTTGCTGCCCTCAGTGGCCCCGTCCTTGCCCTCCGCGGCCCAGTATACGTATGCCCTTCGTGGCCCCCGCTCGTTCGCGCCCATTGTGGCCCCATGTGCATGACCTTCGTGGCCCCGCTGACGCCCTTTGTGGCCCCCTCACCGTCCTACGTGGCCCAGTTGCTACCCTCAGTGGACCCATCGTTGCCTTCTGTGGCCCCGCATTATCTGCGCTTCGTGGCCCCCGCTCGTTCGCGCCCTTCGTGGCCCCATTCGCATTCCCTTCGTGTCCCCGCTGTCGCCCTGCGTGGCCTACTCCGTGTCCTTGTGGCCCTGCTGTCGTTCTCTCTCGCTCTCGCTTTCGTTCGTCGTCGTCGTCGCCAGCGTCGTCGTCGCCGTCGTCGTCGTCGACGTCGTCGTTGTCGTCGTCGTCGTCGTCGTGGTCGGTCCCCTGTCCGTCCCTCTTGGGGTCGGGTCGACGGTCCGCGGCCGCCCCGCCGATCAGCGCTGCCGCTGGTCAGGCCGACGGTCCGCGGCCGCCCCGTCGCTTGCCGGTGCCCGGCCTGCAGGGAAGAAAGGTCTACCCCCCCAAAGGGGTTCGATCGAAGACGAAGGTATCGAGGGTTTGGGAAATACGCGCTATTGGACACTCGAGCAGATAAGGGCGAATAGTCTTAAAATGATTGTTGCTGTTGTTGCTGTTGTTGTATTCTGATTTCTGAAGAATTACTATTGTTGATCCCCCCGCCGGGTGCATATTTTATTTTTCGATTGACGTGCCCCTCCCGGGGCTCGCACCTGGGTTTTTTTAACCAGGGAAAGTCTTGAGGGTCAAACCGTGTCGTTGGCCCCAGGTTTACAACAACAACGGCTCCCGCCTGATACGTCCTAACAATTTATTCAAGAATCGCGCTCTCGCTTAGGACTTCTGACAATTTACCACCGAACTGCGCCTCCCGCCTGATATTTCCTGACAATTTATTGCAGAATGCGTTCTCACTTGGGGTTTCCTCGCAACTTACCATCGAACCGCTTCGATTCATATTTCTTCATAATCTACTCAGATGCCAGTCCTCGACACTCAGGAAGCGCGCTCCCGCTACATATTGCCTGGCGGTTCGAACAGGACTCACGCTTCAACGACCCGCCGGCTCGACCCGTCCGTCGGTGCCTGCCCGCCCGACCAGCCCGTTAATGATTGCAGTCGCTGCTCGCTGCCTTTCGCCCGCCTTCGATGTCCCTCGCTGCCTGTACTGGTTCCGCGGTCGCCTTCGCTCGTTGCCCTTCGTGGCCCCGTTGCTGCCCTCAGTGGCCCCGTCGCTGCCTTTTGTGGCCCTGCATTGTATGCCCTTCGTGGCTCCCGCTCGCTTGCGCCCGTCGTGGCCCCATGTAATACGCATGCCCTTCGTAGCCCCGCTGTCGCCCTTAGTGGCCCCCTCGCAGCCCTTCGTGGCCCCTTTGCTGCCCTAGTGGCCCCGCTGTCGCCCTTTGTGGCCCCGTATACGAATGCCTTTCGTGGCCCCCGCTCGCTCGCGCCCGTCGTGGCCCCATATGCATGCCCTTCGTGGCCCCGCTGTCGCCCTTTGTGCCCCCCTCGCTGCTCTTCGTGGCCCGGGTACTGCCCTCAGCGGCCCCGTCGCTGCCCGCTGTGGCCTCGGATTTGATGCCCTTCGTGGCCCATGCTGGCTTTTCTCACGATTTACTGGGGAATCGCGCTATCGCTCGAGACTTCTCGCGATTCATGCAGGACCCACGCTTCAGCAACCCGCCTGCTCGACCTCGTCGCCTGGGCCCGCCTTCCCGACCTGCCCGCTGTGGGTCTGCCCACCCGATCTGCCCGTCTTGTTCTACCACTTGTTTTCTGCTCCTTGCCCACCTCCTGCTAATTTCTCTCGTGCTCCATTCTTCTCCCTCCCCCTTCCACCCGTCCTCTCCTCCCTTGTTTTAGGGGCTGCACTAAATACACGTGGCAGGTAAGGAAGATACACCCCCAAGGGGGTACGATCGAAGACGACGAGGGCGGGTACCGAGGGTTTGGGATATACGTATTGATTGGCACGTGAGCAGATAGGAGCGATCAGTCTTAAACTGATTGTTGTTGTGGTTGTCGTTGTCGTTGTCGTTGTCGTTGTCGTTGTTGTTGTTGTCGTCGTCGTCGTCGTCGTCGTCGTCGTCGTCGTTGTTGTTGTTGTTGTTGTTGTTGTTGTTGTTGTTGTTGTTGTTGTTGTTGTTCTCGCCGTTGTTGTCGTTTGTTGCTGTGGTTCTGTGTCGCGCAACACAACGTCATTTCAAGGGCAGACGCGCACGCCATCACACAAGAACGCATATTGCACCACATAGATGCGCCAGGGTGATTGTACCACGTACATTGAGCACCACGTATTTTGCACCAGAGATTGCACCACGTAGACTGCACCACGTATGTACCAACACATGCATTGCACGATTTAGGTTGCACCACGTCGACTGCGCCCCACAAGTTGTGCACCTCATATTGCTAGACAAAGTATCGCATGTGTGAGAGGCGAGAATTACCAGATCCCTGGTTTCTGATTCCTCGGAGGGGTGCGCGATCCCTGTTGGAAAGGGCGGTTCCAGTACAACTCATCACATGATCTGGCGGCGAGGGCAGCGTGATTCCTGGTTTCTGATCCCTAGAATGGAACGCGACCCCTGTTGGAACGCGCGCGCTCCTTCAATCCACGCGACCCACATTTTTTTGTCGGAAGGGGGAAGGGGCGGGCACGTGGATTGAAAGGAACGCGCGCGTTCTGACAGGGACACCAGTGATCAGGCTGCTCTCGCCGCCTGGGCATGTGATGATTTGTACTGGAACCACCCGTTCCGACAGAGATCGCGTTGCATTGCGGGGAGCAGAAACCAGGGATCAGGCTTTCTCGGCCCCCCCAGTCATGTGATGCTTAGGCCAGCAATCTAGGAGGTGCACAATTTGTGGGGCGCAGTCGACATGGTGCAACCGAAATGGTGCCATGCATGTTTTGGTACATATGTGGTGCAATCTACGTGGTGCATTCTATGTGCTTCAAATAATGTGGTGCGCCATTTACGTGGTACATCACTCTGGTGTAATCTATGCGGTGCAATGTGTGTTTTGTTTGATGGCGTGTGCGTCTACCCTTGAAATGACGTGCCATTGCGCGATAAAGAATTGCAGCAACAAAATACAAAAGCGACGGTAACAACAGCAGCAACAACACCAACACACCACCAACAATATCAACGACAACAACAGCCAAAAGCAGCCAACAACGACCAACAGCATCAGCAACAACAATAACCAACAACGACCAACCAATCACAACAGCCCACAACAACCCACAACAACAGCCAACAACAGCCAACAACAGCCAACAACAGCCAATAACCAAAAATCACAACACCAACAACAGCAGCAACAACAGCCGCAGCAGCAACAACACCTACAACTACAAGTACCACTGCAACAACAATAACAACAGCCGCAACGATGATAACAGCAGCATTAGCAACAACAACATATGTTAGCATACCTCAGGAGGCGCCCGAGAGGCCCCCACCAGGCCCCAAGAAGCCGCCCCCTCCCCCGCGCCGGCATCTCCAGTAGGTTCACCCCTCTCCCGTCCTCCCCCCCACCGTCTTGGCGCCCCCCAAGAAAGCTCCAAGAGGGTCCGTAGCCTTTTGGTTCAAGCCGTGTCTTGGCTCACTTAGGTACCCTGCGCTACACATCAGACTCGAAAGGATGGCGAGCCTCGCGGGCGTCAGTCTCCCGGCCATCGGAGGGCAGTTCCCGCGACCAAGGCCGGCGGCAGCTTGGGCAGAAGCATCCAGCGTGGTGCCTGCGCCGAGGCAACCCTCGGCTCCCATGATGACCCGCGGGCGCCGCAGCGCGGGCAGATGGCTCCATCACTCCGTGCCGCGTCAGCCGCTTGGCGACCCCCCCGCTGGCAGTATCCGTAGGCCCCTCGGTCTTCGTCGTCCCGAGCCTCCAGCTTCATTGACGTTCAGCCGCCTTCCCGAGACGGAGGAGCTCTTCACGGGGATCTCCAAGCCGCGCCCCGGCAACACCGCGTCCGGCTGGTACGCTCCGAACCAGTTCACGCCACCCGAGCTGTTGCCCAGAGCCAGAACGGAGCTGGCCGGCAGCTTGGCAGTGAGCGACCGCACGACCGACAGCGAGTTGACCTCTGATCCCTCGGAGGATCCCCCGAAGTCCTCCAATGCGGGCATGTGGCTCCATCGGGCCAGCGCGATCGCCAGCGAGGAGCGGCCCCCCACTTGCCGGGAGTCGCCCGTCCCACCGGCGAGCCCGTCCGGCCAGAGGGCGCGCCGCCCGACCTCGGCGACCGCTCGAGGTCCCCGTGCTGCGCGGGCCCGAGCTAGCTCGGCGGTGGCCAGGCTCGGAGGAGGAAAAGGTACCCATACCTCTACCCCACGCCCGTTTTCCCCCTTTCGGGCCTCCTGGGAGGCCCTCGTTGCCACCGCTGGATTCGCCTCGAAATCTTGGTCAGAACGCGCCCCGGGAGAGGTCTGGGGAGTGGCGGTATCGGTACCCATCGGTCGTTGAAAGTCGGTATTTCTGGATAGGGGAACAACGAGTGACATAAACATAGAAACTCGGAGGTCCGCGCGGATTTCTCGGATCGGCGCTGGGGCCCCCCGGCGGCGCCTGTGGTGCCGCCCCTGGCGCGCTCCGCGCGCCAGGGAAGGGGGGGTCCAGCGCCGATCCGAGAAATCCGCGCGGACCGTCGAGTTTTTATGTTTATGTGACTTTTTGTTCCCCTACTGGAGTCCCATATTCCAATCTACTTTAAGCGCCTTCCTACTTCAACGATCGAGTGGCTTCTTCTCTTCCTTCCTCTCCAGCGGGCGGGCGGAGACCCAATCTGCTTCCAACGCCCTCCTGCTTCATGTCTCTACCTGCTTCGTCCGGGCTCGGAGTTCGCTCAGGCATTGCCGAGGTGAATGTGGGTGGACGCCTGGGCTGGTTTCGGAAGCGCTTGGAGCACCACCACCCTCGGACCCCGTCGCGGCCAGCGGCCTTGTTGAGCACGCGCCGCTCGGCTCTGGATCTCCTGCTGCACACCGTCCTTGCTGTGCACGTGGAGACCCGTGCCAAGAAAGACCACACTTGCCCCTGGGGTGCCCTGGGGTATCTTCTTATCTCCCCACAGGCGGGGCGGCCCACGCGCCCGCACGCCCCCCGTGCCCAAGCCCACCCCGGCAGCGCCGGGAGGTCGCTGCCGGCAAGGGGCAGCATGCGCCGAGGGCGACAGGGTTATGAGGCGGGCATGGCCCTCTGCAGGGGGAAGATTCAAGAATAGTAAGGCACAGTCTGGAGACGACCTTTTCATTTTTCCCAACCATCCTGTGGTGTTGGGTCCTCATTTTGAAGAGACGTCGCCCCGCGTTCCTTTCCTTCCTTTCCCGCTGCCCCCTCCCTCCTCCCATCTTTATCATCATCATCATCATCATCATCATCATCATCATCATCATCATCATCATCATCATCATCATCATCATCATCATCATCATCATCATCGTCATCGTCATCGTCATCGTCATCATCATCGTCATCGTCATCGTCATCGTCATCGCCATCATCATCAGCATCATCATGGCCGTCATCATCCCATCAGCGTCAGCGTCATCCCATCATCATCATCGACACCCAGTTCGGCACATCCCTCACGCGTTTCGTGGCCCCATAGGGAGCTCCACCGAAGGCCCCAGTGCTGCCGCCCGCATGCGTCACGCACACTCAATTCGGCACACCCCTCACGCGCTTCGTGGCCCCATAGGGAGCTCCAGCGAAGGCCCAAGTGCTGCCGCCCGCATGCGTCACGCACACTCAATTCGGCACACCCCTCACGCGCTTCGTGGCCCCATAGGGAGCTCCACCGAAGGCCCCAGTGCTGCCGCCCGCATGCGTCCCGCACACTCATTTCGGCACACCTCTCACGCGTTTCGTGGCCCCATAGGGAGCTCCACCGAAGGCCCCAGTGCTGCCGCCCGCATGCGTCACGCACACCCAATTCGGCACACACCAAGCACAGTGCGACAGGCCCCCCCATTTCCCGCGGTTTCGTGGCCCCATAGGGAGCTCCACCGAAGGCCCCAGTGTGCATGCCCCGCATGCGTCCCGCACACTCATTTCGGCACACCCCTCACACGTTTCGTGGCCCCATAGGGAGCTCCACCGAAGGCCCCAGTGGCTGCCGCCCGCATGCGTCCCGCACACCCATTTCGGCACACCCCTCACACGTTTCGTGGCCCCACAGGGAGCTCCACCGAAGGCCCCAGTGCTGCCGTCCGCATGCGTCCCGCACACCCATTTCGGCACACCCCTCACACGTTTCGTGGCCCCATAGGGAGCTCCACCGAAGGCCCCAGTGGCTGCCGTCCGCATGCGTCCCGCACACCCATTTCGGCACACCCCTCACACGTTTCGTGGCCCCATAGGGAGCTCCACCGAAGGTCCCAGTGGGTGTGCCCGCATGCGTCCCGCACACCCATTTCGGCACACCCCTCACACGTTTCGTGGCCCCATAGGGAGCTCCACCGAAGGTCCCAGTGGGTGTGCCCGCATGCGTCCCGCACACCCATTTCGGCACACCCCTCACACGTTTCGTGGCCCCATAGGGAGCTCCACCGAAGGTCCCAGTGGGTGTGCCCGCATGCGTCCCGCACACCCATTTCGGCACACCCCTCACACGTTTCGTGGCCCCATAGGGAGCTCCACCGAAGGTCCCAGTGGGTGTGCCCGCATGCGTCCCGCACACCCATTTCGGCACACCCCTCACACGTTTCGTGGCCCCATAGGGAGCGCCACCGAAGAAGATATTCACAATTGCGGTACTCACAATTGCATATGGTTGGGTCCTTCGCCAGGATATATTTTTTTTCTGGGGGGCTATTTCCCAACCCTCCTGCGTTGGGTTCTCGGTTTGAATAGAGCACTGCTCGCGCGAACCTTCCTTCCTTCCCTCCTTCCCCCCTGCCTTTTACCTCGCTCGTCGCTGCGTGCCAGCCTGCCTCCTACCTGGTCATCCCTGTGCCACTTTCGAGGGCTGCTGGGGGCTGCGACCTGTGAAACTGTCGCCACTTTCGAGGGCTGCTGAGGGGCACAGCACAGTGGGTACCCACCGCAGACTCAAATTAGACCTCGCCATCCCTGGGGGGCTGCGATCTGTGAAACTGTCGCCACTTTCGAGGGCTGCTGAGGGGCACAGCACAGTGGGTACCCACCGCAGACTCAAATTAGACCTCGCCATCCCTGGGGGGCTGCGATCTGTGAAACTGTCGCCACTTTCGAGGGCTGCTGGGGGCCAGCACAGTGGGTACCCACCGCAGACTCAAATT
Source organism: Prorocentrum cordatum (assembly GCA_963575745.1). Lineage (NCBI taxonomy): Eukaryota > Dinophyceae > Prorocentrales > Prorocentraceae > Prorocentrum > Prorocentrum cordatum. The sequence goes on from CAUYUJ010014553.1 coordinate 341,570, forward strand.
AGACCTCGCCATCCCTGGGGGGCTGCGATCTGTGAAACTGTCGCCACTTTCGAGGGCTGCTGAGGGGCACAGCACAGTGGGTGCAGACTCAAATTAGACCTCGCCATCCCTGGGGGGCTGCGATCAGGGGCACAGCACAGTGGGTACCCACCGCAGACTCAAATTAGACCTCGCCATCCCTGGGGGGCTGCGATCTGTGAAACTGTCGCCACTTTCCTGCTGGGGGGCACAGCACAGTGGGTACCCACCGCAGACTCAAATTAGACCTCGCCATCCCTGGGGGGCTGCGATCTGTGAAACTGTCGCCACTTTCGAGGGCTGCTGAGGGGCACAGCACAGTGGGTACCCACCGCAGACTCAAATTAGACCTCGCCATCCCTGGGGGGCTGCGATCTGTGAAACTGTCGCCACTTTCGAGGGCTGCTGAGGGGCACAGCACAGTGGGTACCCACCGCAGACTCAAATTAGACGCCGCTTTCGTCCTTGTTCTCCTCCTGCAGTCACCTTCCCTCTGCCGCTGCCGTGCTGATGGCTCGGCTTCCCGCACGTTTTTCTTATGCTCTGCGTTCCCGACTCCCCATGTCCTCTTCGAGCCTGTAGCTGTCGCCCCTCGTCCTTGTATGGTTCTCCTGCGCATCATGCCATCGGCGCGTGTCCCAAGTAGCTTACACATCAAGTTGATTGTCCATGCAAGTTTCGGCCAACTCCTCGTTTCCATTGATACAAATGGGTTGGGTACGTCACAGGGTAATTTTGGATGTTTTTGGGCTACCTTTTCTCTCTCGCGCCCAACATCCCCCTGCAGGAGGACATGCCCGACCTGATTTCAGGGGGCAGCTGCGGAGCAGCTCCGGGGACGGCGTGTCTGTGAGCGGCTGGCTGGACTCGGGGTCCGAGGCCGCGGGCCGCGGCGCGGGCCATCCGCAGAGGACAATCACAGCAGGGGCTTCGTAGAACCCGCGGGCCTGGAGTGGGTATGTCTAGGCCTCCTAGATGGGGTCGGAGTAGCATCGCCGATGCATCCGCGATGCGGCTCGATGCGGAGCCCGATCTCCCCCACGCTGACGTCGCCGATGCATGGTCCACGTCGACGATGCATCACCGGTGCATAGCCGATGCATCGCCGATGTATCGGCGATGCGGCGCGATCCTCCGACCCCATCTACTCCGACCCCATCCAGGAGGCCTCTAGTATGGCTGGTTTTCGGTAGCTGCGGAATTGCGTGAGGCTTGAATAACATGGACAATGGCCGATCGACATTTTTCATCAATGGCCGATGAGTTGGCTAGGTTGTGTGTTTAGGATCGTTTCGATATCCTCTTCCCGCTGGCTACGTTTCCTTATTGGCTGCTGTCCGTTCATGTACGATCATCCGAGTTGCCTAAGCGATGGTGGATGATATCCTGAGCTTGTCTGAAGGGGGGCAACGCTGGGAACGTCTCACCAATGTAAACCGAGTGAAACTCGCAGTCCATGGACCGAGTGGAACTCGCAGTCCGTTGCGGCTCACAGTCCCTGTCTCCTCGTTCCCCTCCTGTTGCTCCTCAGCTCCTCCATCACAATCTTTCCCATTCCCAGCCTCCTCGCCCCACCGTCACGGGCACGAGCACGCTCCCATCCGATGCAAACGTGCGAATTTTCGGCCTCCGCACGGAGGTGCTTCTGCAGTTCTCCACGTGCTGTCCTCCTGCAGGCTACAGTCGGGGCCCTGAAGAAGGAACCCTTTTCGTTGGGGAGGGGCTCCGCGTTCCTTAAGTGTTTCGCAGCTTGCCTCAGGTTTCCCTTAGGTTTTCGATACGAAATCGAAGGTTAACTCATGGAAAGAAGGGGCCTCGTTCCTTATTTTGGGCTCTTTAGGTCGAGGCCCCGACTGTACAGGGTATGCCTCCTCCCTCCCACTGGTGGGAGGAGGGAGGAGGGAGCGGAGGAGGTGGGCCGAGGGTCCGGCGGGGGGAGCGCAGGGATGCCTGCTCGAGCGTGCGGGTGCAGCACCAGTCGAAGCGTGGAGCCTCCATCCGCGCCCGCCGAGTGTGAAGGCGGGCCTGTCCCTCTGCAGGAGGAGTATTCAAACACAGTTTAAACAAAAGTCTGGGGACGATTCTTTGAGTATTTTTTTTGCCATTCTCGAGTGTTCTTTGAACATTTTTGACTTTTCCTCGAACATTCCCCTGTAGGGGGACAGGCCCGACTTAAGCCGAGTGCACTGTGGGACTCCAGGTCTCCAGGAAGAGCGGACAACTCTGCCTGGGATGTCGGCGCCTCGGCGACATTCGCTCGTGTTGCCCCCTGCGGTGGTCATACAGACCAGGATGCATGGCGCACCCTGCCTGCCACGTTTGGAGGAAGCAAGATGTGCAAGTCTTGCTGTTCCTTCCTTGCCCACACGCCTGGGGGCTCAGATCCAGCGCTGTTCGGAACTGAACCAGAACTACAGTCAACCCGCATAGTAAGGATGGGCAACCTCCCCAAGGGTACCCTTGCATCCTGGCCTCCTCGGTCCATCCTTCGCCGCTTTCGCTGGCCGCGCCCCGCTCGAAAAGCTTCGAAATGGGCGTCCAAGGCCCTTGCATCCTCATCGCGCATCCTTGCTATACTGGTTGACTGGAAGACCAGAGCTCGGCCAGTTTTCGCACCCGTGGGGCATCATCCCGGGTCAAGGCCAGGCTGGCAGAGGCCCTTTCTGCCAGCGAGAATGCTGTTGCGTGAAGACTCGCACGAGCTTGTGGACTGCCGCGTGGCTCGATTCCACTGCGTCCGCCCACGAGGCTGGTTAGTCAAGTCACGGTCACCCTCTTGGGAAGCTGCGATTCCCACCTGGTTTCCCCAAGTCGTTCCAGCGAGCTTGCTCGGAATGTGCTTGTCCTGCCGGTGTCCTCATGCGGCGGGGGTGGGAGGGAAGCATGTTGCTTCAGCGATGCGCTGCGCGCCGAGCTGAGCAAGGCCACTGTGCCAGCACAGCCTGCGTTCTTATTTCTACGGCGCCCGCGCGAGTGGAACACGTCCACCGTGCCTGTGTCCGCGAATGGTCTTCCTTGTTGTTGCTCGCCGAGTGAAACACGTTCACCGTGCCGGCAACATCATTACGCTGAGAATGTCTAGTCTTGCCAGGATCCTCGTGATGCAGGATTTGGCACTGTGCCAGCACAGCCTGCGTTCTTATTTCTACGGCGCCCGCGCGAGTTAAACACGTCCACCGTACCTGTGTCCGCGAATGGTCTTCCTTTTTGTTGCTCGCCTTGCCAGGATCCTCGTGATACAGGATTTGAGGAATTTTAATTTGTTTGGACGATGTTTTGCGCGCCGAGTGGAACACGTCCATCGTGCCGCCGCAGCATTCGTCCTCGTGTTGACGCTGCTCGCCGAGTGAGGCACTCGTCCGCCGTGCTGGCAACGTCATTCTGCGTGCGTGCTTCATGCGAGCCACGAGCCAGAAGACATGGTGCATCTCTGCCCAGGGAAATAAGAAAGCTCCAAGAGGGCCCCGAGAGATCTCCAGGTCACCCGGGCCCCAGCAGGCCCCCAAGAGGCCCCAAAGAGGCCCCCCCGAGGCGAGGCGGTTCAACTGCGCCCAATACATTAACAGTAATCCGAACACGGACGTAAGCATAAGCAGGACAGGTTTTAAGCATTGGCGGTTACTCGAATGATTTGTGTTTTTTTTCATAGTGGTATTGTGGTTTGCTCCCTGCAATGTGTATTACGCGTATAAGTATTGGCGGTTACTCGAATGATTTGTGATTGCTGGTTCATAGCAGTATTGTGGTTTGCTACCTGCAATGTGTATTACGCGTGCAACCAATTCATTTGAAAGAAGATGTGTTGTGCAATTCCGGGGCTTTCGAGCGGTGTGTTTGCACATGGGTTGTTTCGTGGAAGCGTGTGTGCGTTTCAGTACAAGCTCGCCTTGCGAGGGCGAAGTCACGCATATCGTTGCGAAAACGAATAGGTGGTCTTGGGGCCCGCCTGGGCCGTCTTGATGCCATCTTGGGCATCTTGGGTCGATCTTTGGGCGACTTAGGGCCCTCTTGGACATCCCCTGGGGCTTTTCGGGGCCCAGGAAGGCCCCCAAATGGCCCCAACATGGCTCCAAGAGGGCCCGAAACTTAACACACATTTCACCCAACACGCTCTGCAACAAGGAGTCGGTTCGTGTCAAATGTGTGCTACATTTCGGGCCCTCTTGAAGGCCTCTTAGGGCCCTCAGAGGGCTCCCGCCGGGCGCCAAGATGGCCCAGGAGGGTTCCAAGACGGTCCCAAGATGGCTCCAAGAGGAACATGGTCCGATGCGCGCTCTCTCTCTCTCTCTCGTTGTTTTTTTTGTTTTTTGTTTTTTTTTAAATATTATTGTTTTAAGTTTTTTTTTGTTTTTTTTTGTTTTTTGTTTTTTTTTCTCTCTCCAATTTCTCTCTCTCTCTCACGCATATATATATATATCATCTCACCTCATCTCATCTCATCTCATATCATACCATATCATCTCATCTCGTCCCAGAACATCTCATCTCATCACATCTCAGTTCATATCATGCCACCTCGTATCATATCATCTCATCTAACCCCGTCTCATATCATGCCATCTCATCTCATCGCACCTCGTCCTATCTATCATCATCGCATCTGATCTCATATCACCTCGTAGCATCTCGAAGTTCATACCATCTCATATCATTATACGTCAGCTCATCTCATCACATCTCATCTCACCTCATCTAGTATCTTTTCACCACTTTTTGTATTACACCGTTACATGCCAGTTCATAGCACCTCACATCATCTCATCTCGTTTCATCTCATACCATACCATATAGTCTCATACCATACCACCACCTATCAGATCATATAATATCATGCCATACCGTCCCGTACCATCTCGCTTATTGTCATCTCATCCCTCCTCATCTCATATCATCACATATCCTGTCAGTTCATATCATTTCATTTCACAGTATCTCGCCCCATCTCCTGTCATTTATTTCCATCTAGTATCATCTCATATCATCCCAACTCATTTCGTATACTTTCAGCTCAGTACGTATTATGCAATCCCATCTCATCACATCTCATAGCACTTCGTCTCATCACATAACATGCCATATAATCGCATATCATCTCGTCTCAACTCATCCCATCTCATCTCATCCCATCTCAGTTCACATCGTCTGATCTCTCTCTCTCTCTCACTCCTTCCTCCCTCTCCCTCTCCCCCTCTCTTCCCCTTCCCCCTTCCCTCCCTTCCTCCCCCTTCCTCCTTCCCTCCCTCCCTCGTCCTCCTTCCCTCCCTCTCATCCCCCTAGCTGCCGCGACCCTGACCGCCGTCCGGTTTTAGGACGAGCGGCCAGAGGGGCGAGGCGTGAAAGGACGTACGTTCCGGGAAACAAATCTCCCCCTCCCGCCCATCCGTTCTTCCCTTCCTCTCGTCTTCCCCTCCCCTCGAGCGAGGCGTCCTTCCACTACGTGTTCCGCCGCTACCTCTCTGCCGCCAAGGCGCGCGCGCGCGCTGTCACCAGAGAGGGCCTCGCCGCTGCTCCGCCGCGGCAGGGGGCAGAGTGAGTCGGGAGGGTTGGGTGGTGGGGGGAAGGGAGATGACTTCGGGGCGCCCCTCCCCCCCCCCCGAGGAGGAGGAGGAGGAGGAGGAGGAGGAGGAGGAGGAGGAGGAGGAGGAGGAGGAGGAGGAGGAGGAGGAGGAGTAGGGGAGGATGAGGAGGAGGACGAGGAGGACGAGGCATGAGGAGGATGAGGAGGACCAGGAGGACGAGGAGGGGAAGGAGGAGGAGGAAGACGAGGAGGAGGAGGAGGCGGAAAAGGAGGAGAAGAAAGAGGAGGAGGAGGAGGAGGAGGCGGAGGAGGACGAGGAGGGAGAGGAGGAGTCTGATAGTACTTACCCCAGTAATAATACGAACAATGACAACACGAACACTAAACAAACAATACTAATACGAAGGAGAGGAATATTCAGGATAAGAGAACTAAACATCAGCAACATAATATACATATTAATGTGACTGGTAAAATTAATTACACGACACTAACAATACTGATACTACTACTACTACTACTACTACTACTACTACTACTACTACTACTACTACTACTACGACTACTACGACTACTACTACTACTACTACTACTACTACTACTACTACTACTACTACTAATATTAATGATAACAGCAAGTTGCGTGATGCTCATAGTACTCTTAATACTAAGAGTGGTATGACGAAGCAGACGAATGAGAAATAGGTGGTTCCCCCCAGAGCCCCCACGTTTTTTGTAGGTTGTTTTTTCGAGGTTGAGATCGTGACCGGTTTGCGTTTGCGGACGTCAGAGTTCTCTGACGTTCACGTTCCGCGAGCTCGCTCTGGAAAAAACAACTTTACCAATTCAATTTTCCAATTCTCTGGCGCTGAACCGACTCCGGCTTCAGGCTCTGGAGAGGATTGGAACACCGCAAACCCTGCGAAAACCCAGTTCTTCCAATTTTCTGGCGCTGAACCGTTTCCGCCTTCAGGTTCTGAGGAGATCGGCAGATAGGAGGCCACATGCGAACCCTACCCCACCCTCCCACGAATTCTAAGGGGGGAGGTGGATTTCACATCGCTCGGGAGGTCCCGAACGAAGTGAACCTCACCTCCCCCCTTAGAACTCGTGGGAGCGTGGGGTAGGGTTCGCATGTGGCCTCCTAGCAGAGCGCAAACCCTGAGAAAACCCATTTTTTCCACTTTTCCAATTCTCTGGCGCTGAACCTTCCCCGTCCTGGTTCCAGGGAGATCGGCAGAGCGCAAACTGTAGGAACACCCAGGTTTTCCAATTTTCCAACTCTGGCAGAGAAGTGCCTGGACGCGGGACGGTTCAGCGCCAGAGCATTGGAAAATTGAGAAATTGTGTTTTTACAGGGTTCGCACTCTTCCGATCACTCTGGAGCGAAACTGCAGAAAGGCTTAACGCCAGAGAATGGGAAGATTTTGGACATAGGGTTTCTACGGGGCTTGCACTCTCCCGATCACTCTTGAGTGAAACGGCGCAGACGGTTTAGCACCAGAGACTTGGAAAATTGGAAACATAGGGTTTTCACAGGGTTTGTTCTCTCTTGGTCATTCCAGAGCCATGACGGGAACAGGTTCAGCGCCAGAGACTTAGAACATTGGGAAATTAGGTTTCTACATGGTGTAGATAACCCGCCCTCTCCAGAGCCAGAAGGCAGACGGTTCAGCGCCAGAGAATGATTCGGAAATGCGACTGAGGCAATGTGAATCGTGAGACTGAGGAGAACGAACAATGAAGAGGATGATGACGAGGAAGTGAATACTGATGATGCTGATGATGATGCTGATGATGATGCTGCTGATGATGATGATGACGATGATGATGAGGATGATGATGAGGAGGAGGAATCGAGAGGACTAGGAATGAGAAGGAGAAGGTCTCCGTAGCGGAAGAAAGCAGGATGACGAGTGTCAGGTGGTGTTTGGCGCCGAGCCGCTTCTGCGTGCGTGGAAGAATCAGATCAGCGACTCGGACAGTGTGAATCGCAACGCTGAGGAGGGCGAGAGATAATGATGATGGCGATGATGATGCTGATGATGTTGATGATGATGATGATGATGATGATGATGATGATCTTGATGATGCTGGTGATGCTGATGATGATGACGATGATGCTGATAATGAGTGATTATGATGGTGTTGATGATGCTAATGACGATGCTGATGAAGATGATGATGCTGACGATGATGCTGACGATGATGATGATGCTGATGCTGGTGATGATGATGATGCTGCCGTTGATGATGATGATGACGATGATGATGCTGCTGATGATGATGATGACGATGATGATGCTGATGATGATGATGAAGATGATGATGCTGATGCTGATGCTGCTGCTGATGATGATGATGCTGATGCTGCTGCTGATGATGATGATGCTGCTGATGCTGATGCTGATGCTCATGCTGATGCTACTGATGATGCTGATGATGATGATAAAGAAGATGATGCGATGATGATGCTGATGCTGATGCTGATGCTGATGCTGCTGCTGATGCTGATGATGCTGATGCTGATGATGATGATGGCGATGATGCTGCTGCTGATGATGATGCTGGTGATGATGATGATTCCGATGTTGATGATTATGAAGGTGATGATTATGCTGATGATGCCGATGATGATGATGATGATGATGATGATGATGATGACGACGGTAATAATGATGATTACGATGTTGATGATGGTGCTGATGATGCCGATGGTGATAATGCTGACGATGATGACGATGGTAATAATCATGTCGTTGTTGAGGGTGATGAATTTGATGAATATGATGAAGATTATGAAGCTGATAATGATGATGATGCTGCCGACGATGCTGATGATGCTGATGATGCTGCTGCCGATGATGATGATGATGCTGATGATGATGATGATGATGATAATGGTGATGATGATGCTGATGATGATGTTGATGATGATGCTGATGCTGCTGATGCTGCTGCTGATGCTGATGATGATGAAGATGATGTTGATGATGATGATGATGATGCTGCTGCTGATGCTGTTGCTGATGATGATGCTGATGCTGCTGCTGCTGATGATGCTGATGATGCTGATGCAAATGCTGATGCTGGTGATGGTGATGATGCTGATGATAATGATCATGATGGTGATGATGAGGCTGCTGATGCCGATGACAATGCCGATGATGATGATGATGACGATGGTAATGATGATGTTGTTCTTGATGATGGTGAAGATGATGCAGCTGGTAAGGATGATGATGCTGACGATGATGATGATTCTGATGATGATGATCATGATGCTGATGATGATGATGAAGGTGATAATGCTGATGCTGATGCTGATGCTGCTTCTGCTGATGCTGATGATGCCGATGATTCTGCTGATGATGATGCTGATGATACTGATGCTAATGATGATGCTGATGTTATGGTTGTTGTTGTTGAAGCTGATATTGATGAAGATGATGATGCTGATGCTGATGCAGCTGCTGCTCATGATGACTTTGATGCTAATGATGCTGATTATGATGATGATGATGATGGTGATGGTGATGATGCTACTGATGATGATGATTATGATAGTGGTGGTGATGCTGCTGATGCCGATGATGATGCTGCTGATGCCGATGACAAAGCCGATGATAATGATGACGCTGTTGTTGATGATGACGATGATAATGATGAAGCTGGTAATGATGATGATGATGCTGACAATGCTGATGATGATGATGCTGACGATGATGCTGCCGATGATGAGGCTGATGATGCTGCTGATGGTGATGTTGATGATAACGATAACGATGATAAATGTGATGATGCTGATTATGATGCTGATGCTGATGCTGATGATGATGATGCTGATGCTGATGCTGATGCTGCTGCTGATGATGATGATGATGATGATGACGATGATGACGATGATCCTGATGATGACGACGATGATGATGACGATGCTGATGACGATGCTGATGATGATGATGCTTATGATGATGGTGATGGTGATGATGCTGATGATGAGGATGATGATGATTATTATGATGGTGATGATGCTGATGATGCCGATGCTGACGATGAGGATGCTGATGATGATGACGATGGTAGTGATGTTGTTGATGATGATGATGAAGATGATGAAGCTGATAATGATGATGATGCTGATGATGCTGCCGAGGATGATGATG
>CAUYUJ010014553.1:356271-361271 GCA_963575745.1 Prorocentrum cordatum
CTGCGGGCGCTGGAGGAGGACCAGCGGCGTCGTGGCGTGGCGGCGGCGAAAGAGAAGCCGCAACGCCAACCGCACCCACAGGCCGAGTCGCCGAGGCCGGCCGTGGGCAAGGGGCGGACAGACGCCCAAGCACCGCCACCCGGCACAGCAGCGGGCGGCAAAGGGCGGCAGTCGCCCCCACCAGGGCCACCTCAGCGGAGCACGCTGGCGCTAGGAGTCAGTGAGGAGGGGCCAGGCGCCGTGAGGAGGAGGAGAGGCCCCACATGGGACTGGGTCGCAGGACGGGATCGAGGATCGAGAGTCGCCGGCCGCTGACCCGCCCCAGGGCGGGAACCCACACCCCACGCCGGCCCGGGAGGCTGCGGAGGATGAGGGAGAGGATCCACGCGGCTGGCTCGGCTTTGGCAGTGTGAAGTTCGGGGTCAGTTGGCTGGGCGGCTGGATCACCAACTTCTTGAAGGCAGAGCTCGGGTGGTCGGGCGTCTCTTGGAAAAGCGGCGGAGTTATCGGGAGTGGTCTCATCACGTTGGGCTACGTGGCTTTCGGCGCAGGGTGGCCCATGATGTGCTGGACGGTGTTCGCGGGCCTCGTAGTGGCGTTGGTGATCGGCCTCGGGTGCGGGCTTCAGACTATCGCCTCGGCTCTCGACCCTGTTCTGTACGCTGCTCAGGTGGATGGGGCGACTATTTGGATGGTGTTGCCCAGCGAAGGCGCGGGGACCAGCCGCAGCGGATGAGGGTGTCGTGCCAGAACTCTGGGAACCTGCGACCCAGTCGCTGGTGATGAACGATTTCTACGCGCAGCTACGAGCAAAGGGAGCCGATGAGGTACTGCACCATCCGATCATCAAGGTGGGGGGCGCCGCTGCCCGGTCGGAGCGCCCGGCGCTGAACGCCGGCATCAAGTGTAAACAGGCTGGGGTCGCCTGGCCTGGCAAGGAGGCATTGGCAACCACTTCGCGGCGCCTGCGAGACATCCTGGAGGATTCCCAGGGCAAGGTGGTCCACCTCTGCCGGGAGATGCCGCGCCTCGACGACCGTCACTACGCCGTCCATGCCCCCGCGTACGGGTGCGTCACGACCGACGCCAACACCAACTTAGAGGCGCTGATCCTGGCCGCGCCGAAGCCCTGCTGGTTTGGGAGGGCGGCGGGCACGGCGGCGGCTGCTTGTGGGCGGGGGTGTGCTGCAGTGGGCCTGAAGGTTTGTGCGAAGCTCTGTGGGTCAGTGAAAGAGGTGTGGAGAGCGTGGGTGCCAGCGTGGCCGGAGGGGCCCAGCAGACACACCAGAGGAGCTGCTCAAAGACCCGAGACCGAGTCGGAGCCGGAGCATCGGCGCTGCAGGGCCCATGGCGCTTGTACCAGGAGGGCGACGCCATCTACCAACTGTCGAAAGCTAAGTGCCGCGATCGTGCCCAGGGTGATCCAACCCGTCTCGTCCTGGAGGACGGGGGAAGTCCAGCATCAAAGGTCCAGAGGAGGTGGTGACGTTGTGCTGGCGGCGCGCCAGCGCGTGCCTGAGGGGGCGCGGGAGCAAGAAGTGCGGGCGCCACGTTTGCCGCGCACAGGGCCGTGTGATGAACGCTGGGGTCTTGACGTGCTTTGACCACGACTTGTCGGCGACCCAGCGGATGGGCCCCCATGCAGGCCGACCTGGTGGACCAGCATTGGTGATGGCGGGACTGACGCGCGAGAGACCGATGAGGGTCCAGGTCGCCCCCCCCGCCGACCGCGGGTGCCTACTCGCCGGTGATCGCCGATCCCAGTGATCGCCGATTCGGAGGCGGCCGGCAACTACCATGTTTTCTGGTGCCATCAGGTTCGGGAGGAGGCGGACTGGGCCACCCGCTGGGCACCCTGCCTCAACATGCTGGCGCCGGTCCCGTCCAACCTGGGACCGGTGGTGGACGACCGCGTGCGCGAGGAGGCAATGTCCGCGGGGGCGCCCGCCATCATTCTGCAGACGAGCGCGCAGATCCAGGACGGGGTGGGCGAGCGCGGGCGGACAGCTAGCCCAGTGGCCCTCGCTCTGAGGATGTGGCCGGCCGCGAGGTGCACCCACCGTGCATCATCCAGCGAGGAGGGGGGGAGAAGCCCGGGGGCCAGGCGGGGGGCGCAGCTGGTGGGGCCGCGCCCGTGGCCCCCCCGCCCACCCCCTGCGGCCGCCCTGGCGGGGCGCGCTGTCCAGGGGAAGGGTGCGGGGGGCTCTTGAGCGGCGCGGCCCGTGAGCGCTGGCGCCGGCGGGGGGCGGGGGCCCTGGCGCTGGAGTACCTGAAGGCGCGCTCGGGCAGCGGGGGGCATCCACTGGACGTGGCGTGGCGGAGCGTTTCGAGCAGACCCAGGGATTCGACGACTTGGGAGATGCCTGCGATGCCATCGCGGAATCCCTCGAGGCCCTGGAGCGGGACCGCGGGTCCTTGAAGACCGACGACGAGCTGGAGAACCTGCGCCAGTCCGAGGCGGAGGCGGCGATCTCCAGCGAGCAGGAGGCGGCGGTGGGGATGACGCGCCGGCTGGTGGCCATGCGCCGCGGGTGGCGGCCGAGCCCGCCCCGGGCCCGCCAGCGACGCCGGGGGAAGCGAGCTCCCCGGCGACGCGCGCCCCCGGGGTTGCCCCAGCCAGGGACTTGGGCAGACCCCCAGGTCGGGGCCCCCTGCCCCAGCCAGGGTCGGCAGCAGGGCGCTCCCCGGGAGCTGGGCGCGCCGCGGGCCCGCGCCCGTCTGCCCCGGCCGCAGCCGCGCCCGGCGCCAGACGGCCGGGAACCACTGCCGCAGCCGGGGCCGCGCCCACCACCAGCGGAACGGGCGGCGGGGGTCGGGGAGAGCGCGCCGCGGTCCGCGGTGGCGTCGTCGGCAGGACTTCTAGTCAGATGGGCGCTGGTGGAAGCCCGCGCGGGAGAACCGCCGCCGCCGCCGGTGGGTGCGCCAGTGGCAAAGCCGAAGCCCCCCCGTTGTCCCTGCGCAGGAACTTCAAGGTCACGGGGGACCTCAGGGACGACGGTCTGGGCTTCGTGAACGTGAGGACTTGGGCGCAAGAGAAGGAACCCGTGGCGATTTGCCTGGGGGTTGTGAACAGGTATCTGGCGGAAACTGACGGACAAGGCCAAGGGGGCCCGGGCGCAGCTGAGGGGGCTCGCGCGCGACGATGCCCGGCGAGCAGGGGGCAGGCCAGACGGCAGTTGCACGATAGAGCTCCAGGGGTGTTGGATGAAGCGGCAGTGGCTTCCGTGGCACGCAGCGCCCGCGCAACCTACGGCGTCGCGTGGAGGCAGTGGACGACGTTCTGTCGCATTCGCCGACGCTCCCCTGTGCTGCGCGGGGAGACGAGGGAAGAGCGACGCCAGGGCGAGGAGGGGCTGCTGCTGTTCATGGCCCACTTGCGCCCGGCATTTGGGTGTGGGGCGTGCCTCTGGCGAGGGGCCAGTGGGCCTTCCACCCGGCGGGCTGCGGGGTAGAACCCGCGACGAGCGAGCAGCGCCCATCCGTGGCAGCGCAAAGACTCGCGGCCCACTATGAGCAGATACGCCGCGGCGCTGGCCTCCGCTCAGCTCGCAGCGCCCTCGCCTCCGAGTCCGGGGTCGTAGCTCGAAAGTGCCCCTCCAGCTCGAAGGGCGTCGCGGCCCGGTCCTGGAAGTAGCTCTTTACGTCGGGCGCCTTCGCCGGGGGACTTGCGAGCACCGTCGCGACGCCCGCGATCACCTTCTATAGCTGCCCGTGCAGGTCATTGTTCAAGGGGGTTCACCAGCGCCGGCTGGAGCAAGGCTCGGAACTCAGCTTCGAACTCGTCGCCCGCCTGGCGCCCGCGGTGCTCGCCCGCAGTTCCTCGACGACCAGCTTCTTCTACTTTCTCTGGCGGCGGCCCGACTTGGTCTCGCCGCTAGGCCCCCCTCGCGTCGGAGTTGCGCCCGAAAGCTCTGAGCTGCTGCCCGTCGCGGATGACGTTGCCTGGGCTCCGTTTTTCGTCGGCCCGGGCTCATCGCCTCCGCTTCCGGCCTCCTCGCAGCCCAAGCCCCCCTGGGAAAATTGAACTTCTTCGTCTTGGCCCCCTTCCACGGGGGCTCTGGCTCCCAAGAGGGGCGCTCCCTAGCTCGGCCTGGTCGTCGATCGCGAGGTCGACGGTTTCTCCTCCTCCTCCTCCTCCTTCTGCCCCCGCGGGCTGGGATGAACATCCCATTGAAGGCTTTCAGGGCCCCGGCTCCAGGTCCCAGTCCGCTTCCGAACTGTCCGCCCACTTCGCCTGCTGGGGTTCCGCCGTCGCCTAGCCCAGCGGCTCTTCCATCCACCCGGCTTCCACTGCCAGCTGGAGCCCCCGCCCTGGTGGCTGATCCAAGTCTTCCGAGTCGCTAGCCCAGCTGTCTTCAGGGCGGGGGCGATTGTTTTTCGCTTTCTTGGCCTCCTTTGCCTTGTTCCGCTTGGCCTTGCTCGGCCTCGGCAGGCCCGTGCGACGCCTTGCCGCTGCCCTCCTCGTCCTCTCTGGCGATCCCGGCGGCGAAGTCGCCTTCTCCCTCGGGGCTGGCTTGGGCGTCAGCCGGGTGGGGGGGGGGGCGTCCGCCATTGTTCGCGCCGCCAGATGGTCGGCCCGCTGGCGACGGCTCGCCCTAGTCCGAGGACGACGGTTGCCCGCTGGGACTCGCCGGCGACTTCCGCGGATCCCGCCGCCGAGGGGCCTCCTGGCACCTCGGGCGCTTGCCCCGCGCCCTCCTCGACGTCTTGACTGGGCGCCTCTGGGGCGCCGTCGCGCCTGCCGCCTCCGTCGAGTCCTTGTCCGACCCGGGCTCCTCCGACGAGAGCCGCCTCCGCTCGGCGTGCCGCCTCCTTGCCCCCCCGAAGGCAGATCTTGCCGGCGCCCGTGGGGGGCCTCCCGGGGCCCGCGCACGCGGCTCCGCTGGCAGCTCCGGGGCCGGAGCTTACCTGGCAGCCCTCCGTCCGCGAAGTCGGGGCCAGAGGAGGAGGAGGAGGAGGAGGAGGAGGAGGAGGAGGAGGAGGAGGAGGAGAGAGGAGGA
>CAUYUJ010014553.1:366271-377090 GCA_963575745.1 Prorocentrum cordatum
GTATGTATGTATGCATGCATGCATGCATGCATGCATGCATGCATGCATGCATGCATGTATGTATGTATGTATGTATGTATGTATGTATGTATGTATGTATGCATGTATGTATGCATGTATATGTATGTATGTATGTATGTATGTATGTATGTATGTATGTATGTATGTATGTATGTATGTATGTATGTATGTATGTATGTATGTATGTATGTATGTATGTATGTATGTATGCATGTATGTATGTATGTATGTATGTATGTATGTATGTATGTATGTATGTATGTATGTATGTATGTATATATATACACACATATCTGTGATATTTAACCTCGTAGAGCGAGGAGGGAGCGAGCAGGCGGCCGCACCGCATCTCACCGCGACCGCACTGCTCGAGCTCCGAGGCCCCACAGGCTTCCCTGCCAGGAGCGGCGCAGAGACCTCCTGGCCTTCGTGGCTCAGCAAGCTCTGCGTGGCGCCGCCTCGGGCGTGGCGGCGTGGGGCGCGGCGGCGGGCTCGCTGTGCCAGGCTTGGCCCCGCGTGCGCGCCCTGCCCGCTGGTGCACTGCCAGCGCGACTAGCGGCTGGCGTGCCCAGACGCGGCGGTGAGCGAGGGCCGCCCCGCCAGCTAGAGCGCCGCGGTGGCCGCCTGGCTGGCCAGCTCAGCCCTCGCCGGGGCTGGCCGCGCGGGCTCGCGCGCGGCGCCGGGCTTCAGCGGCGGCTGCCCCGCGCAGCCCCGCACGCTGCCAGGCACTGGCGGCTTGGTGGCTGGGCAGGCGACCGTCGGGCCGGCGGATGTCGCGGCGGCACAGGCGGCGGCGCCGATGGCCAGGAAGGCCCAGCTGACGGTCTAGACGAATGCCGGCCGCCGCCCCTCCCCACCCTCTGGTGGGGTACGGCTTGCGCGACGATGACTTCCTCCTTCTCGATTGCGACTGGCGAACGAATGCGATGCACGACAGGCTCATCGTCTTGGCTCCAGATGGTGCGAACCCCGTGTGCACCCTCACGCCCGACAGTGACAGTTACGGGGAGGACGTCTTCGGCATCGGTGACGTGCCGCGCTGGCTGCTGTGCGATGGAGGGCGCATGCGAGCGCATCCAGCTGCGGTGGCGGGCATCTACGTGCATGCGTTCCAGGGCGTGCCCCCGATGGCGCGGGTCGCGCAGGTCCTGGCCGCGGCGACCGCCCAGATTGGCTTCGCGGTGGCGCCTGGCGCGGTGGTTGGGGCTGGCGCCGTCTGGGGCCCTCGCGTGGGCGCAGCCGCGGCTCCGCCCGCTGGAGGGGCCGCAGCTGCAGCGGCTGGGCCAGGCGGTGGCGGGCTGCACCCCCAGGAGTGCTGGTGGCGGCACCGGCGCCTCCGCTGGCGCGGCTCCCGCCGCGGGCGCGGGCGTGGCCAGGTTCGCAGCGGCCTTGGCGGCGCCGCCAGCGCGGCGCGGCCGGCGCGGCGGGCGGCAGCGGCGCCCCCCGCGGCGGCGGCGGCCGCGGCCGCCCCTGGAGCGACAGCCGGGGTTGGTGCAGCGGCGGCGGCGGCCCCCATGGACGCGCGGATCCAACCAGTCGGCTACGACCTGCAGGGCCAGAGGCACGTGGAATTACCGTTCGGCCGTAATGAGCGCGTCGGAGGGCACCTTCCCCGATTGGCCCGTATGAGGGGCCCGCGGACCGCGCTGTGGATGTTGAAGTTCATGGAGGCGCACGGCGGCTCACCTCCGGGGCGCCGCACAATGTTGATTGGGATGGTAATGGTGATTGTGTTTTTGATGGTGGTGATGATGGTGGTGACGTTGACGCTGGCCTTGATAACGCGGATGAGAATGATGGTGATGATGGTGATGATGACGATGGCGATTTTGCTGACGATGGGATGGTGATGGTGGTGCTAATGCTGAGCATCGCGATGTTCATGGTGTGGGAGTTGGTTAGGATGATGGTGGCTCTGGTGTTGGTGATGCTGATGACAGTGATGATGCTGATTATGCTGCGTCTGATGATGATGGCGATGATGAGGCTGATCATTCTGATGATGGCGATGATGGTTGTGGTTGTTTTGGTAAAACTTATACTGATGATGATGGTGGTCGCGGGGGTGATGATGTTGACGAGGAGGAGGGGGAGGAGGAGGAGGAGGAGGAGGAGGAGGAGGAAGAGGAGGAACCGGAGGAGGAGGAGGAGGACCAGACTACTTACGCAGGACGAAAGATTTTCCTCTGGAGTTGCAAATGGCCATGAGGAGTTCGCGAGACAACGTCGGCGCCGCCGAACGGACGGCGACCGGACGAGCTGTTTGCAGCAACTGGGGGTGGGGGGAGGGATGTATGTATTCATGTTGAATGGGGCCTGTTCGCGCGGGGAGTTGATGGGAGTGCGCGAGCCGACGCAGGGCCCATCGTGGAAAGTTGATTACTGAACCCCCCTTCCCCCATAGAATCTTAACACGGGCGGTTTGCGGGGTCCGCGGATCCGATTTCTTCCGGTCCCCTGGTTTAAGTTAACAATATAAATTTAAAGCAGGGTAGAAATCGGATCCGCTGTAAAAAATAAGACCGGACACGGATCCAGCGAATCCGAAATCGGACCCGTGCGGACGGAAATCGGATCCACCGAAACAAACACCCAAGCCACATTTGGATCCGCGCGAAATTCATGGGATCCGACGGCGGTTATCTCATGCGGGTCTGCTCAAGACTTCACACCGTCGTTCCGAGCCCAAGAGGAAAAAACTTTCGTCCTGGGGATGAGCGTTTTGGCCTTCGGACTCGTTGGTTACCATCTAGCCGACGCGCCACGCCTCACAGGCAGTCCGTTGTTTGTTACCACACAACCGACACCACATCTCACAGGCAGTCCGTTGGGTGAGGAAACGCAGGGCCGAAACGCATGAGCGTTTTGGCCTTCGGACTCGTTGGTTACCATCTAGCCGACACGCCACGCCTCGCAGGCATTCCGTTGTTTGTTACCACACAACCGACACCACATCTCACAGGCAGTCCGTTGGGTGAGGAAACGCAGGGCCGAAACGCACTTACGCAGGACGAAAGATTTTCCTCTTGAGGTGCAAATGGCCATGAGGAGTTCGCGAGACAACGTCGGCGCCGCCGAACGGACGGCGACCGGACGAGCTGTTTGCAGCAACTGGGGGGGGGAGGGATGTATGTTTTCATATTGATTGGGGCCTGTTCGCGCGGGGAGTTGATGGGAGTGCGCGAGCCGACGCAGGGCCCATCGTGGAAAGTTGATTACTGAACCCCCCTTCCCCCATAGAATCTTAACACGGGCGGTTTGCGGGGTCCGCGGATCCGATTTCTTCCGGTCCCCTGGTTTAATTTAGTAATATAAATTTAAAGCAGGGTAGAATGTCATGCGGGTCGGATCCGTCCTGGGGATGAGCGTTTTGGCCTTCGGACTCGTTGGTTACCATCTAGCCGACGCGCCACGCCTCACAGGCAGTCCGTTGTTTGTTACCACGCAACCGACACCACATCTCACAGGCAGTCCGTTGGGTGAGGAAACGCAGGGCCGAAACGCATGAGCGTTTTGGCCTTCGGACTCGTTGGTTACCATCTAGCCGACACGCCACGCCTCGCAGGCATTCCGTTGTTTGTTACCACACAACCGACACCACATCTCACAGGCAGTCCGTTGGGTGAGGAAACGCAGGGCCGAAACGCACTTACGCAGGACGAAAGATTTTCCTCTTGGAGGTGCAAATGGCCATGAGGAGTTCGCGAGACAACGTCGGCGCCGCCGAACGGACGGCGACCGGACGAGCTGTTTGCAGCAACTGGGGGGGGGGGAGGGATGTATGTATTCATGTTGAATGGGGCCTGTTCGCGCGGGGAGTTGATGGGAGTGCGCGAGCCGACGCAGGGCCCATCGTGGAAAGTTGATTACTGAACCCCCCTTCCCCCATAGAATCTTAACACGGGCGGTTTGCGGGGTCCGCGGATCCGATTTCTTCCGGTCCCCTGGTTTAATTTAGTAATATAAATTTAAAGCAGGGTAGAAATCGGATCCGCCGTAAAAAATAAGACCGGACACGGATCCAGCGAATCCGAAATCGGATCCGTGCGGACGGAAATCGGATCCACCGAAACAAACACCCAAGCCACATTTGGATCCGCGCGAACTTCATGGGATCCGACGGCGGTTATTTCATACGGGTCTGCTCAAGACTTCACACCGTCGTTCCGAGCCCAAGAGGAAAAAACTTTCGTCCTGGGGATGTACATCCAAGTCTCATCAACGATGTTGGAATACACCCTCCCTCCAAGCTCCCTCTTCACAGGACCCTACATGGGTTCATTGTCATTGAACTACCTCGTTAGGAGACAACCGTTTGAAGACCGTGAAGCATGCCAAAACACAATTCTCGGGACTCCTAACGCCACGGATCAACCTGACCGTTGCGTCTTGGCGATCGTGAGTCTTGCCAGAGCACGATTCCAGGTATTTCAGCATTGCGAATCGACGTTACTTGTGCACCCTCACAATCCAGAGTTTGTACAAAACACTATTTTTGCAACGCTGATCTTGGGAACCAGTGAAACTGTTTTAAATGAGCACTAGAAACGAACCGCCCTGAATCCTTGAAGCCTTTGCATTTTTTTCGGACGAGTGTGCGCGGCGCCAAAGCGATAGCCACATTTTGACATGAACTGCCCTCAACCCGTGAAGCCTATGCAATTTTTGAAGACACATTTGCGCGGCGAAAAGGCGATAGCCACATTTTGAAAACGCCCGCCCTCAATCCATGCCACACTTCAATTTTTTACAACTAATGCACGCGGCGCGAAGGCGATAACCACATTTGGGAAGCGACCCGCCCTCCATTCGTGAAATTGTTGCCATTGTTAGCTCCAGGGTCATTAGTGGTAAGTCTCAGGCGAAGCACCCGTCCCGCCCATTCGGCCGGTCTCGGGGTGTGGCACGGAGGAGATACCCATAAGGAAAGGAATGGAGGAAGAGGAGGATGCGGAGAAGGAGGAGGACGAGGAGGAGGAGAAGGGGGAGGAGGAGGAAGAGAAGGAGAAGGAGAAGGAGGAGGAAGAGGAGGAGGAGGTGGAGGTGGAGGAAGAGATGGAGAAGGAGTAGGAGGAGGAGGAGGAGGTGGATGATGATGAATATGATGACGCTGATGCTGCTGCTGATGCTACTGCTCATGATGATGCTGATGCTGATGCTGACGCTGATGACGCTGATGCTGCTGCTGATGCTGCTGCTGATGATGCTGACGCTGATGATGATGCTGATGATGGTGATGATGCTGCTGCTGATGATGACGCTGATGCTGTTGATGATGCTGATGATGATGACGAAGATGAACATGATGATGATGATGATGATGATGATGATGATGATGATGATGATGATGATGATGATGATTACGATGATGATGATGATGATGATGATGATGATGATGATGATGATGATGATGATGATGATGATGATGATGATGATGATCATGATGATGATCATGATTATGACGGTGATGCTTATTCTGATGATGGTGATTGTGTTGGTGATGGTGATGGTGATGGTGATGGTGGTGAGGACGGAAGGGAGGGGAGAGAGGAGGAGGAGGAGGAGGAGGCGGATGATGAGAGGAGGAGGAGGGGAGAGGAAGAGAAGAGGAGGAGCAGAGAGGAGGAGAGGAGGAGGAGAGAGGAAGTGAGACGTCGTCCGCCCAATCTGCCGCCTCCATCTGCGGGCACAGGACTCAGTGTGCACGTCCGCCGCGCACTCGGGCTCGGAGGCCCTGCCCGTGGCTGAGGGGGGCGGGGGGGGGGGGGCGGGAGGGGGGCTTGGCGTGCTCGGGCGGGAGGGGGGGCTGGTTGAGGCGAGTTCGTTGTATGACGTGGCAGCTCCGTCGATGTCACCACTGCCCTGGAGTGCGGCGACGCCGCACTTCCAACTGAGGCTGGTCGATGTCACCACTGCCCCTCCAACTGTGGCTGGTATCAAGCCGATCGGTCAAGGTGGCCTTTTGGCGACCCTTGCCTGGTGGCCTGGGCTGCCGTGGTGTAGGGGGCGCACGGCGAAGACCTCTCCAAGCCATAGCGCGCGCGTATTTCAGGGGGATGACACGAATCAGTCGTCACACGCTAGGATGGCGTGTGCCCAGTCTCGCACTGCGAACTACGGGAAGGCTGGGGGCTTCGTGTCGTGGCTGCGCGCTGGGTCGGGAACGGGGGAATACGGGAAGAGGGCGTGATAGGGGGGGGGAGCGGCGGCGGAGGGGGGGAGGCGGGTCATGGTAGGGAGGGGGACGGGGAGGAACGGCAATGGGGGAAGGGCGAGCGGGGGACAAGAACAATGGGTCTGTCAAGAACAATGGATCGTCATCATCTACAGTACAGCATTTTGTGCGAGAGTATTCAAGAATGGGCGGCGGCAACAGAGGAGTGTGTTGCTGCACACGCAGCAGCCCGCGCAGGGCGCGCTCCGGCGCATGCTGCGACCCTGACCCTGACCCTGACCCTGCGAGCGGGGGACGGGGGACGGAAGTGAACGCAGCAGTGGCGGCATCAGGAGCAGGCGGCACCGTCAGCAGTAGTTGCCCTAGCAGTTTGCTGCTGGCCCCAGGCCAGCATCCTGTTGCCAGCAGCGGCGGCACCAGAAGGAGCAGAGCGGACGCAGAGGACGGTGCAGGAGGAGCAGGATGCATGAATACACGGCGACTGGGGGCATGTTTGCACCGTCGAGGGGAGTACGCATGCGTGAGATGATGTCGAGGACACGTGAGGCTTTCGTTGAATTTCCCACGCTCTGTCCTTTTCTCGGGCAGCCCCTCCGCAGGCCATCGCCAAGGTGTCGGTGTTGCGTGGGCACGCGGCGCCTATCGTCGACATTCAGTTTGCGGACCCCCTCATTCTCTGGGGGATGCTGCTGATGCTGGTGATGGTGATGATGATGATGATGCTGATGCTGATGATGCTGATGATGCTGGTCATTATGATGATGAGGATGGGGATGATGATGATGCTGATGATGATGATGATGCTGCTGATGATGCGTATGAGGATGCTGCTGATGATGGTGGTTGTGGTGGTGGTGATACTGATACTTACGATTATGATGATGTTGACTCTGATGATTATGATGATGCGGCTGATGCTGCTGATGATGCTGATGATGCTGCCGACGATGCTGATGCTGACCCTGATGACGATCCTGATGCTGCTGATGCTGTTGATGATGTTGATGATTATAATGGTGCTGCTGCTGGTTATGATGCTGATGCTGATGATGCTGATGATTATGATGATTGTGCTGATGCTGATCATTATGATGATGACGATGCTGATGATGATGCTGCTGATGCTGATGATGCTGATGATGACGATGAGGATGATGATGATGACGATGACGATGATGATGCTGCTGCTGATGACGATGATGATGATGATTATGCTGATGATGGTGATGATGCTGATGATGATGATGATGATGATGATGATGATGATGATGCTGATGCTGATTATGATGATGCTGCTGATGATGATGCTGATGCTGCTGCTGATGATGATGCTGATGGTGACGACGATGCTGATGCTGATTATGATGATGATGATGTTGATGATGACGATGGTGCTGATGATGATGATGATGATGATGATGATTATGCTGATGATGATGATGATGCTGCTGATGATGATGATGATGATGACGATGATGATGATGATGATGATGATGATGATGATGATGACGATGATGATGATGCTGATTATGATGATTATGATGATGTTGATGATGATGATGATGATGATGATGATGCTGATGATGATGATGATGATGATGATGCTGATGATGATGATGATGATGATGACGACGACGATGATGATGATGAGGATGATGATGATGATGATGATGATGATGATGATGATGATGATGATGATGATGATGATGATGATGATGATTATGCCGATGACGATGATGACGATAATGACGTCGAGGAGGAGGATGAGGAGGAGGAGCAGAAGGAGGATGAGGAGGATGAGGATGATGAGGAGGACGAGGGAGGAGGAGGAGGAGGAGGAGGAGGAGGAGGAGGAGGAGGAGGAGGAGGAGGAGGAGGAGGAGGACGTCTTGTTGCGATGCTTGGGGTCCTCTTCGGCTTGAGGCTGGGGTAATTTGTGACCTTGGCCTCAGCGGGCCCTCGTACAGAGCCTCTCGGAGCACTCTGAGGCGTCTTGGTGGCCTCTTGGGCCGCCTCGAGGCAGTCTTGGGCCGTCTTGAGGTCATCTCGGGGTGCCTTGGAGTCGTCGGGTCCGACTTGGATGCCATCGTGGCCTTCTTCGAGGAGCCTGGCCGTCCCTGGCCGTCTTGGAGGCCATCTTCGGGCTCGGTTTATTCACAATAGACAAACTACCTAAAAACCTTTGGCATCCTGCGGTCTTGATTATCGGCGAAAGCATTTCGGATATGCTCGACGACAACCTGCCCGCTGTCCTCGGCGGACAAATGCTCCCCAATAAGCTCATGAATGATAATGTTGAGGTCGTCCTTCGCGTAGCCATCGATGAGGTATCCACGCTTGGAAGCCATGTTGGAGGAGGGGGCGGGTCCTTTGGGGTCCTCTGTGGTTCGCCCTGGTGCTTGAAGGTGGCCAGCCGGAGCGGCCGAAACGGGAATTTTGTCGAAAGATCAGAAGTCCACCCACAATTTTGGCACGCCAAGCACCCTTCTGCAAGCAGAAGGTGAAGGTGGTCGTTTTCTGATTCATTCTTTTGACGATCGGTGCGGGCCCTCGCACCCCCCCCCATGGAGTACGTAGATCTGGGCTGTTTTTGGCGCCTGTTTCCTGTTTCGAGCAGGTGGAGTCTCCCCCATAGAACGCCCTGTTGCAAACAGTCGCATTCAGCAGAGGTCCAGAGCCAGACCACCCCCCTCCCCCTCCTCCCCTTCCGCCCAATGTCCAGTCGAAACGCCGAATAAGAAAACGTTCACAAGTCTGCCCGAGAGTTCGACATGCCAAGCCTTGTCTTGCAAGCAGAAGGGGAAGGTGGATCTGCAGGCCTTCAGCCGGTCTCGCTTAGAACCTCTTTGGGGGCCTCTGGGGGACCTTGCAGGCCTCTTGGGAGCCTCTCGGGGGCCTCCCCTCGGAGACGTCTCGCGGGGCCTCTTACGTGGGGGCCTGCTGGCAGTCTCGGAGGCCATCTTGGTCAATTGTCCCCCTGGGTGGGCCTCTTTGGCCCCGCTGGCGGGCCTCGGGGCCCACCCCGGGTCGGGTATTTGGGGCCTCTCGGACCGTCGTGGTTGCTCCTGAAGGCTAGATCGTGCCCCCCCCCCCCCTTCTCTAAAACCTATAAAAAACAATGAACAATATGAAAATAGGCAAATTCGAAAAATGATTTTAATTCGAATCTTCGACTTCGAAAATGATAGCACCCACAGGTTTTTCAATCGTGTTGCCTCTTGAGCCAGCGCCCCGTGCCTTCAAGATGTTCCATGGCGGCCACCACGAGAGCCTCAAGGACGGTGCCCCCTGTGGAGCGTGTGGGCTCCCAGCGACGCTCCCAGGGCCTTGTGCCAAAGCACGCGGCAGAGACCCAAGAGCGCGGCCTCGTGACGAGTCACTCGTGCCTCGCGGCACGGTGGCGGATGTATCCTTTGACGGCAGGTGAGCGGAGAGAGAGTCTGTGGAGGAGGGCGGGCTCTTTGCTGTTTCTGTGGTGCGGAGGATCATATCTGGGAGCCGTGCTTCATATTCTACGCTGTATCTCCCTTAACAGCTCGTCTGTAAGGATCACATGTGTATGTATACACATGTATGCTCGCCCCCCGCCCCAGCACCCCCAAACGACGGAGCGGGGGGATGGGGGGGCATCCTCCTCATCATCATTCTCTTCCTCCTCCTGCTCCTCCGCATGGGGGCGTCCATATGTACTCCAGACTTCGTAATAAAAGGGAGGGGGTCTGGACCCTCCAAGACAAGCCATTTCAGAACCCCCCACCGTGGGAGAACCCTTCAAAACATCGTCCCCAGACCCCCCCAGGCCCTCCAAGATAGCCTGGAAGAGACCCCCCCCGAAATGAGACCCCCTCCCTTTTATTACGAAATCTGGAGTATATATGTTTAAGTATAGTCATGCCTACATCTGCTGCTCCAGCCCCCCGTGGGAGCTCCTCCAGAGCAGGACTCGGTGGCCGTACGGTCTCCCGTGTGGTCTCCCGTGGCCGTACGGCCTTCCGTGTGGACTCCCGTAACCGCATGGCCTTCCGTACAGTGCCGTTTTCGGTACAGGCTCCGCGTGCGGATCGTGTACTCCAGATTTCGTAATAAAAGGGAGGGGGTCTGGACCCTCCAAGACAAGCCATTTCAGAACCCCCCACCGTGGGAGAACCCTTCAAAACATCGTCCCCAGACCCCCCCAGGCCCTCCAAGATAGCCTGGAAGAGACCCCCCCCGAAATGAGACCCCCTCCCTTTTATTACGAAATCTGGAGTATATATGTTTAAGTATAGTCATGCCTACATCTGCTGCTCCAGCCCCCCGTGGGAGCTCCTCCAGAGCAGGACTCGGTGGCCGTACGGTCTCCCGTGTGGTCTCCCGTGGCCGTACGGCCTTCCGTGTGGACTCCCGTAACCGCATGGCCTTCCGTACAGTGCCGTTTTCGGTACAGGCTCCGCGTGCGGATCGTGTACTCCAGATTTCGTAATAAAAGGGAGGGGGTCTGGACCCTCCAAGACAAGCCATTGCAGACCCCCCCCGTGGGAGAACCCTCCAAAACATCGTCCCCAGACCCCCCAGGCCCTCCAAGATAGCCTGGAAGAGACCCCCCCCGAAATGAGACCCCCTCCCTTTTGTTACGAAATCTGG